>JAUCBN010000022.1:19645000-20245000 GCA_035048815.1 Abelmoschus esculentus
GGTAATAGTAGTTTATGTGGAGATAATTTATTTATCGTTGAGTTTTTTAATTGCAGTTTGAGTTGTTAAATTAATTTATTTTATATTGGAGTGTAATATTTGTTGAGATTTGTTTATGCTACAAATTTAAATATATTTGTTTGATGGTTTTTTTTACTTAAAGATATTTGCTTGAGTTGTTATTTAAAAAAATAATAATTGAATTCGGATTTAGATTTGAATTTTAGATATTTTATTGGATTGGATTTGAATTTAGACTTGAATTTTCTTGAAAGTCTGATTATTAATTGGATTGGACTTGAACTTTATAAAATTTGATCCAAATCTGATCCATTGTCATTCCTATTAAGGGGCCAACTTTTTCAATATTAGTTATTAGAGACTCAATTTTTTTCAATATTTATTATTAGGGGTCAACTCTTACAATTTAATTTTCTTTTCTAATATTTTTTATTAACGATCTAATTTTTTTTAATATTTATTATTTGGGATCTATTTATTTTTCAATATTTATTATTATGAGCATACACTTAAAATTTATTTTTTTTCAAAATTTGTTAATAGAGACCCCAAAAAAATTTCGATGCATATTATTATAAACCTACTCTTAGAATTTATTTATTTTATTAGTAGTGATCCATAATTATAACAACAATCATTATATAGCGGTAAAAATATTGTCTGAAATAGTTATATTCATAATAATCATATATTAAAAATATTTATAACTACGATACTTACAGTGTCCGCAGTTATAGTCCGCAATTGTAATAAATACAACGTGATTGAAAACTCGATTACAATTGTAATTTAAATTATTAATTAGAGGCCTATTTTTTTTTTAAATTCAGGCCACCAAAATCTCAAAAAGGGTCACTTTCTCAAAAACAAAGTAAAGTAAAAGAATTTATGGAGATAAATATATTATTAAAATTTAAAAAATTTATGAATCTCTTGTCTCTATCCAATCGAGACGTATAATGATAAAAAAATGATGAACGGTCTAAACCATCAGAAAGAGTGTTTCACTATATACCATAATTGATTACATCAACAAATAATCATCAACCGAATAAAAATTTAACTTTACATAATCATCAAAAAATCATAATTAAAAATTAACACCAACTAAAATCTTTATGCGAGTAACAGACGACCACATTAATGCTGTAAAAATGGTTTCTAGAAATAAAAGATATTTTCATTTTTAAAAGAATATTAAGAAATATATATATTTAGTTGATAAATTTTCTTTTCTTAACCAAACTCTTGCAGAGTTGAAGTTATATGATATTTGCGGAACAAGTATACTATAGTAGTTAGTAGGGGTGTTTAAAAATATTTAATTTAATCTCATTTGATTTGATCATCTATTAATTTTATCTGAAATTTTGTATATTCGATTTAATTTTTATTTTTAATTGAATATTTAATTTAATTTTAAATTTTTTATATCAGATATAGATCACAATATTTTAAGTTTTGGATTATCTAAAAATCTGAAAAGTTAAATTTTTATGAATATCATTTTTTATTATTAATAATTTGATGCTTGTTGTATCCGAAAAATAAAATAATTAAAATTTTTATAGACGTGAATCTTGTTATATTTAACAATTTGTTGTTTGTTATATTAGAAATTCCAAAATCTTTATAAATATAACCTTTAAATTCAAAAAAAATAATTAAATTATATTTTTAAATAATCAGATATCTAAAAATTTGATCTGATTATTCAAAAAATTAAATATCCGAAAAAACTAGAGCGAATGCAAATCACTATATTACATATCTAAGAATCAAATATCAAAAAAAACTTGATCCAATCTAATTTGATATCCGACAATGAACACCTTTGATAACTAGGATTGGTAACATATTTAAATAGGTTGAAACTTCATCTGTTGTATCATCCGCATTCCAAATCGTTACCTACTTCACCTATCATTCGTTAGATTATTGATTCAAATCTCGGATGAATCAGATGAGTTGATAATTTTTTTTTTTACCTAAACTCATTACTCTCTCTATTCTCCACCCATTTCATAGGATCAAACTTACATTGGATTTCCGTTCATTGAATTAAATTGAATGGATCAAATAGACCACCATCCATATATAATCATCTACCCTCATAGGTTAGAGATTATGGGTTCGAGCACCAATGATGTTAATAGAGTGATTGAGCAATCAATGTCAAATGATAGAGATTATATTCTAAAATAAATATTACTGTAATCACTATTAGCTAATTCAAAAAATATATATTTAAATTTCTTTGTCAAAAAAATATGTTTAAATTTATAAGTTTTAATATTATAATAATAAATAATACCGTTAGGAATGTAGAATAGAAATTGTCTTTTTGCTTTTTCATACATATAAAATAACTAAATTACACTCACAGTCACTAGACTAATAGTAAAATTATATTTTTGTCATTCAACTTCAAAAAATATAAAAATATATTTATGTCATTGGTCTAATCAGTATGTATCGTTTCAGTTAAAACTTCTACTCATTACAATGTTAACTTCTAGCAGAAGATGACGTGATTATTTCATTTAATCTTTAAAATTTATATGATTTATTAATTTGATTTATAATTGAAAATCACCTTCTTAAATATATAAATTTAAAAAATTAAATATATTTTTGTATCGATTATTAAAAAAAACATCAAAATAAATGCAAAACAACAGTTTAGATCGTCAAGTGATAAAAATGTAATCTTACTGTTAATTTTATAGATGAATGTAATATAAAAATTTGGATTATAATTAACCCACTTAATTTATTAAAATATCGAGTTTTCAAAAATATAATATATTTTTTTTTATAAAAAATATTAAATTTAATCTCACTTAACTTATTAAAGAAATCTTTCCTACCTTAATTAGGGGTGAGCAAAACTCGAATAACTCGACTCGAGGCGAAAATATCCGATTCAGTTTGACTCGACTCAAAATTGCATAGACTCGACTCGAAAATTTTTTAAATAAAGTTTGAGTTATAAAATAAAAATTTGAATAATTCAAAAATTTTAATAATTAAAGGATTAATTTTTAAGTTTGAGACGAGTCTATCAATTTTTTAATGATAGATATATTTATATATAAAAATATAAAGAAATATTACTACATATAAAAAATATATATACACATATCTTATAAGATTAGAGAAAATCGTTTAAATTAAAACCAAATCATGCTATAATATGATAAATAATTACAATTAAATATTTATAAGAACTCGAAAACTCGACTCGATTCGACTCGACTTGAATTTCTTAAACTCGTCTCGAACCGAAAAAATTTCAAATAAAGTTTAAGTTATAAAATATGACTCGTCAACTCGAATAACTCAAAATTTTTTGACTCAATTCGACTCGATCGAATACTCACCCCTAACCTTCATACTTCACTTCTCATACTCCCTCCCCCAATGGTATCTATTATTAAAAGATTAGAAATGATTGTAATTAGAATTTTGATATTAAAGTTTAAGTTTTTATTTATAATCTCTAAATTTAAACTATAATCCTTAAATTTTAAACACATAAACTTAAATACCTAATCTATAAACCCGAACTCTAAGTTCAAACCATAATTCTTAAATTTTAAATACAAACTATGAACCTTAAATTAAATCTCTAACCCTAAAATTAGAAGGGGAAACAAAATATTTACACCTTCAACTCCATATAAATTGGAAACTCTAACTTTATACTTTATAGCTTACAGACACAGAATTCATTCAAGCAAAACTATTTTTATATTTTTCATAGAACATGTGCATTGGTTTTTATGAATTTGAGAAACAAAAGAATCTAAACAGAGAAGGATTTCTCTATTGCCTAAAATCACAGTTAAAGCTGGTGGTATGAAACACACAATCTAGACAACGGTTTTAGAAAAGCCAGTTGACACTAATGTTACCCAGCCATGTGAATAGCGGGAATTGAACCAGGGCAATAAACAGCAAAAGGTAATGATGCTTGCTGGAATCGTAACTTCTAACCTCGGCGAAGAGGACTCGCTTCATCGTCTTCACCAAGAAGACTCCCATGCATAGGCATGTCCATGGCATCAAAAAGTAGTACGAGTATCTCCAGATGATCCTTCCAAGAACAGCCAAACACATGCCCGTGAAGGTGTACCCGGCATATGCCAGAATGTCAAGTAAAGGTGCCTCGCCGCTGCCCAATGAGAGTAACGTTACTTTCAGCAGCATGACTTGCAGAAACCAGCCGAACAAACCCTTAATAAACAGCCAGTTGAGTGCTTCGGGGCTAAACCTGTCGGAGAAGAAGAGAGAGAAATCATTTGAGGGAAAAAGAAAACAGAAAAAGAGGACTCCAGCCAAGCATCATATAGGAAGAAAACAAAATGAGGTTGAAATCAAGTTCACATAATGAATCACAGCACTGTATCTGTAGGGATAAACAGCATAACCATTGAAGCCTATGTTTATTAAAAGGCGCCACGAGAAGGACTATCACGGGTTGCAGTTACAGAAGATAAAATTAAGAAAAATGTTAATTGTTAACTAGCCATTGACGTTCAAGAATAACAATAACCATTTATTTTCCTTCAGAATTTGAAGTCTATCTGAAGATTCATTCTATGGTGTCTAAATGCAGAAATTCTTAGCTTGCCTTCATTTCAGAGGGGTATTCCATTATAGGATAAAAAATGTTAGCTTCCATAGAAATTGGCTACATAATGCAAAAATCTCTCGGGTTAGAACAGAATTTGGCCCTAGAGGGAACAAAAAAGATGTAACGCGCTCAAAGATGCCAAGGTATTGTTGGTAAGTGTCACAAGTGTCCGATTTTCAGTTTTTTTCTTCTAAATTTTTACAAATATAAAGATGGTCCTTGAAGGGTCATATCTCCATACGCATCCGTATCCACATGCATCACACATTGATGTTGGACATGGATACTTATGGAAACTGAAAAATTGGAGCAACAAAACAAAAATTAATACCATTGAACTGCACAATGCAGAGTAGGAGAGGGGGAGGTGGAAATGGAAGAAGCTATTAACTGATAAAATGTTAACTTACTTTCCTTGAAGGCCCAGTGATAATCCAGCAAGAACAACATAGGTACCAAATGCCATAAATGGGATGTATAAATCTGGTGCATTTATGTCAAAAATGGGAGGTTTATAGGAAAGTCTGCCACCTACCGGCTCACTTATTCTTGTCCAATGGCCCTGATGGAAAAGTGGCAGTTTGAGAAGCTGAATTGAATAAAAACAAGGAAAATATCATAAATGGAAGCATATGCTTACCCTGTGCAGGAATGGCAGTAAAACAACCTTCAATTTGTTTCTCACATACTGATCATTCACTTGAAAGTAGTATTGAGGATCAGAAAAGTATCTACTTATCTGCTCATTTCAAGATGTAAATAGTGAAAAATCACAATGCCCAAACATAATTCAAAATTTCAGAGAATTTAAGATAAGCATCCCTTTTCTAATCTTAATAACATTTTAAACTTAAGGCCTTTTATCACCTTTATTGTAATAGCCATATATTCAACTTTCACTGTCATTTAAGTGAACATTTTTAACTCTTTTCACTCAATTAACCAATGCTTATTAAAGACATTTAGATGGCATATACAATTGTTTCCACGGAATTCATCGTAAGCTTTAACTTCTGAGGGTTACCCCTTGGATAGATCAATGGTCCACGGCAAGGACTTAGGATTGTCCAAAATAATGAACATAGTAAAAAGAAATGAAGAAACTTAACTGAGACATAATGTTAGTTTGCTTCAGTCTTTGACTGTTCCTAGATCAATTTCAGCTCAGGTGATAGCAGGAACCATTGGATATGATGGGTGTTTATTGTTTACTGAAAATTCTAGATAACTAATCCTCCAACCAAATTGAATTCGGTTTTGATTACTTAAATACTTGAACTATTTTTCCCCTTAAAGTTCAAGTAGATTAAAGAAAGCACTTATAAAATAAAATAAAAAAATCCTTTTAAATATAAAGAGCAGGTAATTGAAGTTCAAGAAATTTGATTTCGTTTCAATTTTCCATTGAAAAAGCAGATATCTTGGTTTGATTGAAAATTTCAAGGGAAACTTAACAGAGACAAGTGCACCCTGAAAAACAATCACAGACTCACAAACAGACAGCTATGTTACACATGGTCAGTGTGGGACAGATACAGACATGTTCAATTTTTTTCAAGATTTCAGTGTATTTAGAAGGTTCTTGTAGGATTAACATGCGACCCCAAAAATGAAACACACATGTCCAGATATGTGATGGGCAGGGGTTTTGATAAGGGAACTTCAAGAAAACACAATACTATGATGCAGCGAGTAAAAGTAACACATTTTTTAAGCAATTGTAATGATATCTGCACCAGGATGCCACTTACATTGCTTTGCACGTATTCGGAACTTGATCCCAAAATTTTCTCTCCATATGCACCTAGACCACCTCGGATAAGACCGGAACCAGCCCCATAAAATGGATTACCAAAAGGAGTTGGCTGAGGATTTTTCGGCTGCATTGGCACCCCAGGTTGGATCGGCACCCCTGGCTGGGCTCCCAAGTTATTATACATTTCTAAAACCAAACAAAAAACAGTGAGAAATTTTATTCAACGACCATATCTAATCATGGTGTAAGAATATCAAATCATGAACTTCAAACATTAAAAGCAACATTATATCCCACAGGTAACAGAAGCCTAAGTTGACACTTCTGTTTAGTATTGTAACATAACTATCATAATAAAACTATACATACATAGATGCATTCATTCACACATATGTGAATGCATAAAATGTTCAGAAAATTAGCAATGCTCATTGATCCTGCTATTATTATACACCAAAATGCTCTTGGGAAAAAGGTAAAAGCTACATAGGTCAACATTAATTTAAATGAAATGCAGAAAATGATGAATACATCAATGGAATATCTATTTAAACCAACACTGGTTATTTAGCCAAGTTCCACCATGACTTGCAAATTTAAACCTTTCACGATATAAATCATTTATCTCATAACATTATAAATTGTTTAGGAGGAGGATAATTATAATCTTTTAGACTATTTAACATATGAAATCTGCACTGAAGTGTGTTTCTCGTGTTTTACTATGTATGTTTATTAATCATTCTAAAAAATGGCTAACCATGGGAGCGGCATTTAATTGCAAATACCCATTCTTTTCTATTCATACCGCAAAGCCCAATCATCTCAATTATTTAAAACCCTTTTCTTTCTTTTAATTTGATCTAATTAGACCTAAGTCCTTAAGTAACAGCAGCAAAGACAGGCAACACGACCAAAATTTCATATAATAATATCTAATCTTTACAACCAGATTGAACCCAAGCAACAAAAGTCCACTGATTTATACAGTTTTAACCTAGTATCCACTTTCCGAAATGAAAAACTATCGAGAGTAATCAGATCAAGCAAAATGCATATCTACATAAAATTATTTTATTAAAATTACACACAGAGAGAGATTTGAATCGGAAAGTAAAAAGTACCTTTCGAGTGTTGGTTCAATGAATAGATCGGAACTCCGATGAGATTCCGGTGAGGGTTTCCACGCGGACCTGCGGGGCGGCAGCAGAAAGCTCAGAGAAGAAGTAACGGTGAAAGATCTGGAGAAAATATGAATATAAGCGAAAAATATGGACAATCTTGTGAGGCACGTGTAGCCAACCTTGTACGTTTCTTTATACTCCAGATTTCATCAATTAATTTTTTATTTGTATTTTTTTAGGCTTAACTATTCTTTGTAAATTTGAATTAAAAGTAGAACTTTTGCAATAAAAATTATTTTAATAAAGTAAAATTATTATTGATATTATATTAATGAAAAAGTTTGTTCCAATGACAGATAGAAATGTTTATTTGAATAGTTTGAAAAAAATGTACTAAAATTAAATGAAAATGAGAGGAAAATAAATGAAAATTGTGAAAGTCGAAACAAAAGATCATGATTTATGTTTTCAAGTTATGATTTTATTTTTAGGAAAAATAAATAATATTATGTCGTATTATATTTAGGGGAGTAAATAAGAGAAGTCGAGTTTTAAATGATGTTGAGTACGATTTAATTTTTAAAAAATTTAAGTAAAATTTAATATGGATTGAAAGCTCGTAAATTTAAAATTATCAAATTCAAAATCAAAAAATTAAAGTTCAAGATAAAAAACTCAAACTTAAAATATTCTAGTATTTTATGATTATTTTCATAAACTTTTAATAATTCTTCGAATCTAATGTCAATGTATAAATTTTTGTTTAGAATTATACATTAAATATTAACTAAACTTTAATTAAATTAAACTCGAACCTAACGGTTAATTTCATTGCGTTTACAATATTAATCATCCTTTTTAAATAAAACGAAATATTTTTCATAAAAATGGATCGGGTCACCTAAATGAGCCTAACCCATGTATCTTCTCAGCGCATTGATCAAACTTCCTTTCCCCATCCCCCCCCCCAAACTCTCATTATCCGGACAGGCCACGCCACCACTAGAACTCCTCCGCGCGTGCCATATCTTCGCCTTCTCTTCCTCTCCCATCTACTTCGCCCGCCCTAGCCCTTCCTGCTCCAGTCTGCCTGATTCTTGACTCGATTCTATCATGGCCCTGGGTAAAGAAACTGATGAAAGTGAAGATCCAACTGCAGAAGTGACAAGTGGAGAAGGAGACGTTATGAAAAATTCGACCGTTGAAGAAGGGAATCAATAAAAATTGAATGTAAGAGAAAACGACAGCATTCTGAAAAGAGTTAAAATGTTGGCACGTGAGTCATTTAATCCAACACGTGAAAATATTAAAGGAACTTACAAGAAGGACGTGAGTGCGGCTGCAGGAGATTCCTAATTCTTTGGACGACATACATAGCTGGAATTCGATTAGGAAGGACACAGTTATTATAGGAGGAATTGTCATATTTTTTGTTTTTAAGTTTTTGTCAATGAACATTGTGATTTTTCTCTTCTGAAATCTTTACTCTTCTTTTTATGTAATCTTTTCTTATTTCTTGATCATTGGAGCATTACAATTGTTACTCAGAGCTAGTGATCGATCCATCATCACGCTGGGAAAGCAGAAAAAAATCAACAGATGACTGAGAAGGCAGACCTTGCTGATATTCAAAAGCAGTTGGAGGACTTGAAAGTCGAAAAAGCTACCTAGGAGAATAGACTGAACCAGATTGAGGACCAAATTGAGGAAACACAAATCGATATCAAAAAGATAGTAGACTTACTGATGAAGAGTGTAGATACCGAGACACCAAAGAAGATTCAACCTACATCTTCCAGCAATAAAGACAAACATGCAGGTAAGAGGCCTGTGCAACTTACTATGTTAGATGAAAAAGAGAGGTATTCCATGAAACTTGATAAACCGGGAGTGTTAGCTCCAAAACCTCAAGTTATGAACTTACCTTCTGAAAAGTTCTTACCTTCTGAAAAGTTGAAACTAGGGAGACTGTGGTCTGAGAGGGGAGATTGTTCACTCTTGCAGGAATAAGGTCAGGTAGAAAGGAATGAAGGAATAGAGGGTGGAACACACTTAACTTGAAACCAAAAATAGAGTTAAGCATGTTTAATGGTGAAAATGCTAGGGGTTGGGTGAAAAAGTTTAAGAAATACTTTTCGATTTTTTAAATTCCTGAAGAAGGAAAGATGAAGGTGGCTTCCTTGTATTTGATAGGGAGAGCTGACGTCTGGTTCGATAGCTACATTATGCAGAAAAGTAAGGTGACTTGGCATGAGTTTAGGGCAGATCTATGTCATAGATTTGCTGACAAAAATATGAATGATGTAGTAGAAGAATTCAATAAATTACAACAAAAAAGATCTATGGAGGACTATCTGGAAAAGTTCGAGGAGTTGCAACCTTATATCTTGCAAATCCACCTTGAAATGAAAGAAAGCTACTTTGTATCTAGCTTTATTAGTGGATTAAGGGAAGATTTAAAATACATAATAAAGGTACATGAACCGAGTACTCTAGTGGCAGATGCCAGACAAACCCAATTATATGAATTGGAAATAGAGGTAGAAAACAGAAAACATAAATACCAAGTCAAGGGGAATAATTATTATGTGGTTCAGAAAGGCCCCGATAACTTTAACACCTAGAGAAAAGTGCAGGCATCAACTAATAACAGACAGTCAGTAATCGATTACAGGAGGGCCAATAATTTGTGCTTCAAGTGTGGGGACAAATTTAGTCCAGGCCACCAATGCAACCTTAAGCAACTAAATGTCATGGAGGAAGAGGAACATAAAGAAGAGACAGAAGAGGATGAGGAGGAAAATTTGGAGCAGAACAATGAGACTACTGAAATGGGAGTTCAAGGTGAAGAGAATCTGGAGATATCTATGAATGCACTCACTGGGAACTTGGGGTACAATACCTTAAGAATCCCAGGCATAATTAAAGGCAAAACTGTAAATGTTTTGGTGGATAGTGGGGGTACCCATAGTTTTGTGACTCTAGCTTGGGCAAAAAAAGGTTTGAAGGTAGTACAAACTCATCCTTTAGCTATCACTATGGCTAATAGAGAAAAATTATTCAATTTAGCTAAGAGCAACAACTTAACTTGGAGGATACAAGGACAGGACTTCAATCATGATTTTAGAGTGCTCAATATAGGGGACAGTGAAATGGTGTTAGGGGTTGATTGGATGAGGAGATACAACCTTATTTCTATGGATTTCAAAGAGATGGCTCTAAGCTTTGAGACAGAAGGAAGAAGAGTGGTTATGCATGGAGGAATCAAGGGGAATACTCTCAAAGTCATGTCTGATAAGAGGTTAAAAAAGTTAAGAGAAAGAGACACTGAGCTACAGGGAGAAATATATTTCCTTAGTGCTGAAGTAGAAGAAAAAGAGGTGCCAACAACATTGTTTCCAGTATTGAACAAGTATAAAATGATATTTAAAGAGCCTAAAGGCATGCCACCAGTAAGAACTCATGACCATGATATAACACTCAAGCCTGGAGCACAACCAATTATTTTAAGGCCTTATAGGTTCCCCTACATTCAGAAGACAAAAATAGAAAACCAAGTGAAGGAGATGCTGGCATCTTCAATCATCAAAACCAGTAAAAGTCCTTTTATAACTCTATGTGTCCTAGTTAAAAAGAAGGATGAGACATGGAGGATGTGTGTAGATTATAGGCAGCTGAATGAAATGACTCAGAAAAATAAATTTTCAATTCTAGTGGTGGAGGACTTATTAGATGAGCTTGGAGGGGCTGAGTACTTCTCGAAAATTGATTTGAGATCTGGTTATTGGCAGATCAGACTAAAGGAGGAGGACATTTCTAAAACAGCTTTTAGGACTCACCATGGCCATTTCGAATTCAAGGTTATGCCATTTGGCTTAACTAATGCACCTGCCACTTTTCAGGCCTTAATGAATGAAGTTTTGGGACCTTATTTGAGGAAGTTTATCCTAGTGTTCTTCGATGACATACTAGTATACAGTGCCAGCTTGGAATCACATGCTAAGCATTTGGAGGAAGTCCTTAAAACTCTACAGAAACATTAGCTATTTGCCAAGAGAAGCAAATGCTTCTTTGGTCAGAAGCAGATAGAATATTTGGGCCATGTTATATCTTCTCAAGGAATAGCTACATACTCAACTAAAATTGAGGCAATGAAGAATTGGTCTCTCCCTCAAAACCTCAAATCTCTCAGGGGCTTTTTGGGGTTAACTGGATATTACAGGAAATTTGTAAGGAATTATGGAAAGATCAGTAGACCACTCACTAACATGTTGAAGAAAAGAGGATTTGAATGGACCAATGAATCTAAAGAAGCTTTTAGAAATCTGAAAAGTGCCATGTGTAAAGCACCAGTGTTGGTTATGCCTGATTTCAGTCAAACCTTTTACTTGGAGACTGATGCAAGTGCAAAGGGTGTAGGGGTTGTTCTGAGTCAGCAAGGCAGACCTATTGCTTATTTCAGTAAGGCACTAGGTCCTAAAGAAGTTGACCTATCTATATATGAGAAAGAGTATATTGCTATCCTAATGGTAGTAAACAAATGGAGACACTACCTAGAAGGGAACCAATTTGTGATTAAAACAGATCATGAACCCCTCAAATATCTGTTAGATCAAAAAATCACCATTACTGTGCAAAAGAGGGGGTTGACCAAGCTTTTAGGACTGAGCTATGTTATTCAATACAGGAAGGGGAAACAGAATGTTGTAACAGATGCACTTTCGAGGTAGCATGAGACTGAGTCAGAGTTGAATCAAATGTTCACTACTATGATTGTTCAAAATGGAGTGCAGGATATTGAAAGCGGTTATAAAGAAGATATAAAAGCTCAAGAATTGATCATTGCCTTGATAGTGAATCAGGAAGCAGTAGAAGATTGGAAGTATGGCAAAGGCATATTGAGGTATAAAGGGAGAGTTTATGTGGGTGACACTAGTACTCTCAGGGTTCAGCTGTTACAAACCTTACATAATTTTCCACAAGGTGGTCACTTTGGAATACAAGCTACTTACCAGAGAATCAAGCCTTATTTCTATTGAAAGGGCCTTAAGTCTCAAGTGAGGAAGTATGTGTAGAACTGTGATGTGTGTCAAAGAACTAAAGGGGAACATGTGGCATACCCAGGCCTCCTACAGCCATTGCCTATCCCTAGTCAAGCATGAGAATTCATAACCATGGACTTTGTAGAGGGATTACCTACTTCTGACAAGTATAATTGTGTGTTAGTAGTGGTGGATAAGTACACAAAGTATGAACACTTCATGGTTGCCTCACATCCATATACAGCAGCCTTAGTTTTAAAAGGTGCAAGGCGCACCGAGGCACAAAGGGTCCCTAGAGCCTAGGTGCAAGGCGAAGGTGCACTCCTATATCAATAAACCTGTAAATCAATTATGTAACATATTTTGTACACTTTTATATCAATAAACCTGTAAATCAATTATGTAACATATTTTGTACACAAAATAATATTATAATTATATTATGAACACTTAAAAGTTAAAATATTTAATATCATACAAACAAATATAATTCAAATAAATAAAAAAGAAGAACAAAAAGCAAACAACATGATTGAAGTCTTAAAAACTTAAAGTTCTTAATGTCTTGTTTGTGACACACAACACAATTAAATTTAAATACTTAACCACACATAGTCTAATACTCCACTACTCTAAATCATACTCATCATAACCTTTATCTCTATCATTCTCATCTTCACCAATATCCTCTTCCATCTCATCTACATCATCATTATGCCAACACGGGACCATCACCAAGAAATTTCCCACCTACTCCAGCAATAAAAAATAGTGTTACTCTACAAGTTATAGTTAAGCAATCACTACTGGACTACAGACGTTCGAACAACCTATGCTTTAAATGCGGGGACAAATTTGGTTTAGGACATCAATGTAAGCCTAAGCAACTGAACTTGATGGAAGAAGAGGAAGTAACCGAGGAAATCAAGGAGGACACAAGGGTGCATGAAAGTCTAGAAGGAAATGAGCAATATGAGGCAAACCTGAAAATATCTATGAATGCTCTTACAGGCAGCATAGGATATAACACCCTAAGGATTCAGGGCACCATAAAGGAAAGAACACTGAACATTTTACTTGACAGCGGAAGTACTCATAGCTTTATTACTACAAGTTGGTCTAAGGAAGGCAATGAATTGATCGAAACTAAACCACTAGCAATCACTGTTGCTAATGGTGAAAAACTCTACAGCACAGCTCAATGTAATCAACTCCACTAGAAGATGCAAAGGTTTCATTTTGAACATGATTTCAGGGTTCTTAAACTAGGGGGCAACAACATGGTCCCTGGTATGGACTGGATGAAAAAATATAGTCCAATTGTGATGGACTTCAATGAGATGACACTTAGTTTTCAAAGGGATGACCAGTACATTAAGCTACAAGGAGGAACCAGAAACAATAACATGAAACTCATTTCCGGAGAAAAATTGCAGAGGTTAGTGGATAAAGACTCCGAACTTTGTGGTGAAATTTATTTGATGAGTATAAACACAAATGAAGCTAACACTCTTAAAGAATTACAATCCTTGCTGCAAAAATATCAAAAAGTATTTGAGGAACCGAAGGGTATGCCACCAGTTAGAAAACAAGATCATGCAATTGTACTTCAATAAAACACTCAACCAATCAATTTAAGGCCCTATAGATTCCCTCGTCATCAGAAGGTGGAGGTGGAGAAACAAATTAAGGAGATGTTGTCCTCTTCCATCATTCAAACCAGCAAGAGCCCTTTTGTCTCACCTTGCTTGCTAGTTAAGAAAAAGAACGGGACATAGAGGTTATGTGATGATTATCGACAGTTAAATGCAGCAATTGTCAAGAACAAATTCCTTATTCCTGTAGTCGAAGACCTCTTAGATTAGCTGACATGAGCAAAGTTTTTTTCTAAAATAGACCTCCGATCCGGGTATTGGCAAATCAGAATACTACCAGAGGACATCCACAAGATTGCATTTCGCACTCATCATGGACACTTTGAGTTCAAGGTAATGCCCTTTGGGCTAACCAATGCACCCTCTACATTTTAAAGTCTTATGAATGAGTTATTTTCTCCATATTTAAGAAAATTTGTCCTAATTTTTTCGATGACATATTTGTTTACAGCATTGATATGTTCATGCATGTAGCTTATCTCACAATTGTATTAGAAGTTTTATCTTCTAACAATCTTTTTGTAAAAAGAAGCAAGTGCTTTTTTGGACAGACTCAGGCGGAGTATTTAGGCCATTTAATCTCTAAAGATGGAGTTTCAACCGACCCTTCTAAGATCGAGGCTATAACGAATTGGCCCCTTTCCAAGAATCTGAAGGCACTAAGGGGATTTCTTGGTCTAACAAGCTACTATCGTAAATTTATCAGAAACTATGATGAACTTAGTAGGCCACTGACTCAGATGCTAAAAAGGGACGGGTTTGTGTGGACACCACTGTCAACTAATGCCTTTGGGAAACTGAATCAAGCAATGTGTCCTGCTCCAGTTCTTTCCCTACTGGATTTTTCTAAAGTATTCTGCCTTGAAACCGATGCAAGCTCAAGAGGTATAGGTGTTGTCCTATCCCAAAATGGTCGGCCATTTGTTTATTTGAGCAAGGTCCTTGGTTCTCGATACTCAGACATGTCCATCTACGAGAAAGAATATTTGGCAATATTAATGGTTGTTACCAAGTGGCGCCATTACTTCGAAGGACACCCATTTGTTATAAAAACGGACCACGAGCCACTCAAACATTTATTGGAGCAGAAGCTTACGACTACAATTCAAAATAAAGGTTTGACAAAGTTATTAGGTCTCGACTATGTCATTCAATATCGAAAAGGCAAGGCAAACAAGGTTGTTGATTCTCCTTCTCGCCAACATGAAAGTCACTTTGATCCTTCCCTATGAAAAATAACTACTGTCACACCTACTTGGGTGTTGGAGATTGAAGATAGCTACATTGCTGACCCTCTAGCTAAGGAGAAAATTGCAGCTCTAGCAATTACATCATTTACTTTCCAAAACTGGTCCTACGTCAAAGGGATATTAAGATACAAAAACAGGGTGTATGTCGGTACAGATGGTGATCTGAGATTGAACCTACTCAAACTCTTTCACGATTCTCCCTTAAGTGGACACTCGTAAATTTAGGCAACCTACATGCGAATTAAACAAAAAAAATTTTGGCAAGGGTTAAAGGCAGCAATTACATCCTATGTCAAGCAGTGTGATACTTGCCAGAGATTGAAAACTGAGCATGTTCCGTACCCAGGGCTTCTCAACCCTATTCCAATTCCAACTAATACTTAGGAGGTAATCTCAATGGACTTTGTGGAAGGGCTACCTCCATCCTCTAAATTCAAATGCATTTTGGTTATTATTGACAAATATATCAAATATGCACACTTCATCCCTATTTCTCACCCCTATACTGCCTTGACCATAGCTAAATCCTACTTGGACCAAGTCTACAAGCTTCATGGTGTAATCACTAATTTTATCCGGGTTTATGCTCGAATTAAATCAATCCACATCCCTTTTTAATACCCAAATCACCTTAACTTACCCTAATTTTATCACTTATTTTATAATTATTATTATCCTTACTATCTCTTAATTAAAACCAAAAATCCAAAAATATATAAATATATGATATAAATAAAAACCTTTTATTAGAGCCCACTTTTATAAGCCCAAACCATAAATAAATTTGACCTATTAAATATAGTTTTATAATATAAAAAATATAATAAAAATCTCTACTTGGTGCCCAAGGTCTTGTTTTTAATTGGTTATTATTTTTAAAGGGATAAACCTAAAATACCCTTCATCATATTATAGATACCCTTATATATTAAAACCTAAACCTATTTTATTCTCATATGTTACCCTTTACCCTAACTATATATATAACATTTACCCTAAAAATAAAGGACCCCCTAATCATTTTTTTCATTCACAGCCGCAAAACCCATTTTTTCACTCACACTGCCGAAACCAAATTTCAATTTCCATTGGTAAGTTGGTAGCCTCCATTATTTGTATTTTTATTCTCATTGAATCACTTCACCCATTCGGTCGATTATTTTTCAAGTTATGCCCTAATCTAATCATTACTTTTATCGTTTAGTTTAATTTGTGGATTGATTTTAATCGAGCATATTTAGATGTATATAGTTCTTTTTGAAATATTTATTGTGTATTCCATTCTTATGGTTCAATGAAAATATGAATCTTTAAACAAAAATTAATTTAAATGTCACTTTAATCTAAAAAATTCAAAATTAATTAAGCGGTAATTTATAAAGGTGCCAATTTTGGGCGGTTTTAAACCCTAAACCCGTTTTTAACCGTAACCGACTCTCGAACCCAAATCATTTCGAATCTCTGGTTTTCCGGTGTCCGGTCTACCAAAAGTGACCGGTGGCGACTCCACCCTTTTTTAAAAATCCCTAATTTTAAAATTTCCCTTTTCAATCTAAAATTCCCTTTTTTTTAATCTCAAATCCCTAATTTCAACTTTTCAATTCCTATTTTTTTTAAAGAATCCTAGATTTCAAATTTCTTTCAACATTCCAAAATTTCCATTTTTTGTACACAATTTAAAAACCTAATTTTTAAATCCTAAATTTCCCCAAAATTTTATTTTAAACCCCAATCCCTAAATTCCACTTTTCAAACCCTAATTTCAATTCCACTAGTGACCCTTTCTCCCTTTTTTACTACACACGCCTATTATTATTTTTAAGAATTTTATAAGGGTCGCTACACATGGTCCACCAAAAATAGCTATCTCTGATAGAGACAGAACATTCATAAGCTTGTTTTGGAAAGAGTTTATGCAACAAATGGGTACTCAGACTCATTTCAGTACGTCATATCACCCTGAGTTCGACGGACAAACGGAGAAATTAAATCAGTGCTTAGAACACTACTTGCGTAGTATGTGTTTCCTACAACCTAAGCAGTGGGCTCGATGGCTACCTTAAGCCGAGTGGTGGTACAACACCAATTACCACTCAGCCTTAGGGGTTACTCCTTTTAGGCTCTTTATGGCTATAAACCACCATCGTTAACCTTCGGCCAACAATCAATGGTTCAATCAGTTCAAGAAATGCTAGCTACCAGAGAGAATTTGCAGAAGCTACTCAGAGAAAATCTTTAGAAAGCACAAAATTGTATGAAACAAAATGCAGACAAGAAGCAAAGTGAAAGACAATTTGCAGTGGGTGATGATGTTTACCTGAAACTCCAACCCTATCAACAAACCTCCTTAGCTCTACGCTCGAACGTGAAGCTCTCTGTCAGGTACTTCATCCCCTACAAAGTCCTCGAACGAATAGGTGAGGTTGTTTATTGCCTGCAATTGTCCAATACATCACGGCTACACCAGTTTTTCATGTCAGCCTTCTTAAGAAAAAAAATTGGAGATCAAATCGTTACTTCCATTAATCCTCCAGAAGTAAATGCTGATGGTCAATTGAAAGTTTACCCAGAGACTATCTTGGATAAAAAGATGGTGAAACGCGACAACAAAGCAGTCACGCAGTTGCTGGTGAAATGGTCCAATCTCGGCCCTGAACACGCAACTTGGGAGGACTACACATTGCTTCATTCTCAATTTTCGGATTTCGATCCTTGGGGACAAGGCTCGTCTGGAGGTGGGGGTATTGTAACGATTGAAGGAGAAGAAGAGAAAGTGAAAGTCGAACGATCGAAGATCAAAGGCATATCAGAGAAGAACAATGAAGAAGCAGGGAAATTCAAATCGTAAGAAGGGACTTCAGCAAGCGGGAACAAAGTGAGTGAGAAAGGAGACGACATCGTTTTGGGTAGCAACATTCCTATCGAACACCTGGATGAGGGGATCAATCTTGAATGAAGACAAGGAACAGGACAGCCAACTGGGTAACGGCTTGTCAGAGAAGGAGAGAGATGTCATCTGTCAAAAAAATAAAATTATACAATGTACTGAAACATATATACACTCAGAATATTGTATGGCCGAGTATGATATGAATGAATGAGATTTCTTCTATTTCCTCCAATTCTTTTCTCCTAAAACTACCTCCGCTTCTAATTCTTAATCTCTTTTCCTCTTATTCTGCTTCTAATTCGAATTATAGAGCTTTCACTTGGCTCTGTTATTTTGCGGATGAGTTTTGCAAATGATTCAGTTATTATATTTGATACTTTTTCCTTTATGAATGTTCGAATGACTCCGTAATTTTTTGAAGGAGTTCTGTAACTTATTCTATTTGGCACTGTAATTTTGCAAATGAGTTTTGCAATTCATTCCCCAGTACACTCATCTAGCAGCGACGATTTTGCCGCATTGATCAATGCAGAGCTCGAAGTCGGTTCTTCGTGTTCGTCCTCTGATGAACACGACAATGAAGAAGAAGAAGATGATGATTTTGATAATGATGATGACGGCAACGAAGAGAACAAGGAGGATGAGGAAGAAGATGATGTATATGACAAGCTTAATGGTCATCGGTACATTTTTACTAAAAATACTGAACTTTTAATTTTGTTGGAGTTACTATCAAAGAAATTTGCAAATAATGAAATGTGAGGTCATTATTAGGCGCTTTGTGTTTGAATGGTTGCTGTGGGAAGTTTACTGCTTTATAGAGCTTATGTGTTGCATGAAATTGTGATAATTTTAAGATCCATGATCTTTTTGAAGGATACACACAGCATAAGCTTTTCCTTGATTGAGTTCCTCTAAGTTTTTGATATGGTTTTTGGTTGAATTCACTCTGGATAGATATCAGTTTATGTGTAGATAAGACAGTTCCAGGAAAGTAATTTAAAAAGTTGAGTTTTATTCCTATTGGTTTTGTGGCTACTGAATCATGTGGCCATTTGGCAATGTTCTTGCCTTCTTGGCAGAAATTGAGGATTAATTATAGTAGCATCTTATGAATATATCATTTGGATTTTGAATTGAACTTGCTGCATTTACCCATTTCTCTTTATAAAATTCACTGGTTAAACTAAAGCTCATGTACTCATGTGCAAATTTAACTGGCAGGAACAAAAGGTGCAAGACTGAGAAGTTGGAAGACCAAGAAGAATTTCAAGGGTCAACCTCTTTGGGTCTGATAGAAGAAAAGCTAGGTAATGTTCCTTAATTTGGTTGGCTGCTCCCCTAGTTTATTTGAAACTTGGATGCCTTCCACTCCCTGAACTTCAGCACAATTGACTTGACCTGCTCTGAAATATCACAAGTTGATAATGTCTTTTAGGATATACTGCAAGAGACCAATTTGGCTGGAACTAGCCTATTCTTAAGTTTCAATATGATACTATTGATAAATGCTCAAATAAGACCTGTCTGTATACAATTTGATGTACTGAAGCAGTGAAGCTTTCAAAGTTTTAATACCCAATTGGCTTTATTTGTTATACTTCACGGAAATTGTTTTTATGCTGTTGATGCATGCATCAACATATGTCCGCTCTTTCTCGGAATGTCTTTCCCCCACCTAGAAACTACCTTTGAGAGCACCTACTAGAAAAAGCTTTTGCACATGGATTGACATTTTTGTCTAAAGATGTAAAAATACGACTAGTGATGAAATTGTATGTCACTGCATATCACTTTGAATGTACTGTTAGAAAAGAAAATGAGCAAAAGGTTCCGTACATAAACTGTATCTATCCGTTAGTTAAGTTTAATTTCTGTTTAGGGTGTTACTTTTTTTGTTGTTAATTTCGCATTTTATACATGCAGAGGTATCTTTGAAGAAGGATATATGTACACATCCTGGTTCGTTTGGACAAATGTGCATCATTTGCGGGCAAAGGGTGGATGATGAATCTGGCGTAACATTTGGTTATATACATAAGGTGAAATCATCTCTCTTAACTGTCACTCATGAAAATTACTGTTTGTGTAATTATTTCTACTATCTGTCACTATTTAATTATCAGTATTCTTTATGTGCTGAGGCATGACAGTGTGCTTCTGATCAGCTATGGTTAGTCACAAAAAAGTTTTGCTCTGTAATTTTAAGCATTCATTTCAATTCGTAAGAATGAAGATAGCAATTGTTACCTGTGTTTATATTGGTCGTCTCTGGACTAACATGTGGGAACAACTTTCTTTGCAGGGTTTAAGGCTCAGTAATGATGAAATTGATAGATTACGCATCACAGACCTGAAAAATTTGTTACATCATAAGAAGCTTTACTTAGTTCTTGTTTAGATCACACACTGCTAAATTCTACTCTACTCGATCACCTAACAGCTGAGGAAAAATATTTGAAGGCCCAATCTGATTCCCTTCAAGGTATGTTTTATTAAAACTGTTTAAGTCTTGCCTTCCATGTTTTTGTAGTGTAATTTACCTTGTAAGATCAATTTTCTTTTTCAGGCCACTAGCTTTATCATGTTTTGGTGTGTTCTTGTGTTAGATATTATGTGAAAATGAGCTTTGCTTCAAAGGTTGATTTGGTGAGTCTAAATATAAATCAACTAGGTCTGAGTGTAAAATATTTTGGTATGGTTTGATTGACATTTTTTATCTATTGGCTGTTGCATAATTTTTATTCAAATTTCTCATGTGAAATTCTCATCCGAAGAACCTGCAACATTGTTATTAAAGCATATAGATGAAAAAATTTGCGTACCCTTATTTTGGGATTAAAATCAGAATTCGTTTTACAGGATGCATCAATTGGCGGAATAAGTTATTTTGTGAATGTTCTTTATATACATTATATATATATATCAACTTTTAAGAAATAATTAAATTTGATGCACTCGTGCTATTAATTGTAGTTGTAATTCTGAAGACTAAGCATCGTAAACTAGTAGTATCAAGCTTAAACTGAACAATGGAAAGATGACAAGAAACCTGAGGTTCTATGGCTGGAAAATGAACATTTATTAGTTGATTGGGATAATATTAGTCTTGCATTCTCTTGAAATTAAAAGGAAATATTAACTATAAGAACCCAACAGTTTAATAAAATTATGCCAGCTAATCTGTGTGCGCTTCTGATATGAGTTGCTTGAATTAACCAGTACTCAGACATGCCCCCTTTTTCTCTCTGTATATTGATACATATGTATGTACGTATAATCGTATATCATGTCATTAAATGCTTTAATGGTTACTCTCTAAGTACTTTCTGGGATACTTGGACAGATGTTTCAAAAGGCAGCCTCTTCGTGTTGGATTTTATGCATATCATATGATGACCAAATTGAGGCCTTTTGTTCGAACCTTTCTCAAAGAAGCAAGTGAAATGTTTGAGATTTACAGTTATACAATGGGTGATCGACCCTATGCATTAGAAATGGCTAAACTGCTTGATCCCAAAAAGGAATACTTCAGTGGCCGAGTTATTTCACGAGACGACGGTACCCAGAAACACCAGAAGGGTCTTGATGTGGTTCTCGGGCAAGAGAGTGCTGT
This sequence comes from Abelmoschus esculentus, assembly GCA_035048815.1. Classification (NCBI taxonomy): domain Eukaryota; kingdom Viridiplantae; phylum Streptophyta; class Magnoliopsida; order Malvales; family Malvaceae; genus Abelmoschus; species Abelmoschus esculentus. Next base: position 19,666,994 of record JAUCBN010000022.1, read on the forward strand.
CGTGATCCTTGATGATACAGAAAATGTGAGTTCACTTTTAATGAGCTGACATTGGTATCTAGTTTTACGGTGGAAACATATTTCAGTAAGTAGTAGATATGATGTGAGAATTTTGCCATATCTACTTTTATTGATTTTTTTTTTTCATTTTTAACAAAAAATACATAAATTAGGAAATAAGTTTATATACATGCTGATGATTGGTTTCTGAGAGTTAATATCTGTCCTTGGTATATTATAAAGGATAATATGGGGTGGTATGGATGTAGCACCTAGGGCTGTAAACGAGACGAGACAGATCGAGAGCTGCTCGAACTCGACTCGGTCAAAGCTCGGTCAAAACTCGACTCGAGCTCAAACTCGGTTCGATTTCTTAACGAGCCGAGCCGAGCTACATGATAATCGACTCGAAAAGCTCACGAGCTACTCAAAAACATAAATATACTATTTTTTTTTATAATTTAAAATCTAAATTTCTAAACTTAAAATTCTAAAATCTAAACCTTAAACATAAGTCTTAAACTCTAAAATTAACAAGTTTGAGATTGTACAACTTGTGTATCAAATTTTTCTCTCTATTAGACTTCGAATGAGTCGTGAGAAATAAGAGTTACTCGAGTCTAACACGATCAAAGATCGCTCAATACTCGGCTCGATTAGGCTCGAAAAAAGCTCGAACTCGACTCGAGTTCTTAACGAGTTGAGCCGAACTCAAATATTTTAGGCTCGTTTAAAATTACTCAAGCTCGAACTTGACTCGAAATCTTAACAAGCCGAGTCGAGCTTAGCACTACTCGAGCTCGACTCGGCTTGTTTACACCCCTAGTAGCAACTATGATAGTTGAACTCGGGTGCGAGTGTGTGATTCGAATATGTGTCCAATGTAATAACCCGAAAATTAGAGGTCAAAATCCCCAAATAAAGTTAAAATCCCTAACTAAAACCCTAAAATTTTTGGGAATTAAAATTCTGAATTTAAGGACTAAATTGTAAATTATTAAAAGGTAAGGGTCAAAAGGTAAGAATTTAAAAAATTCAGGCCCTTGAATGGTAATTATACCATTTTAGTTTGAAATGTCTTCTCCCCCTCTCTGCTTTCGAAACTGAAGCGTGCTTAATGGAAAATTTATTATCTTCTTTAATTTCTGGTTTAATGCCTGAGATCTTGCATTTAAACCTTTGTTTGAATCCAATCGGATTCCAATTGGTGTCACAAAAGTTTGGTTCATCTCTTTCGTCTTTGAGCTCATAAGGTAAGGTTTCGGTTTTAATTTCTTTTTGTTCTGTTCGGGTTTAGTATAATTAGTTGGTTCAAATGGGTTGTTTAGTTTTGCTGATGTTCGAAACGTTTTTAATGTTGGTTCGAATCGAAGGAAACAGAAAGATACAAACGGGGATGGTATTTGTTTTTGAATGAATCGGTTTGGGGGAAAATGAAAGTTTTAATCTTGTTTTGATTCGATTCAAGTGTTGGATTATGTTAGAATCGAAAAGGAGTTGAATCGGATCGAATATAGGATCGAATCCAGTGGAAAAAAGGGGTTTAAATCGTGAAAATGTGTTGTTTGGCTAGGGAGAAAATCTGATCTGGGAAATTCCCAGATTTTTCCGAGAAACAAACAGTGCAGGAAAAACCAGGTTTAAACCCGGTCCAAAGCCGAACCGAACCAGAACCCGGCCCAGAACCGAACCGGTCCAAGCCTGAACCCATCCGACCCGACCCGACCGTGACCCGACCCGACCCGATCCGACCCGATCTCCGACCCGTTTTCCGACCCGGCTGATGTCATCTGCTGACGTCAGTGTTGACTGGTGACGTCACTGCTGACGTCAGCATTGACCAATGCTGACGTCAGCAGTTGACTTTTTTTGACTCGGGCCCACTTTATGTTTTTCGACGTCCTGAATCCAATGGCGCTGTCCGTTTTTCGAAATTCGAACCCGAAGTGTCGTTTTTGGGGTTTTTATGTTCGATACGTTATCTGGAAATTTTCTATAAAAGTTTTTGAACACGTTTTTGTTTGCTTCAGGTGACGAGGATTCCGACCTCGAGCAATTACCTCCTCCTCCTCCTCCTGTACGTGGACCGATACATCCGCATTCGGGACCTTCACGTGAGTAACAGTTAAATTCTGTTTAGATTATTTTTACGGTAGTGTGGTATAGTAGAAAGTCTAATATAATTCTGTTAATTGTAGACTCTACTCATGCTCAGCCCGGTGGTAGAGCCGAGTCCAGTAGACGTCAGGGTCGTCGTTGAGTCTTCTGATACAGGTGTGTTCTCTCCCGTTCAGCCTGTAAAATTTTGTTATTCTGTGTATTGATTCTGTTATCCGTATGATCATGCATCATTCTGTTCTGTTATATCTGATTCTGATTTCTGTCATGCTTGCCTCCTGTTAGATAATAAGACATGCATTCTGATTCTATATCTGCATATATCATGGCATCTGGGATTATCTGTGTACGGGGAAGTTAGTGATTTTATCACTTCTGTTCAGTGGCTCCACCTTCGGGTCGAGATACCACTTCTGTTGGTGTGATGGTGTTAGAGTGGTCTGGGGACCAACTCTTCTGAGGTGTTCGGTGATGGGTGCATATCATGCATACTCTGTCGTTTCTGCATATCTGTTCTGTTATTCCGTTATCTGTTCTAGAGACACACTAGGCTTCCCAGCTTACACCCTCTCAGGTTCTTATTTCAGATCTCAGACTTAGACTCGGTACGATACTTGGAGGTTCCTGTTCCAGTATCTGATTTATAGTATGTAATCATTTTCGGATTCCGGATTATTTATAGTATTTGAACAATATTTCTGTAATTAAATGTTTATCGGTTTTTGTTACGTTTACTGTTTATAAATTATGGGTTGAACTTTATTTTGTAAATGTTTAATTTTATTATCATTTTAAATTATTATTTATTTAATAATTTATCTGAATATTTTTATTTTATTTTTGTAAAAACCCTAACGTTCGGAATAAGTTTTCAAGTCGTAAACCCTAACTTGTAGCCTAAGAAATTAGGTTAAATTTTAGGGGTTACATCCAATATGGTATGCCAAATTTTTTTCAAAGTTTTTCATGTATATATATTATCTTTATATGTTCTATTTCTACACACATGTCCGAATATGTATGGGACATGGATTACTTTCGGAATAATGAAGAGATCCAGCAGGATTGAGTAAAAAAATATTTTGAATCATTAAAAGATTGATGTATTTGTTGCATTCTCTTGTTATAGGCATGGATGAAACATAAAGACAATCTGATACTGATGGAGAGATATCATTTCTTTGCTTCGAGTTGTCATCAATTTGGCTTCAATTGCAAGTCACTTTCTCAGTTGAAGAACGACGAAAGTGAGCCCGATGGAGCACTTGCTTCGGTTCTTAAAGTGCTTCGACAAGTCCACCATATTTTCTTCAATGTATGTAGGTAGCATTTCTCATAGATTAATTTCTTCAAGTTGTGGCTACCTTTCAAGTTTTATTCAGCTTCGTTTAAACTACTTGCAGGAACTCGATTCCGGTCATTCTAGTCGAGATGTTAGGAAGGTATGATTTTTATCATGATCTTGAGATTCAATATATGCATCACATTTAGACACTACTCGAGACATCAAATGAATATCTTTTGTTACCGGGAAATGATTGCCATTGAGTTCAATTCCTTGTATCTCCTCCTTCGCTCTTACAGGTTCGGAAGGAAGTGCTGAAGGGTTGTAAAATTATTTTCAGCCGCCTCTTTCCCACGAAGTTCCAGGCAGAGAATCATCTTCTGTGGAAGATGGCAGAGCCGCTGGGAGCTACATGCTCGACCGAAACCGATTCTTCAGTCACGCACGTCGTTTCAACAGATGCTGGAACGGAGAAGTCCCGTTGGGCAGTGAAAGAGAACAAGTTTTTGGTCCATCCACGGTGGATAGAAGCTGCGAATTTCTTGTGGCAGAAACTGCCGGAAGAAAATTTTCCCGGCAGCCAAACAAAGAATCAATGACCATCTTTTCATGTAAGCTTCTCTTTAGATTCATAATGTTGGCTAATCTTTAGATTCCTAACACTTTCTTGTAGATGAAACCAGTTGTCTGATTATCTGCCTTCAAGGTAAAACATGTTCAACTCAAAATTCGAGGTCGATTTATTATTTTTAAAGTTTATACTCAAATTCATCCGAATAAATTTATTCGCTTAATAAAAATAGGAGTAATTTTCGTGATTGATTTTAAATATAATTATAATGCTTAATCTTATGTCCGTATTATACCGATATAATTTAATTTGGATGATTTTGACAAAGGGAGAGGAGATTAATAACGAGAACTAATGTCCATTCAAGACTAAAGTAAATGTCATTTAAAGATTATTCAAATCATATTTTACTTAGAGATTAAAAAATATTAAGCATCTAAATATACTTAATTTTATGTCCTTTTGTGTATTATACTACTACTAATAATAAATTAAATTAAATTCTATCATACTTTAACAATCTAAATAATAATTAAATTTTAAAGTTAAACTGAACTACATAAATAACAGCAAAACTTTATCGCGCCGGTACTCGACTCATAGAATAAAGACATAGAATAAAGAAATTATATAATGAGTTTGGCTTATCTATGAATTATAATATTATTTAATAAAAAATATTTTATTTATTATTATTATTTATATCATTAGCTCAATATAATAATTTCAAAAAACTGTTTTTCAAATGATATAAAAGTTAGCGAAGATCTGTTGATCGAAAAAAAATGATAAAGTGAGTGATTTGTATTAGTTGAATCAGTGACCGATCTAAAAATATTTGTGAAAGCGTATACAAATCAAAATATATTTTAAGATAAGTATAAGTTATTTGATTTGTATACGCTTTCACAAATATTTTTAGATACGCTTTTACAACTGAATAGAAGGGTATCTTAAATCAAAATATATTTTAAATCTAGATCCTCAAACATTAAGGATGTTCAAAACTGGGTACCTTAATTTTTAGATACCCGAAATTCTGGATATCCGATTCTTCGAATAACATATTTCTCGGCCCGTATCTTGGCCTGTGATTTTTGGGTTCCCATTAATTGTGTACCCGAAAATTTTGGGTACCCATAAATTCGGATTATGTATACTTGATTATCTTTTTAATTCATTTTTTAAATCACATAAAGAACCCATAAAAATTAAAAAAAAATCATAATACATAATCTACATACAAAAATTAATGATTTAAAATTAATTTTATATAAGAAATATTTGGTATATAAATATATCACCTAACTAATTTACATTATAAACTTTAAAGTATACATATTTAAAAGCTATTATTCCTAATTTTTTTTATAATGAGTCCTTAATTTAAAAAAAAATAAAGTTTGAGGATCTAGATTTAAAAATTATGTTGTTTGATTTGGAAATATAGTGAATAGAAGGGTATTTTGTTTAATATAATAATTATATTTAAAATAAAAAAATTAAATAAAAAAAAAACAAAAAAGGTACCCGAAAGTAATCAAGTACCTGAAAACTTATAATTTTGTGTCTCGGACCCAGCCTGAGAAGTTTCTAATTTATGTTCAAGTAAACGGGTCGGATATTCTTGAACACCCCTAGTAAGCATAAATCATAAAATTTTTAAAAATTTAAAAACTAATTTAAAAAATTTAAAAAATTAAAATAAAAAATAAAAAGTTTAGGGTGAGTTTATCTTTACATAGATCCGCTATTAGTTAGAATCCTGACTAATGTAATAAATAAGACTTATGATATATTTTTTCCGAACGGCACATTTTCAATCCATCGAAATGACACGTGGCATGTTTTTCATTCAAAAAGCCGTTAATTTATAAAGCACGGAAATTTTAAATAATTTTGCTTTTGTTTCAGCTTAGTCGCGGTGGGAAATGGCGGCAACTAGCGACGATTCGATTCTTTCTGGTTTCGATCAAATTTACGAGGTAAACCATTCTGCTTCTCCGTTTTGTTGTTTTTCATATTCTTTTATCTTAGCTTAGATTCGCTCATCGGGGTTTTCCTTTTGTGCTTGGATACTGATTTAAGGTTGAAAATGGATTATTACTTGGATTACGTGATGATACCTTTTGAATTCACAAATAAGGGATTTACTTGCTTTTTTTGTTATGGATTATTCAGGATTTCAAGAGCAGAATTGAGGAGATTCAGTTACTGAAATCGAATTGGAATGCAGAAATAAAGAGAGGAGAGGCTCTTGAAATCACGTGTGACTCGCTAAAACAAGGTTGTTTCCTTAAATCATTTTGATTTACTCAAGGATCATAGCCTGATAGCTCTTTCTTAACTGCTAGCTATCCCTATTTTTTGATAGGAAGGGAAAGGGGAAATAGTGAAGATGAGAAATAGAGGGAAAGAAAGAGACTAGGAGGGAATTAGGTCTAAATTTGGAGGAAGAAATGTGTACAAATTATGCGTGTAAGTCTACTTCAATAAGTTTAATTTAGGTTGAGAGACCTAGTTTAGCACCTGTTATTGCCATGTTAGACCTAGTTCGTCCTTTGACTGCAACTCCAGTTGCTCGTAATGAACCTGTTGGAATTTCGATATCGGTCCTTCCCTGGACTTTTCCTGGTGAGTTTGCATGTGGTGATTGCTGTTTTTTAATTCACATTGAGCTGAAGGCCCCTCGTTTCTTCCCTTCTGATTTTGTATACAACTTGGATGTTCTTAGTGTGAAGAAGATATTTTGCAAGAATGCTTTGTATAGCTCTTCTTTTCTAGAATTTAAGTGGAATTTTGCATGCCAAAACTTAGATTGAAGTCTTGAACTTTTCCCCATAAATGTAGATAACGCGAGACTTACAAAACTGTACACAGAATCCTTGAACAATTTTGCTGAGCAGGTGCACCATCCTTTTATGTACACAGTACACATTTACAATTTACGTACCCAAATGTAGTACTAAGAAGTCAAAGCAAAATTAGGGTTTCAGTTTGCTTGTTAACTGATATAACCGCTTTAATTTTCTGAACCCAGCTTGAAAATCATGCTGAATGCCAGAGATTGAAAGAAGAACTCCAGAGAAGAAAGGATGAATATCTGAGTAAAGAAGAGGTTAGCATCATTGATGCAGAAGTGTGAGTTCTTTTTAAGCGATATATGTGTCCCAATAAAAAACGGAGGATTGAAATGGAAAATGGCTCCTCAAAATGTCTTGTGAATTCCCATCATCTTGTTGGGGCTAAAGACAATCTTTTTAAACAAGTTGCATAACAGTTAGAAACTGGAATCTTTGAGCAGGAACATAGGAAGGCTATGGAATTGCTGAAGAAGGAAAATGTAAAGGAAGTTTTGGATTTAGAGGCTAAAGTCAGGTCAGTTTCCAGTAAGTTGCTCCCCATGTACTCTGTTTTTGTGGTTGTAAATATGATTTGCCTTCTGTTAGAGGTCTTCTACTTGAGAAAGCAACAAATGAAGCAACTATAATTCAACTGCGTAAAGATTTAGCATCGCATAAATCCCATGCACAAGTGCTATCAAAGAAGCTGAATCAAGTACAGTCTGATGAGGAATCAAGATGTGAGATCCTATGTTCAAAAGTGGTCAAATTCTGTTCAACCAGATTTTGTTGCTTAACCTTACAGATGCTAATTATAAATTGACAGATCTTCTCGAGATTTGGGACTTAAAAGATTGTCTGATGGTTGAACAAGAAGAGAAAAATGAGTTGAATAAAAAACTACAGGAGGCTGAAAAGGAATGTGAGTTTGTGACTGCTGTTCAACATTCAAACTGTTTATATCTCATTAGCTATACTTGTTTGGTCATATAGAAACTATTTACAATTTTAAATCAGAGTCCTAATCTGAAAGAAAAACATCAAGTGTCTGATTGGTAAATAGTAAATCTTCAAAGACCGATTTTGAATTAACTTTGTATGCTTGTCTAATTAAGCAAAACTCTTTCCGAACACTATGATGGGATTTTCCTTAAAGCCTAGTGTAGTTTGAGGTGGTTAAACTCAGCATCATTGCATAAGAAATTAGGATGTTCTAGCATTTCTAAGAATTTCCGATCTCCTTGCATGAAATGCCATTGATATAATTAATTATAATGAGTTTGGTGCAGTACTGATCAGCAGAACGAAGCTTGGTGAACAACAACATGATTCAGCTTCAAGTAGGCAAGTTGAAACACTCAAGCTGAAGATTATGAAACTAAGAAAGGAGAATGAGATCCTCAAAAGGAAGCTTTCGTCTATGGAAGCTTGTTAGAGGTGCAATATCTCAAACTATGGTCCTCATGATTTGGAAACTGAACTGTTATCATTCAACTTTATGCAAGTATGTTGACTGCAATATTCTAGAAAAAAATTTACAAGAGACCTATACGTTGTCGTAAGTGAATCCTTCAACTTTCTTTTAAAATTGTGACTGATACCATATCAAAGATTTAAATGGGGAATAAGGTAATCTAGTTTTTACCCTTATATGCAAATTGCTGATTTTGGAAGCATAATATATCCCAACATCCTCCATCTCAGATGAGTCCTACCTTGCTAGTAGCTAATGTTAAATATGATCTGCTTCTTGTTTTGAATTTACTTTTCAGGGCCATGATTTGCTATTAGGGCTTAGAATTGTACTTGAAATATCAAATTAGAACATCCCCAGAAGTACATGAAATATAATCTTCTGACAGTTTATTCTCCAACATATATATAGTCCACTATGGAATTATTATTACTTGTACCTAGAAAAATCCAAAGCACTATGATGAATTCAAAGCTTAATAGTGTCTCTTCCTTGGGCACCAGGTGCCTACACAAGCTAGCCTCGGTTGTTTCACCTCCTGGAGTTTCACTCTTCCCATCCCAGCTGCACAAAACCATCACCACAAGTTAATCATAACTAGCAACAAAATATACGAAAAGCCGAACCCCGGATTTATCCCAATCGATTCATACAATCACTTTTGGTAAATCCGAGATTCGGGTCTTGGTATTTGCTTAAACATAAAATCTACCATTAAAAGGATCCTTGTATGTTATATTTACTTACTGTTGATGAGCTTGCTCTCAGCCAGGGTGATTATCAGAAGAAAAGATATGAGCAGAAGGGAGTTAAAGAGCAGTGATGCTTTGATGTTAAGCCTAGCCATTGATGATCAAATGTGTCCCTGATACCAGGTATTAACTCTTCTTTCTATAATATATATATTGAGATTTTGATTTCTGAGAACATTGAAACCTATTTATAGGGATTAATTAGATTAACAAAATACTTAGGAATACTGAAAAAAAAAAGTTGTCTCCATAGTATGGCTGATCTTACAACTTAACCTATATAATTATCGATAAATAAATAAATAAATACAGGATCTTGCTTTGGTTTTGACATTCCATGTTTTTGTCATATTCCTTTGTTTTGAGTAGGAGAAATGTTTGTGCATGTCGTGAATGAATAAGTTTAAACAAATAAAATTGTATATATTTATTTATTTATTTATTTTTAGATTTGTTCTTGTTTGGTTTATATTGGTTGAAAATTTTAAATTTGTTTTTACCTTGTTTAAAGTTATGAGTTATCGTATTCTTTCGTTTAATGTTTGTATTCTCAAATATATCATCTTAAAATATATTCATGAATAATAAAGATTCAATAAATTTATCGAGTCTAATTAGAATTTAAACATAAATTTATAATTTGAGCAAGTAAAAATCAAGTATTTTAATTACGGAAGTAACTTGTTGAGTTTAATAATCGAAACTAAATCGAAATTAACCCAAACTAAAAATTAACATGAATTGCAAATAACTCAAATCGAAAGTAAATAAGTAGATAGTAATATGAAAAATGATAAATAATAAGGGCATAAAGATAAATTTAACCCTTAATGTTTATAGTTTTTATCATTTTGATCCTCATTCTTTATTTGGATAAATTTAGCGTTTAACCTAAGTCTTTTTGATAAATATTTTTTTTAACTATCATGATGACCGCACCGTTAAAAATTTAATGATAATGACATATAGTAAACATGTGATAATATATTTTAAATAATATGGCATCTAAACTATCAAATAGATACATATAAAATATAATTTTATTTTAATATAAAATATAAAACAATTAAAATTTAAATAAAATATTAAAACTTAATTATTTCTAAAATATTTTGGCTATTAAACCTTAAATAAATTTACTATTCTATTTTTTATTATAGTTTTGATTTTTTAGATTTAATTAAAACTCAATCTAAAACCTCAAATTTACTAAATTTAAATTTAAATTTAAATCTTAAACTATTAATCAAGAGCCTGAAATTTCCATTTAGATTAAATACTAAAATACCTAAATTCTAAACTAAAATAACAAAAACTCAATTGATTAGTACCAAAATCTCTTACCTTTGAGTTATCGATACCAATCTTTATAAAATTCTTCTTTTTTAGATAAGATTTTGATTCTATTGAAGTTTAGGTTGAGATTTTTAGTATACTTTTGTTTTAGATTTAATTAATTTGAATTTTAATTGTTTTATATTGTATATTAAAATAAAATTATATTCCACGTGTATGTATTTGATAACTTAGATATCATATCATTTAAAATATATTATTATATATTACTGTTGTTAAATATTTAACGACTTAGTCATTATGTTAGTTAAAAAATGAGATATTTATAAAATAAACATAGGTTAAGGGATAAATTTATCTAAAAAATAATAACTAAAATAATAAAAATTCTAAACGTTGAGAGTTAAAATTATCTTTATATCAATAATAAATATGTATATTTTATTTTTTTTATTACTGATTGGCAACCAAATTTAGTAAAAATTTAATGGTTCAATATATTTTTCTCCTTTAAATGAAAATATCATATTTGATTCGATAATATTTTACTAAAAATATTTAATACGAGGATTGTAAAATAAAGTTATTCTATTTCACGCGGACTTTCATATGTATATATATGTAGTAATAGTTTTATTTTTTTTTTTTACTTTTAATTGTTTATATAATCTGGTCTTTTATTTAATTTATAATATAATTAAATATTCAAGTCAAATTTTAAATATTCAATTAAATTTCAAATAATCTGATATTCACCCAAAATTTTAACCGAATTGATATTAATTCGAATCGAAATCAAACTGGTTCAATATTGTCTCGACCTAAAAAAATTAATCAATCTAATATTGATCTAATCCGAAATTTAAAAGATCTTATATTAATCGAACTCAATTCAAAATTGCATAGACCTGATCTAAATCCAAATCAAATTTGATCCAACTTGAATCTTACCTGAATTAAATACAACTCAAACCAAACCAAACTACTCAATTGTTACTTTTAACCGCATTTAATGTCTTAGTGACTATTTTATAATAAAAATTAAAATTTAATATCCATTAAAAAACTTTTAAAAGTTTGATGACCATTATAGTTTTGAGATAGTTTAATCGTTTGTACTTTACACTGAACTAAATAAAAATTAGGATAAACTATATAAATGGTTTCCAAACTATGCTCTAATTATCTTTTGTCTCCTTCAACTATTATAAGTTATAAACTGATCTCACAACTTAAAAATTATAACAAAATAGTCCAATACCGTTAAAAAATTAACGGTTGATGACGTGATAATTGATATAAATTGATATAATTACATAATTAACCCTCAAGTTTAATACTTATTTTTATTTGACCCTAATTCTAAAAATTAACTCACATAATTTTAATAATCTATCAATTTAATCCCTCCTTCAACAACAAATGTGCATCCGCTCCTTCGAAACTAGTTAGTCTCTACATCATATATTTCTGTGCATTCGCTCCTTCAAAATCGTTGGCTTTGTTTTTGGTTGAGTTAACCTTATCAAACTAGCTTTTTTATCTAAAAAATTTTAAAAACAACCAAAAAACTAAACGAAGAGATAACTTTTGAGTATAATTTTTTTTTTCAAACCATAAATTTAGAAAAACTATTTTTTTAGCTTTTATAAAATCTTAGTTCGAGACCAAACCAAAATTTTTCACCACACCAAAAGCAAAAACAAAGCCAACTTCGTTCCATGTGGTCTCTGCCCTCTTTCCCCCGTTCGTCCTCCGCCTATCCCCTCGTGACACCAATTCAAAACTCTGTAGCGTTCACTCGACCGGTTCGCCTTGGGTCGACTTTCTATCATTTAATTACTTTGCTTTCTTCAACTAGTCCAGTAACCTGAGGGAACACGTGTTACTGCATGGTTCTTAGACTGTTTTCTTTTCTTTCTTAAAATGTATGGAGTCTAACTCCATGCAAACAAGTATATGTATGTCATGTTCAAGCGGAGCTATTTTCTGGGAATTAGACTTGGTTTCATAAAGAAAAGAATCCATGTTTCTCAAGTGTTTTATGCCAGTAGTTTGTAGTTTGTAGTTTGAGTATTAATTCTTCAAGAACTGCAAACGACCCGATCACTTTTGCCATCGAGTGATCTGATGTGGTAATTTCAGTCCTGGAAGAAAATAAACGAATTGTAACATGAAACGTTTAGATGCTATTGGTTTTATGAGTTGTTAGACCAGACAGGTTGCCTTGATGCTGCTGGAAAAAGTAACCATTGAAACAAGAAATGGAAGAGATGAACTCATCATCTTCCCAGAACAAATCACGGTCATTAAAGAACAAAGGTGCAACTAGGGTGGTCAAATCCGGATAGCCGCATTTTAATTTTTTTAATAAATTTAAAATCCAATCTTAATATATATATATGTAAAAGTTCGAATTACATAATCTATCATTCAAATATAAAATTTTAAAACCCTAGTTACATAATTTAAACCTAAAATTTAAGACATAAATTACATAATTTAATTTGAATTAAAACATAAGGAGTAAGAAAAGTTTTTTTTTATAAATATTTTTAATTATTTTAATTTATTTTAATGTATAAAAATTAATGATTTAAATAGTAAAGAATATTTAGTTGATTTTCATCTTGGTTAATGCTCATACAAAAATAACGTATATATAAACGAGTAAAATTTGAATTTTATCAACTCGAACATATAAATTTATTATTTTACAATAAATCTTTTTTTTTTAAATGATTCCTGTAATTCTTTTTTGAAAATAAAGTTTGAGGGATTGGAATTTAGGAATTAAGTTGTTTGATTTAAGAATATAATGAATATAAAAGTATATTATTTAAATAATAATTATATTTAAAATAATAAAAAATAGGAACTGGGTACCCGAAAATTTTCAATATTGTGACCCGGGCCTGACCCGAAAAAAAATGGGTCGGGTACCCGATCCGACCCTAAAAAAGTTACGAGAAAATACTCGATTATTTATGTTCGGGTAATCGGGTCGGGTATTTTTAAACACCCCTAGGTACAACAAATGCCTTGTATTTCACGGTTCTAGTTTTTGTTTTAGGGTTTAGGCTTTTCAACAAAACAACAAATAAATTATCCTTTTATTTTAGTAGTAATAATACTATGAATAATACCATTAAAAAGAAAAATGGAACTTGAGGGTAAGATGTGACTAAATTGATAGATTATTAAAATTACATGAGTTAATTTCTAAAATTAGGGTCAAATAAAAATAAGTAAAGAACTTAAGAGTTAATTATGTAATTATATCAATATATATTAACTGCTACGTCATCGACCGTTAATTTTTTAACGGCATTGAACCATTTTGTTATAATTTTTAAGTCACGAGACCAATTTATAATTTATGATAATTGATAAACATAAAAGATAATTGAAACATAATCAGGGAACTATTTATGGAGTTTATCCTAAAAATTACCAAGGACCTTGGACTTTGATTAACGAACCCCCCCCCCCCCACCCCCCACTTCTTGACTCTTGAACAGATGAAAGCTTCACCTATATAAGTTCTAACCGAGATCGGACTTTCCACTTCTGTGGCTTCTCCGATCTAATTCTTGGCGCCATGTCTTCATCAGTGAAACTGACCGAAACAGACATTTTTTCCTTGTATCTAATAATAATACCCATGGAGCTATGGCGAAAACAAGGAGCCTGGGAATCTTTTCAACAAGCATTCGTTTTCACTTACTTGAGGAAGAAGGGAAATTCAAGTAGTCATGGGAAGGCGGGTCTTGGCGTTCTTGTGGCATCAACAAGAAAGTTTTGGATAAAGACTATCCGGTATTGGGGTTTCACAAGAATGATGAACCGGAGAACCAAGATCAGGGGCATGGGATTATGAATGAATATTCTTTGAGTAACGAGAATTTCAAAAATCATGTTATTGGTGAGATCAAGTGTACGGCTGCTGTAGCTGTAGATTTGGAAGCGAAACAGGATACAAGAATGGGTAGAAATTTAAACAGATGAATTGATTCCAGGGTCTTCAAAACAGATGACAGAGCTGATTGGGGTTCGGATCGGAGACTATACTTGAATCTGAGTCACCACGATGACATTTGCGATATACGAAACAAAGATCCGGAATTTTCTCCGAGTAAACAAGATTAAAACCCTAAACCCGAAATTGAACTGCAAAAGGACGGCCATTCCGAATGTTCCGGCACCGGAGATTGTTTGCACCGACCATAACCTAACCAGAGGCGATTCCGATGAACCAAGAAAACAAGATTGCAAGAAAACAGAAGAATCCGAAGGTCGCCATTTAATAGAGAATTTCTAGCGATTCCTTGTTTTAACGTTTAATGAATCGGGTTAAACACGGGTTACCAGTTTTTAGACCCGATGGTATGGGCCGTTTCACTTTCATAAAACGAGTCGTTTCACGTTTGGGTTTTATTTACTTTAGTTAAACGATGTCGTTTTGTGCATGATGTCATGCCCTGCATTTCCCATTAAACGATGGCGTTTTGGCATTGCTCTGTCACCTATTTCTATAGGATGAATGAAAATGAACACACTCTTTCTTCTTTGTTTCTACTCTAAATCTCAGATTTATTATAGGTAATTAAGTTGTATTTCAACCCCCAAACTTTATAAACTATTCAATCTAATCCTTTTCTCGTTTTAGTTTCTAAATTGCATTATCCTTTTCTTTGAATGCAATGCAAGTAATATAAGTCAAGTGATCTAAGTTGCTCGGACTGTACTCGTGCCAATATACGTTCAAACATTACAACTCTCCGGGCACGAGCACGAATCCGAACAACATACCACATGACAAGCTTAATACCTATCTGGCCTCAACAGCTCATCCATTCAACATAGTGATAAAAGCAGTGAAACAGATCTAAATCAGGCAATTTCATAAACGATAAACTATACCGGATGATATTATATATAAATCTTTGGTCAATCTCCAGCTAGAATATAACCATCTAGAAATAAATGTTATAATGGGAAAGCCTAAAGATAGAAAGAGAGGTGAAAGGACAAATGGAAAGGAAACATGTCCTATCTATAACAACAATAAAAGCCCCACAATTACCTGGTCTTATGGGCATATATAACTCATCAACCCTTCGATGTTGTCGAGCTGATGTCTGATGAAGCATCTTTGTGGTTGGGGGGAGCCATGGAACCCCTAGCTCCCATGTGTCCCGATTGATGTTGCGGCTCATCCTGTTGCTGTAGTTGATGTGACTGAAGTTGAAGCGACTGGAAAGGATGCGGAGGTTTCTGTGATTGAATCTGAAGTTGCTGAAACTGCTGTGTAGTTAGATGGGTATGCATAGCCTGATTATTTGAGTAGTACTGTGGATTAGCTCCAAAAGATGCATAGTTCATCATTGCTCCACCGTTCGGCATAGGTTGGCCGGTCAGTACTTTCAGATGCTGGATTTCCTCTTTCAGTGCATCGTTTAATGCTATCCAACAGAAACAAAGAAAAATCCATTAATGTAGGCAAACAGTGGAAGTAACTAAAACGTAATTTTGGTGTTTATGGTAGAACGGACGGTGGATTACATACATGACTGATATGCAAAGCCAAAAGTTGAACAACTACATCGAGAGCCACTCAATTGTTAATCACAGTTGGCTCGAAACAACAATTTAAGCACATATTGGGGAATTTCTTCAAGAGCTTTGTTAATTGTATGACCATATTCTCACATGTAAAAAATCTTTCAAATCTATAGCATATATTCCCATAATACATATTTCACCGGGATGCGGAAGACAGCAGGCAAAATAATACGGTAAGAAAAGCAACAAAGCAAAGATATTGGTATTTAGCAAAAAGCTTTCGAGTGGTGCTCACCATCTTGCAAATGAACCTGTTGCTCCATAGTTTGCACCCGCAGTTTCAACTCGCTATTTTCAGAATTCAGACCAGTGGTGTCTCTCTGCTCATAAATTACCAGACAAGAGCCGGATGAATCATTAGATCTAAATAAATTAAAAGAACACAACATAAAATAAAAACAAACATGAAGGCCTGCTATATATGTGTATATATATTTCAAAACAATTGAGCAAGCACACGAGGGGGATCTGAGCCGATGATACAACCTGTAATAGTGCCAACTGGGCAGAAAGTGACGTTGCTTCTGTTTGCAACATCTGTACTTTCCGTTCAAGCTCAGCTATATATCGCATCTTTCTTTCCTTTGACCTAGCAGCAGACTGCCTATTTGCCCAGATCCTGTTACAAAGAAAGACAAGAAAGGTGGCATCAAAATAGGGAAAAACTATCAGCGTAACAATAATAAACCCTGTATAGGAAAAGATGAAATCCAAAGAAGAATTTTTCAAGGAGAAAAAGGGGGAGGGCAGAGAATTATCAAGAGATGCAAACACAGGTGGATAGAATACCAAATAACCATCATCGCATGGAGAATATCGCAGAGAATTGATGCTGAGATTTAAGCTAAGAAAAAAACTAACATCGTCACGTGGAGCACATGGTGAAGGATTAATGCTGGCATTTGAGTAGAGAAAATTTGGTAAGTACACGTGAAGCATGTTGCGTAGGTTTAACGCTGAGATTTAAGGTAAGAAAAATTAACACCGCAACGTGAAGCATGTTGCGTAGGTTTAATGCTGGGATTTAAGCTAAGAAAAATTAACACCGCCACATGAAGCATGTTGCGTAGGTTTAACGCTGGGATTTAAGCTTAAGAAAGGTTAACACCGCCACGTGGAGCAACTTGCAAAAGGCTTATGCTGGGGTTTAAACTAAGAACACATTGTGACAAGCTTAATGCTGGGATTTAAGCTAAGAAAAAAAATTAACATCACCCGATGTTCGTAGGGAAAGCCTTTAATGCTGGGATTTAAGCTATATGAGAAATATTAATATCGTGTGGACATGGTGTGCGTTTCTTTCACTAGCACGTAGCACAACCCTATAATTCTATCTTCATCAATGAGTTAGATCACACTTGATTATAAATTACAATTACCAAGCTCATAAAAAGAAATGTGTAGTCATTAAAACAATTATCATGGTAAAAAATAAGTAAAATCTAAACCTATTAATGCCAAAAACCACAAACTTTCCTTCTAAACATGAATCTTTTAACTAAATTCATAACTTAAGATCTGACAATGAACTCCAATTCAATCAATTTAGCATATATAAGAATCTGAAATGAAAAAGCAATAACCAAAAAGATACCTCTTAGCACGCTTGGGATCGATAAGGGCAAGCTCAGCAAGCTTAGCAGCCGACATAGCTTTCTTAGAATCAGCAGGTGAAACTTCTTCGGAACCGGACATAAGCATTTCAGGCTTAATACTGGTTGATCCATCCATAGACTGGCTATGCTGGTGCCTAACTCTAGGTTTCTCAGAAGGCACAACAGGGTTTTCACCATTCATCCCCGTCCCCGCTCCGGCAGCTGTCGCAGCAGTAGCCAGAGCACCAGTGGCGGCTGAAGACTCACCGACCTGAAACGCAGAGGTTGCAGAAGAATTGAACTTATCCATATCAAGATACATAGAGAACAAATCCTCCTCCGTATCGTCGGAATAAGACGGCCCTTCAGCCGCTCCGACAACTCCGAGATCACTGTCGAAGCTAAGATCATCTGGAAGTGTAAGGATTTCGGATTGAGCACGGCGATGACCTATGTTCTTCGGCGGATTATCAGGCATTTTGCTAATATCATGACTGAAACGATTTGAATCCGAACTTTGACCAAATGAGTTCAAAACATTTCCGGCAGATGAAAATCCCGAATGCCTACCGGACGGCGGCGGCAAACCAGGAAACTTATCCTTTTCCATTCAAGCAAAAGAAAAAGAAGAAGGAAAAACCCTAATTCTGAAGTAAAACCCGAGCAGAAAATACTACCCTAAGGATAGCAAAGATCTGCAAACTACAAAAAAGGGTATTAAAACCAAACCGAAACGGATAAATTACAAAGAAATTAAGCAAAAAACAAACAAACAGAGAAGTTGGTAAAGAAACCTGAAGAGTAGTTGAAGACGATTTTCCCGAGAAAATGTTGTTTTTGCAAATCTAAGACTAGATCTTGAGATTAAATAGGAGAGAAAATGGAAAGAAATCAAATCAATTTCACAAAAGGAAGGAAATACGAGGGAAATGATTACATTACAATGCGTTTTCTAGATAAAAGTGTAAGGAATCGAATGAAGCATTTCACAGGGTGGAGAGAATTTGAGATCTGAAAGGCAGAAATATTTTTTTAATTTAAATAAATAAGACTTCATTTTTAAATTAGACATAATCTGTGTGTTAACGTTGTCTTAAAAGATTTAAATTCAGACAAATATTTGTACTTTGTCATAGCATATGAGCTATTTAAACTCATCTTCAAAGAGAAAAATAATTAAATTTTATCGACCGAGTTCGTCTATCGATCGAGTTCGTCGATCGAGTTCGTTTATTCACGTAGTATTTTAACGAAACCCGAATTTCTTTAAAAAAATCTTAAAACTTAATTAATTACCAAAATAGAGGGGATATTTTATTTTTAATGTATATTTAATTTCACTTATATTAAAATCTAATGTAAAAGTGAAACTCCTTTTTTAGTTGACCAAAGATCTCATTGATTCATTTTTATTTCGAATCCGATTCGGACAAATCGGATTTTATTTCAAATCGAATTCAGGCATTATAAGTAGCATTTATTTGAATTCGAATCGGTCTTCGAGCCTCAAATCTAAAGTCAAGTTATTTAAAACTTAAATATATAAGTATGAACAATCTGGCAATGATTAAACAGCAAACATGCAGACAAACATGTGTGTGTGTGTATGTGTATGTAACAAAAACAGATGATGTCTGTGAAATAGATGGGAAAGCAGAAGTTTTGTCAAAAAACATAATCCGGCTTCTGTAGCTGGAACCTTGCCACTTGAGCTTCAAATGGACTGCCTTTCGGATCGGCCAACCTAACCGTAACGACAAAAGTGAATGTTAGAAAGTATTCATGTCGGACACATATCGATTCGCAAGTTCCGATAACATCGATAATAAATGGCATTGAAGAAGGGAACAAAGCTTCACAATCACTACTCCTACAGCAAACAATCCTAATTCAAGAAAGAAAAACCATTTTCCCTTGTTTCGTTCAACGGAATATCGACAGTCTGAAAATGAGCTACATGTTGGAAGAAAAGATAAAGCAGATATCTGGAAATCAGGCGGAAAAAACATGCCAGCATATGCAATAGCAGAATCGTTCGTTTTATTCTTGCTACGGGATAGTGATCATGGCATCGATGATCGCTCACAGTACATTAATATCAACCGTGTTAACCGAACTTTTCATTTTCCCTAACGAACATGTTATCCAACAAGTTTGGATGAGTAACGGAAATTTGATCGTCCAAGTATAAAAGGAAACTTAAAAATAAATATGCCCGTATCTAATACTCGGTCTCTTCAAAGATAACCGACAGCAAATAGAGCTTATCTGACTTAATAGTTTTATCATGAACCAGTAACACAGTATATCATTATCGGGTCATATCCATATCCGATACTAATACTCAACATTGAACAAAATAAAAGTTTGTGTACAATACCTGCCAGGGACAAATGTGAAAGACCCTTCAACGGAACCCGAAGAAGATGGTAAAGGTGTGCAGCTCTCGTAAACATATTCATCTTCACCGGGATACAATAGCGGGTACTGCAAGCACGAGAAAAAAATGAGATTTATAGCATAAGTCGAAGAGTAAACGACTGGTGTTAATAACATATACAAAAATTACAACTCTAGTGATAGTCGACAGAAAAAGACAGCACAGAGCCACAGACATCGAATTTCTTTAATCATTACCGTTCACGAGAAAGCAAAATATTGTGTTCCAATTAGGCCATGCTTAACAGGAAATTTAATTACTAGGCTCAGTATCTATCTATTTTACTCGGAAATTGGTGCAAGAGTTGGATAAAAGTACATTATTGACACGAAAATGTTCAAAATTTTCCAAGTTTTCCACAGATTCAGATGATCCTTAATGCTACCTTTCCAATCACGGCCTCTCCACTAACATCAGATATGATATCTTCATTAGCACGAATGATCCAGTGCCTCCGACTCAGTTGGCAGGAGCCGAAGGTCATTCCCTTAATGACGCACCCTTCGGGCAAGAGCGACATGCGGATTGAATAAGCAAACATGTACTTCTCAGCATCATTTTGCAGGTCAGCAAATTCCGGAACAAACACAGCTGAAGCACGAACCTGCAGATAATACTCTTTGTTAGTACCATTATGTGAATAAAAATAAAAAAACAATTATTGCATTACTATTTAAGCATAGAGGTAAATGTCATGTCACTTAAGACGAGTATAATATCAAATAGGAGTGAAGTCCCCTAAGATGTTAAAATCACTACTTAGTTTCCGCCTTTCCGGTATGGATAGAAAAATACGAGAACTGGAACAAACTACGAAAAAAATACCTGCACACCATTTGTTACAGCAGTGGAACATAGGGGAGGAACCTCGGGAAATAGATTGATACTTCGGACACCTCCTTCTTTGCGGACTTTGATTATGTCATTCTCTAAGCGGTGTCCATGTTCCTCTAACCACAGCAGCATGGCATCTTGCTGCTGATCACCATATAAATTGTGCACAGAACGAATAAGTGCACTCGGGACACATGGAATCATTTCTCCGTCTGTAGGAAGATTCCGTGTACCAACATAAAGTTGGCCATTAGTACAGTTTAAGAAAAACAATTTCTCACTAAGAGCGGAAGAAGCAGCAACAACGACATACTTGGAACGGCTCGAAAAACCTAAGTGACGTATGACCCCTCTCGTTTCGACAATAACCTGACTAATCGGTAACAAGTAAACATTAACCAAGTGGTTATAGAAAGAGTAACCGCCTATAATTCCCAATGAGCTGCCAAACGCCCTCCTCGATTTCTCTTTGTCTATCAGTTCTTGACCGTCATGAAAACGATAGAGAAGCCGAGTGGGAAGCGGCAATTTAACTTTCAAAAGTGTCTGCAATTGCTCAATATCCGATTCTGATGCACCCCTTCTAAGTGTAGCTTCAGCCTCCGGAAAATTATTGCTCAACCATTTCTTAAGCTTATCCCAACATCTTTTAACTCGTGTAACAAGCGGCCACGGATACATCGAAAAAGCCTCTCTCCATAACTGATAAGCCACCTGAAAAAAAAACAAAGACAAAAAACGTAACTTAAAGGAATTCAATGGCTTAAACATTTCCCTATTCACAAATCCACAAATTCATGCATGCTATAGTATTCAACCCTATTGAAACATTTTGGCCAAAATAAAAAACAGCCCTTGGACTTTACCATCTTATTTAAATAAGCCCTCATACATTTTATACACCTAAATAAGCCCTTAATCTGTTAACTTGTATTCTAATAAACCCTTAAACTTTAACTTATACCCATATAAGTCCCTAAAAAACTGAACATAAATCCACATTTCACTTGGGAATAAAGTAAAGAGGTTTATCTAGGCAAAACAGAGTAGTTCATGGACAATTTAATAATAATAGTCAAACATCTTCCTCATAAATTTAAGCTTACTTTCTTCTAAAATTCCAAGTTTTCAATCTTAGATCCCATGAAAGTGCTTTATTTGCAAAATGGGGACTATCTTGTATGGGGAAATTTACATAAGCAATATAAAGTTTAGATTTTTCCCAATTCAATCAGAAAAATAACCACATAATCAAGTTAATCAACAATAACAATCATACAAAAATACAAATTTGAAAAACAAATTAAACCATGAACTAACAAAATTTAAAAAATGGGGTTTCAAAATATGGCAAAGAAAATCCAAATTACCTTAAAAGAAGGAAGAGGGTTTCCATGATGATCTTGAGGGGATGAAAGATGAAGATCTTGAAAACAAAATTGAGCCCAAAGGGAATCTTCAGAAGCAGAAGCTCCAAGCCTTTTGCTAACACATGAAACCCTAGCAGTATCAGAAGGAGCTAATTTTGATAAAATTATGTGTAGAGCTAGATCTCCTACACCATCTAATCCCACCTCTTTTTCCATTAAAACCCCACTTCAAAACCCAAAACCCAGATTTTAAAACAAAAAAGATCAAAGCTTTGCTGCACTAAATCTGGATAAATTGAAGAATGTCTTGTTTTGAATAGGATTTCGAGTATTTTTTTCAACTGTTTGATGAAGGGAAGGTTAGAGAGAGACAGCAAATTCTATCTTTTGTTGGCGGCTGATTATTTTCTGTGATTTCTTTGCTCTCAATCGCAATCGTTAAGAGTCGTATTTGGGTAAAGTAACATTTAGTACTTGAAATTGATAATTTTTTCAGTTTGGTCCCTACATTTTTATCTATATTTATCACCCAACTTGACAATTTTTCTCGGGATAATTTATATTTTAGACAAATGAACTTAGTTTTAACTTTGATTGAGATCATAAAACTTTAATTTAAAATAGGGATGGTAAGGGGCGAGGAAGATTTTTGGTTGTCCGGACTTCGATTCAAAAATTAAAATATTTACTCTAAATTGGCTCGATATATTAAAAGTTATAATTCGATCTTAATCCAATTCTAATATTTTAATAAAAAAACAGTTAAACTCGATCAAATCAAAAAAATTAACAAAAATACTATATATAAAATATAATAAAATTATATAAATATATCAGATCAGACAATTTTTACCATAAATCCAACCTTATTTTATTTTTCTAATAATTCGATTTGAACTTAACTTGATTTTCTTAATAAAAGAAACATCTCCCCTCTTGGGTTGGATCAAGTCAAAGCTTAACAATTTTGGATAAATTACTATCCCTAATTTAAAAAGCTACATTTTAAACTCTTAAGTCCCCGAGATTAATGTGGACCAAAAATATTATATCGAAAAAGTTATCAAGCTCAACGGCTTGTGCAAATTAAAAAGGTTTAAGGATTAAATTGAATAAATTATTAAATTCAGGGGCTAATATTATTTTATCCCCTTTTATTAAATAAATTGATAGGTAACGTTATTCGTTGAGTCCGGTAAACGCAACCCATCCCATCGTATTTTTCTTTAATAAACTATAAATGTCATATTTAATCTGGAAAATTTATTTATCTATAAGAGTCGGTTTAAGTGATTTGAGATATATAGAGATATTCATGTTAAGAGATTTACCTATTAAAACTAGACATGCGATACGGATGAGCCTGAATTAATCAAGATAAAAAATAAAAGAATAAAAAAATATAAATTTTCTTTAAAAACAATCTTAAACTTAAAATGATAAAATAAATTAAAAACACTAATAATAATATATTTTCCTTTTTTCGGAATTGAATTTATTTTATAAATGTATTGATGTGATTGGATCCAATCTATTCATAGTAAACTTTACATTAATATAAATTTGATTACAAAATAGATAAATAAACTATTTTGGGCCAAAAATTGACTCATAAAAAAATGAGAAGAATTTAGACCGCAGCGTTGGTTCTTATAAAGAAAGTTCTTAAATGCAAAGTTAAAGCAATTAACATTCTTCAACGTTTCACTTGAGTTTTAAGATTTAATAACACAACTATTCAATAATAATAATAATAATAACTCAAACCCCAAATCTTTACATTTTCGTCCATATGAACCCGAGACTCCATCGGTTGGATTGGCAAAGCAGCAAAGTCCGCACTCGTAACGTATCGCATGAAGTATACACGACCAAATTCACGAACGTAAAATAACAAATTCAAATTTTGAGTTATTTGAGAACGTTCACAGTCCAAACTTTGCCTACAGAAATTAGGGGGAGGGGAAAGTCACATATTTTAATGAAGTTCTCATTACGATGATATTTAAGATGAACCGAAACATGAGAGTTATTCTGATTTTATTTTGACAAGAATGTGATGCAAAGCACCAATGAATAAATCGTATTCGACATATAACTGAACATGGATATAAACGAGATATAACGAGCATTTGGTTCGGAAATCAGTGCATGATTCAAATCCTCACCACCTCGATGTCCGGTATTCGAAAAACAAAATTAATACTCCTATCATCGTTAGAAAACATTGAGCTCTTTCGAAAGGCATATTTACATTATGTGCAATAATTTGGCAAACTGCCCCTTACCTTCAAGTCACGGTCTATTTTATATCGAAAGGATAAGGGAAAAGTTCGAAAACACAACCTTTTCACTCGATAACATTCCATCGCCATCAGAACCACGATTAATACTTGTTATCTCCGAATGGATATGTTTCAAAGTTCAAGTAAAATTACATAATATATAACCTGTTTCGCGTAGCCAACTAGTTCAACTTCGATATCCAACCAAGTTAAACCGAAATCCATCCAACAATGGAATCAGACATTTACCTTAAATCTATAACTATGCATTGGCATTTGAGAACAGATTCTCAAATGCCCAAAGTAACTTGTTCCTTTCTGGAAAAAACATACATATAGAGCCTTAAACAAGAATCAAGATTATGTATAATAGAATTACCTCTATATGTTGATTATGTACAATCAAACTAATGAATAAGATACATCCCTTAAGAGTATAAACTAATTAACGTGAATTCGAATGGCCGCATTTATGTTTCCGATTCTTTTAAATTTTAAAATTTGTGGCTTTAAAAGTAATTGAGATAGAGATGATGATAACATAGACGGATCCTAATTAGGTTAAGTTTTGAACTTCATTTAATAGCTCGACATGGTTAGAGACATACTACACCTAACTTTAACGATTAATATCCGAGTGAAAAGGAAATCTTGGCAGTTCAACATAGTCTCTCAGATACAGTAAAACTCGGTTGTACAAAGTAACATTACAAATTTGAATCCCATAATATTTACATTTCTAAAAAGTCTAAGGTTTGAATTACCTTGTAAACCGTATCTGATGATTGATCGAAACATACCTTTTTGTCGTGGATTGGAGTGTCATACTCTCTTTGAATTTGATCTAGTCCCAATACTAGATTGATTGAGTAAGCATAAAGCTTGGATAATGGTCCGATTAAGAAATCTGAATTTTAGGAGCTATGAAAGAAATTGCTTCTTCCGATTGATAAAGAAACTGATCTTAACTTTGTTGATAAGATCCTAAAAGATGAACTTGAATTTGGTTTGACTAAGAAGAGACTTAAGGATGGCTTAAGAGCCTCATATTCTTGGACACACAATTACCTCGAACCGATAACCCTTTCTATCCATTTGTTATAAAACAAAGGAATCCTTAATATGAATGGAATGATCAGAGAAACAATAAGTACGCCTTGGCTTATGTTCTATCCCTTATCCAACCTGTCTTGGATAAAGGAATGTATCCTTGATCTTAAATGGGATCGAAGGGTGTATTAGTGTAAGAAGTAATATGGTAACTCATGCTATAAGGTAATTAAAAACCACATGAGATAAAGAAGAAAGATGGTACGATAAGGCTTTGTATCGACTATCGGCAAGTGAATCAGGTTACCATTAAGAACAAGTACCCTTTGCCTAGAATTAAAGATTTGTTTGATCAAATCAAAAATGCTACGGTATTCTCTCGGATTGATCTTCGATCGGGGTACTATCAGATGAGAGTGAAAGAGGAAGATGTTCCTAAGACGACTTTCAGAACTCGATATGGACATTTTGAATTCTTGGTGATGCCATTTGGGCTAACCAATACCCCAGTGGTATTCATGGATCTAATGAATCGGATGTTCAAGCCTCATCTTGATAAGTTTGTGGTTGTCTTCATTGATGACATTCTGGTGTATTCTCGAAATAAGGAGAAACACTCAGAACATCTTCGAATTGTTTTGCGAACACTTCGGGAATGTCAAATGTTGTCAAGTTCTCCAAGTGTGAATTTTGGTTATCGGAAGTGTCATTCCTTGACCATGTCATCTCGGCAGAAGGAATTAAAGTTGAAGCTAAGAAAGTGCAGACTATTTTGGATTGGAGACCTCCGAAGAATGTTGGCGAGGTTAGAAGTTTCCTTGGTTTAGTCGGGTATTATAGGAGATCTGTTAAGGGATTCTCGACTATTGCCTTACCCTTAACTAAGCTTCTCCGAAAGGATCAATTATTTGAATGGTTCGAGGACCAACAAAGAAGCTTTGATCAGCTTAAGCAATCCTTGACCCATGCTCTTGTCCTTATTCAACCGGAATCCGATAAGGAATTCACCATATACAGTGATACCTCACACTCAGGACTAGGTTGTGTTCTGATGCAAGGAAATAATGTGATTACCTATGCATCAAGGCAATTGAAGCCTCATGAATTGAACTACCCCACTCATGATCTCGAATTAGCCGCTACCGTACTTGCCCTTAAGATATAGAGACACTACTTATATGGTGAGAAGTGTTACTTGTACACCGATCATAAGAGCTTGAAATATCTCTTGACTCAGAAGGATTTAAATTTGAGACAGAGAAGGTGGATGTAATTGCTAAAAGACTATGACTTGGTCATTGACTACCATCTCGAAAAAGCCAATATGGTGGCCGACACTCTTAGTCTTAAACCGATATTTGGTAAGTTATTTGATAAACTCAAAATGTTATAAGCTTCCCTTGAATTCTTGTACCTAATCTTAAATTTCCTTGTAGCTCCAAATTCGATTAATGCTCACCTTAGGATGTATCGAAAGCAAGGATATTTTTCTGAACTCCAGGTTCAGTCTGATTTGATTATGAGGATCAAATATCTTCAACAGTATGATTTTGAACTTCGAGCTATCGCATCGAAGCTTGATTCGAAAGCTAATGTTGAATTCTTCCTTAATCCGAATGGATTGCTCTACTTTAGAGATAGAGTATGTGTTTCGAACAATGAAGAATTGAAAAGAGATATTGTAACCCCCTTAGCCCGGCCTAAACGAAACCGACACTAATGGGTTACAAAGGGAATATCAAACCAAACCCGCGAAGGTCCGATTCGATAAACAATCCTAAAACTGTTATATTTTTTTCTTCTAAATGCTTAATTGTATTCCTACATATCAAGGTCTCATACAAGGAATTAACGGAAACAATCCAATCATAAACAAACATCCGATTAAACACTTAATTAAATTAAGGACTAAAATGTAAAACTTTTAAATTCTATTAACAAAGTAGAAATTCTTTTCATCAAAGTTTAATTAAATATACGAGTATCCCTCACGGAAAATTTCAAGTCAAACGGAGCATTCTAACTTCATCAATTGCATGTTTCACTAAGTTAGGGACCAAAATGTAAATCTTTCAAATTACAAGGAATTCTTCCAAATTAAGTTATCTATCTTGAAATTAAATCAACTTTATGCATCCATGTGAAATTTCAGCTCAAAATAGCATCTGTAGGTACCCTAATTGAACAAAGGAAGGTATCCAGGACTAAAGTATAATTTCTAGCAACTATCAATTCCTAATAGTCAAAAGTTTTGAAACCTTTCATAAAGGTTTCGAAACTTTTTGTAAAAGGTTTTAAAACTTCCCTGAAGGTTTTGAAACTTTTCGCGTCTAGTAACTTTTCAGAATCGAAATTGCCCGCAAGGTTTCGAAACTTTAAGTCTGGAACCTAAAAATTCTATCACACTAAGTGAACATCATCGGCTCAAACACAACCGTCAATCACTACCATCTATATGCATAAGTCCTAGGCATGATTAACAACATATAACACATGATTATAAACGTCAAGAATATCAAGCAAACTATAGGCATGCTACCTAGAACATGATTAAAATCGTAACGATCATCCAAGCACATGCTTCAACAATCCAAACAATACCATAGTCCATCAATTAACAATCATGCAACATAGGTCTTATTTCAACATAAAGCAAAGTCAAAGTTCACATTCCCCACATAGGTCGGGTTTACACATTGCCAAACCCTCAACTTATTTGTCAAAACATACCGAATTTAAAGTAACCTTTCCCCTTGGTTTCCTTGCTCCGAATGTAGTCCCGAGTGCCTTTATTTTTCTGCAAGGATGAAAATAGAGCCTAAGCAAACATGCTTAGTGAGGAAGCTCTACACAAGATCATCAATGCATCTATTTAAAACCATAATGAAACCATAGTTTGCAATGCATTATTAAAAACTTGCATGCTTAGCATTTCACGTCCATGTCTATAATATCAAATCACTTTCTTGAGTATGTTCAACATTATCAATATATTTCATGAATGATGCACAATGTTCTCTTTTAATCTATGTATGCATATTGGATTCTAGTGATAACTTATTGTGAACCTTAAGTTCACCGAATACACGGATCTATTGTTAGAGACCATTAGTCTCGTCATGACACAAAGTCACCATTGACATGACACGAAGTCATCATTATAGCACTACCACGCACGATTGAACAAATAGTCACCCTTGTTACGTGTAGGTGGCTCTACCACGCACGATTAGACACAAAGTCACCCTTGTTACGTGTAAGCAATATTCTTTATTCTCAATAATGTTTATAGTGCACTTAAGACAATGTTAATGACATGCCATTCGTATTCGAATCTAAAATTAGTGTCACTAAGCCAATATCATAATCAAATGTGCATGATAATTTGCTGCTCATAATGCATGCATAATATGTTCACAAATGAACCAAATATCATGCCCAATGGCACCATCAATTCCAAGGCAAATAACCACATAATATTCCAATTCATTTTCAGCTCATAATGTATCCATAATATGCTCAACAAATGAACCGAAAGTCATGCCCAATGACACCTTTAATTTGAGGGCAAATAACCACATATATTCCAAATTCATTTTTCTATGTTTTCCTTAACCATGTATGCCTTTTTAAACCATGCATTTTCAGCAATTATCTCATGCATACACCAATTCAAAATCATGTTTATGCATTTCCAAAAATCTCATTACATTATCAACATCAATGTCTTTACCGAATATAGCCGAGGCTCATGTTAATATATCAAAAACATTTACTTTACTTATTCTTAAACTATAGAAAGTTTTCACACTCTTCCATAGTCCCCCAAATAGAACCATACCAATACGATTCGCTTTAAGTCCGAAAAACACTCACCGACAAGTAAAACGATCCTTCATTGATGCTCCGATGGCAAGGCCAATGCACCAGCCACTTATGCACCTTCTCGCACTACCTCTACATCATTAAAAACAGAGCATATTCACATCATAACATGCTCAAATCAACAGCCACATCAAATCTTTACAAAACTACCGAAAACTTAGCCGAAAAGACCGAAAACTAAGCCGAAACGCATCCGAACAACATCAGCCCAAAACCTAATGAATCTAACATCTAATTCACTTTAATTATGAACCAAAAATACATCTAAACCATCCTTATACATTTAGCAACATTAGAACACCTAAAACAGCCCCTAAAACAACCGAAAATCACCTTAAAACAACATTGATTGCATTATTCCGGGATTAAATTAATGTGTCATCAATTGAAGACTCAATTAATCATTTAATTGACATAATAACATAATTAAATCCATCTAATTACAGCATTGAATGAGATCTAAAAAGATTTCTTTCACAAAAACATTCACAAAATCATTAGATCTAACATTGAAAACATAAAATCAAGGTTCATTCAAAGATTAGCAAACTAATACTTGAGAATTTCAATAAAGAACCTTAAAAAAGATTTAAAATCCAGCAAATTACCTTTGAGATCTATCCACCAAAAAGATAAGAATTTCTCTTCTTGATTCCTTGCAAATTGTTGTTGTTTTAGTAAAATTGATGATTAGGCTTTGTAAAGAATGAAGAGATGATTAAAATAAAATAATTCTTGTTGAAAAATATGGAAAAATCAGCTAAGAGTTGAAGAAAATAGATGAAGAAAATAGAGAAAAAATGAGAGAAAAAGATGAAGAAAATAAGTGGTTAAGTGAGAAAATGATTATCATCTTTTAGTAAACTAATAAAAAATCATTTTGATGAATAAATCATTATTTAAAAATTAAATTAGGTTATGGCCCTCTAAATATTCTAAGTATAGCTTGCTTTCCAATTTAGTCACTAAAAATAACAATTTCCGAAAATTACAAATTAAATCCTCCATTATTTTCCAAAAATTACAATTTAGTCACCAATGCATAATTAGGCACAATTAAAAATCAATTTAAAGTTCAAATTACATTCTTTTAATTTTGAAACATATTTTTAATATTTTTAAACCATATTCCAAAATTATTATTTTTCTAATTAAAATATTTTTATTTTATATTTCCCCAGAATAAAGAACCGAAGAACCCGATTCGACCCGAATCGGATTCTCCTAACTAATACCCAAACTACTAACCCCAAAATCGGGATGTTACAGATATCTTTCAAAAAAAGCACATCAAAGTCCATTCTCGATCCATCCTGGATCTGTTAAAATGTATAAAGACTTGAAATCTTTGTATTGGTGGCCTGACATGAAAGCAGCCATCACAGATTTTGTATCCCGATGTTTGACTTGTCAAAAAGTTAAGGCTGAACACCGAGCTCCTACGGGATTACTTTAGCCTATTGAATTACCCGAATAAAAATACGATCCGGTAACGATGGATTTTGTCACTGGATTACTTGTAACACCGAGGAAGAGTGATGTTACTTGGGTGATTGTTGATAGACTCACCAAGTCTACATATTTCATTCCAGTTCGAAAGAACATGAACTCGAAAACCTTAGCCGAGGTGTATATCCGTGAGTTGATTCGATTACATGGTGTGCCAACATCTATCATTTCTGATAGGGATCCGAACTTCACCTTCAGATTTTGGAAGTCCTTGCAAAAAGCTCTCGGAACTAAAGTGCATCTTAGCACTGCTTTCCATCCGCAGTCCGATGGTTAGTCTGAAAGAGTGATACAAGTACTAGAGGATATGCTACGTGCCCGTGTCATCGATTTTAGAAGGAATTGTGAAAAGTCCTTACCTTTAGTAGAATTTGCTTATAACAATAGCTATCAAGTATCGATTCAGATGACTCCTTTTAAAGCTTTATACGGGAGAAAATGCAGAACTCCTTTGTGTTGGTTCGAATTGGGTGAGAATAAAGTTTTAGGACCTCAAATGATTCGAGAAACCGAAGAACAAATACGAGTCATTCATGATTGTCTGAAACGAGCTTTTGAAAGACATAAACTTTATGTAGATTTGAAACGGAGAGATATTCAGTATAATGTGTGAGACAAGGTCTTCCTAAAGGTTTATCATTGGAAGAAAGACTTAAGATTCGGGAAAAAAGGAAAGCTTAGCTTTCGGTTCATTGGACCCTTCGAAGTTTTTGAAAGGATTGGCCCGGTAGCCTATCGTCTTGCACTCCCTAGCGAGTTTGATAAGATACATAATGTCTTTCACGTCCTTATGATGAGAAAGTACAAATTCAACCTTTCTCATGTTTTGAAACCGGAGGAATTAGAATTGAATCCTGATTTGTCTTATAAAGAAGAACCGATTCAAATTCTCGACCGAGAAGTTAAAAGACTTCGCAACAAGAACGTTCCCTTAATAAAAGTCATTTGAAGGAATCATAAGAAAGAGGAAGCTACGTGAGAACCCGAGCACACGATGAAAACACAGTATTGGAATTATTCCCTTTAGGTAAATTCGAGGGCGAATTTCTTTTAAGGAGGGGAGAATTGTAACACAAAAAAAAATAGGTTAGTAAATGATTCGAATAAATTCTAAATTAAATCGAATTGCATGATTAATTGAATAAGTATAAAAGGAATTAATTGAATTAAATGAGGAATGTTGAGATTGTATGATAATTATAAAGGTTCCCTAGACTATCCTTTGTGATAAACTAACACTAGATGTGTCATTAAGGGTAGATTTGAAACGGAGAGACATAAATCTACATACCAGTATCGAACCAGGCAACTCGACCTTAGTCAACGAGGAAGACCAGTATCGATACCTGGTTCGATACTAGGGCCTCCAGTGACAAATTGCATCGATACCTGTTTCGAACTAGGTCTTAAGCTTTGATCAACGGTCAATGATGTTGACCTGTATCGAACTGCGGTTCGATACCCCCGTTCCGATACCTTTGTATGGGGTATCGAAACCCCTAGCTACTTTGGTTCAAACTTTAACATAGAATTGGCTTGATCAATAAGATAATAGCAATGATGATTAAATGATTAAAAATCTGTTTAGAGATTTAGATCAAGTCTATTGAGACTATAATTGATAAATGAATGGTACTTGAGAATCGAAATGGGAATTGTTTAGTTATCGAAAAAGTTTTAAATTGGCCTCAACCTTGATATGTTCATAAAAGGAATTAGAACAGTAACACGTGAGTTGGTCTTTAATTGATTCACAATTAATTGAAATGTTCTAGAAATGGATCGGATTTGCAATTTGGAATTGATACATGTGTAAAGCTTGAAAAAGTTTAAAATGGGTCCAAAATCTGATAAAGGAACTACTTACATTTGACTTATAATGTTATACAATAAACAAATTAACTTGGTTTGAAATACAAAATTCGGTTTGTAAGTCTGGTCGACGCCCTCGTCTCCTAACCTGGAGCGAGGGTGTCACAATTTGTCTGTTGCTGCTTCTGCTGAATCTGGAGGAGAAGACTAGCTGCAAATTGCAGCGCTGGTTTTTATCAACATCCACATCTGATGTGCCCTGATCAGCTCCGGACACCACAGATTGCAGCTGATGTCCCTAACTAGGAAGCTCCAAACTTTGTTCGTCACCTTGCATCAAATTTAGTGGCTGGGGAACATTAGCACCTTGAACCTGATTAGACAAAATATCAGGATTGCTCGGCTACTGAAAAGCGGGCACACCATATAACCCAGAAGCATCTTCTCCATGCATCATTCCATAGCCATTTCGTGTATTAAAAGGGACTTCAGGACGATACTGCTGGCTAAAAGGGGAAGAACCTGCACCGTGTTCTGTTTGAGAGAGGATATCAAAATTAGTTAATAGCCTTGAAGATGCAGCCATTTGTCGTGGTACGCTAAGTGCAGAGTCAAGATAATGAGTGTCGTCGGGAGCCATTTGGGAGGAATGGATGGCACTAGTTATAGATGAGTAATGTTGAACTGGTGCTGGTAACAGTGTCAGAGGATCAAACTGTTGGAAAGATGAGGCTGCAGGGTCATAAGCTTGCTGCTCCTGGTTCCAAATTTGAGAAGCTCCTTTGGGGGCAACACTTTGAGCAAATAAGGACTGTGTAGTTGATGTCACTGGAGGTGGCTGAACATCTCCGACAGTAGCAGACTGAGACACTGTTGGGAGGAAAAAGGCCAGAGTAGCAATAAGATCAGGTGTTAAAGCAACGCTACTTTGGGCAAGTGTTGCAGCATTATTGTGTGGTTGACTTTGTACAGTATACTGCTCAAGTGGTTCTACAGAAGGTATGGATTCCTCATGCAAAACCCTACCATACTCCATCGGCAAAGCCTGTTCATCCTTCAAGTGTGCATGATTAGAATCACGCTGAGAAAGGGGTGGGTGTGGTTGCAATGTTGTAGCAGTAGGCACCTATGGAGGTAACTTTAAAACAACACCATAGAGTCATTCAGGTCCTGCAACTTTAAGAACCTTGGTTAAGAATTCCGATGGAGGCACCAAAAATAGTGTTGTTCCATCATCGAACTTAGCAACACCAGCTCTGTTTTTTGAACCAAGATAGTGAAGGAATTCGGTGTATGATGCAAAATCATCTTCACTATCTGGTAAGAAGAAAATAATATCAAATCCGATGGCCTCAAAATAGTGTTTTGTTAACATATCCAATCCTGTTCTGGCAGAACAGTTAACAACTTCAGGACTGAAGAAAAAAAAGAGATTTTAGTAACGTGATAATACCTGACTGGAAGGAATAAAAAATGAATAAATAAATAAACACTGAAACTACAAATAAAACAAGTTTAAATATTTTCAGGAAGTGAGCACTCTAAAGAAAATGATCTTACGGACAATGCTCAAATACAAGAAAATCCTATAGTAAATTTTGAAACAGAGACTTAATAACTCTCTGTCGACTTAAGTTTATTCAATATGCTGAAGTCTATTAAATAGACTTTACTCCTAAGAGTTTACAGTAGACTAAATAACCTACTTACTGTAGGTCTCTAATAAACAATAACAAATAAATAGATAAACTAATAAAGTTCCTAGAAAATAGATCTTTATCTTTAGATGATAAAGTCCTATAGAATAAGAGATTTAACCTAATTAATATAACTAACACTCTCCCTCAAACTAGTGTATATACATTGTATATACCCAGTTTGGATGAAATTTCATCAAAAGTTGTCTTTGGAAGGGCTTTGGTGAAGATCTCTGCAAGATGCTTCTTTGTAGGCACATATTTTAAGTTAGCTACTCCATTGTTAACCTTCTCATACATGAAGTGTCTGTCGATTTCAATGTGTTTTGTCCTGTCATGTTGAACCGGATTCTTGGCTATGCTCATGGCCGATTGACTATCACTGAGAACTTCAAACCCTTGATCATTATTCAAGTCAAGTTCTGAGAACACTTTCTTGATCCACATTCCTTCACAAATTTCTAGGGCTATTGCTCTAAATTCAGATTCAACACTGCTTCGAAACACAATAGCCTGCTTTTTGCTTCTCCATGTGACTAAATTTTCCCAAACATAGGTGCAGTAGCCACTAATAGATCTTCTGTCAGTCAATTCTCCAGCCCAACTAGCATCTGTGTAGACTTTTACACTTCTGCCTTAACTCTTCCTGAAGATAAAACCAGCCCATGGTGTAGATTTTAGAAACCTCAAAATTCGAGTTACAGCCTCCATATGCTCTTCTCGAGGATCACTCATATATTGACTAACAATGCTAACAGAATAGGCAATGTCTGGTCGAGTGAGTGAAAGGTAAATTAATTTACCAACTAATCTTTGATATGTCTCTTTATTCGTAGGATTTCCAGTTTCATCTTTGCTAAATCTTAGACCTAGTTCCATTGGAGTATCACTCAGTTTACATCCCAACATCCCTGTTTTAGCAAGAAGATTCAATACATATTTTCGCTGATTTATAACCAGCCCTTCCTTGGATTTTGCAACTTCCATACCTAGGAAATACCTCATGGTTCCTAGGTCTTTGATTTCAAACTCCCTTGCCAAATTCTTCTTCAGCTTCTCTATTTCTTCATCATCATTACCAGTGGCAATTATGTCATCTACATAAACTATTAGAATAGTAACTTTACCTCTTGTAATACTTTACTTGAAAAGTGTATGGTCTGCTTGGCTTTGTGTAAATCCACTCTAACCATTGCTTTAGCAAATCGATCAAACCAAGTTCTTGAGGACTGTTTCAGGCCATACAAAAACTTTTTGAGCTTGTAAACTGTATTCTTGGTAACTTGCTCTTCTAATCCTAGTGGAATCTCCATGTACACATCCTCTTCAAGGCTTCCATTTAAGAATGCATTTTTTATATCTAACTGATGTAGTTTCCAGTCCATGTTGACAGCAATAGACAAAAGTACTCTTATAGTATTCAACTTAGCCACTGGAGCAAATGTTTCTTGGTAGTCGATGTCGTGGGTTTGTGAGAATCCTTTAGCAACTAACCTTGCTTTGTACCTCTCTATGCTCCCATCTGACTGATACTTGATGGTAAAAATCCACCTACAACCCACGGCTTTTTTCCACTGGGTAGATCTGTCAACTCCCAAGTATCATTCTTTTGTAGAGCCTTGATTTCTTCTTCCACAACTTTCCTCCATTTGGGTGATTGAAAAAGCTTTTGTAACATTCTTTGGTATTTTTTCATGGTTCACATTAGCAACAAAAACCCTGAAGTTGGAATTTAATTTTCCAAAGCTACATACTTATTTATAGGATGCACAATAAACTTCCTTACCCCTTTCCTAATAGCAATAGGAAAATCATCAAGACCTACATTATCAACCTTTTGGAGTCCTTCATTACTTTCTGCTCCAGCATTAGTTACCTCTTTTCCAGTATCAAGAACCAAACCTGGTTGATGGACATTACTAGGTTGACAAATGTCCTCTTGTATGGTTCTTTTTCTCCTGGAGTACACCT
Source organism: Abelmoschus esculentus (assembly GCA_035048815.1). Classification (NCBI taxonomy): domain Eukaryota; kingdom Viridiplantae; phylum Streptophyta; class Magnoliopsida; order Malvales; family Malvaceae; genus Abelmoschus; species Abelmoschus esculentus. The sequence goes on from JAUCBN010000022.1 coordinate 19,703,406, forward strand.
TAAGTTCAGGTGTAAAGGTATCAAGATCTTTAGGAGGTGAATGATGGGATAAGGGAGTATGTACCTCGACAAAAATATTTGGTGTTTGACCAGTAGATTGAGGATCAATGGAAGAATTAACAAGATCACTAGGAATAAGATATGAAGAATCATTCGAACCAGTAATGAAGAAAGGAGTATGAAATGTTTGATTAGACTGAAATTCCTGAAGATTCTTCCCCTGAATTTCAGTCTTGGAGAAATAAGGGACATCTTCATAAAAGGTGACATCAAAAGATACAAATGTTTTCCTTGTAGATGGGGAATAACATTTATATCTTTTTTGACTAAAAGAGTATCCTACAAAAACACATTTGATTGACCTAGGGTCTACTTTGCCTCTAGTGTTGTGATGTACATGAACAAAAACTGTGCATCCAAAGACTCGAGGAGAAAGTTTTGAATATAAGAGCTTAAAATGAGGAAAAAGATGAAAAAGGGTTTCTGTAGGGGATTTAAAGTCAAGAGGTTTACTCGGCATTCGATTGATAAGAAATGTAGCTATTAGAACAACATCCCCCAAAGATATTTAGGTGTATAAGAGGTGAACATAATAGACCTTGTGACCTCAAGAATATGTCTATTTTTTCTCTCATCAATTCTATTTTACTGAGGGGTATTGACACACGAAGTAAGATGAATAATCTCTTTATCTAGAAGAATGGATTGTAGAGATTTATTCAAATACTCAGTACCATTATCACTATGGAGAATTTTTATTTTAGTGTCAAACTGAGTAAGAATTAATTGATAAAATTGTCAAAAAATTGATTCAACTTCAAACTTTTCCTTCATTAGAAAGACTCAAGTAGTTCTAGAATAGTCATCGATGAAGGAGATGAACCACCTAGAATCAGAGAGACTTTTAATGGAACATGGACCTCAGACATCACTGTGAACAATAGAAAAAGGTGTAATAGGTTTATATGGTGCTGGAGAGTAAGAATTTCGAGTGTGTTTTTCTAATTGACAAAAATCACAAGAGTATTAAGAAGGATCTTTATTGATAAATAAATCAGGAAACATCTTTGATAAATAAAGAAAACTTGGATGGCCTAACCTATAGTGACATAGCAAAACATTATCTAATCCTAAATCTAACTTCCTAAGCTGGGAAGAAAAGGCAATAGTTTGAGATAGAGGGTGCTGAAGAATGTATAACCCTTGTTGAAGCCTAGCATTGCCAATCACCTTCTTCAATTCCTGTTCCTAAAAAACACAGCCACCAACACCAAAGATCACATTACACTTTGAATCCCTTATTAACTTACTGATGGACAATAGATTACAAGTAAGTGTCGAGACATAAAGAACATTTTGAAGAACTAAACCATTATGCAAAATAATCGAACCAATTCCTTTAACATGAGTGAAAGAGCCATCAACAATGCGAATTGAAGCTGGCAGAATAGTCTCACCATAATTCTCCAACAAGGCCTTATTTCCTGTCATGTGATCTGTTGCCCCTGAGTCCGCCCTTGAGTCCACAATCCAAGAGGCTTTGTGGTTTTTATTACCAGAAGAACACGCACCTGCAAAAGCAATGAGGGCCTATGTAGATTGCTTTGTTGATAGGGAGTGAACCATCTTTTGCAACTCCTCAATTTGTCTCTGAAGAAAACTGTTGTCTGAATCCTTTTGAGTGACAATATAAGCCTCATTTTGAACTGAAGGTCGATTTGATCTCCAATCAAGAGGTTTACCATGTAACTTCCGGCATTTGTCCACCATATGTCCCACCTTTTTACAATGTTCACACCATGGTCGACTCTTCTTTGGATAAACTCTGGAATTTGAAGTGGTTACCAAGGCTGAAATATCGAACTGTATGCTCACTGGAACCATCATCTCCCTTCGATTTTCCTCTCTCCGTACCTCGGAAAACACTTGTCGAACTGAAGGAAAAGGTTTGGAAGCCAAAATTCCCCCTTACTCCATCAAATTCAGCATTTAAACCAGAAAGAAATTGAAATACTTTTCTCTGATTCTTTTGGTTATGAAAGAGCATTCGATCCTCTTGACACTTCCAATCAAGGTTTTCATACAAATCTAACTGTTGCCAATACTTATTTAAGATGCCATAGTAGTTGATAACAGAGAGATCCCCTTGTAGATGGTTTCTAAACTGATTTTCTATCCCAAATAACTCTGATGTGTTATCAGCACTGGAATAGGTGTCTCTAGCTGCTATCCAGATTTTTGCAGCAGTCTGGTACAGCATAAAATTCTCACCAACCTCTGGAATCATCGAGTTGATGAGCCATGACATTATCATGGTGTTTTCACTCATCCAATTACTGCAATTAGGATCAGCTTTTGCTGAAATTGGCATGGATTCATCGAGATAAGTGTCTTTTTTCCTACCAGAAAGGTAGAGTCAAACTGATTGGAACCAAGGAAGATAATTGTGGCCATTTAGTTTGTATGTGATAATTAGGGTAAGGATGAATCAGAAATCTGAGATTCTGATTGAGAAGGATGATGTCGACTACTAAACGTAGAACTTGAATGATCTGGGTTAGTCATTATAGAATGAGGATTGAAAAAGAAGAAGAAAATTGAAATCCAATACGCAGAGGAATAGAATCGGATGAAGGATCGATTCTAGCTGATACCATGTTAAAACAGAGACTTAATAACTCTCTGTCGACTTAAGTTTATTCAATATGCTGAAGTCTATTAAATAGACTTTACTCCTAAGAGTTTACAGTAGACTAAATAACCTACTTATTGTAGGTCTCTAATAAACAATAATAAATAAACAGATAAACTAATAAAGTTCTTAGAAAATAGATCTTTATCTTTAGATGATAAAGTCCTATAGAATAAGAGATTTAACCTAATTAATATAACTAACAGTAAATAAGAAATTTCACCCAGTTACTACTAGTAAATTAGCTATAATGAAACACAACAGAAATGTAATTATCCAACAAATTACAAGGGTAGCACAAAAGTATATGAAAAAACACACAAATCAGAAGAGGGACGTTTATTGAATTCCCCCTTTGTCAATCCATAGAACATTAACTATAGATGTTCAATAAAAAAAGAACATTAACGATACAAAGTCAAACGAACATTGCCAGCTAACACAAAGAACAAAAGTCCACATAAAACCACTATATGCAACGTCTAGAACCAAACCTGAAAGTAAGCCTCAATGGAAATATACACTAGATCAAACAAAATACCAAGCATTTCCTTCACAAATAAGGAAGTCTGAATGGAAAGAAGTACCATGGAAAATAAGAACACTTACAGTTCTGTCTCGAGCCCCTTTCCAATGGTAACACATCGAGCATGACAAACAGGTGTTCCGCCCTTAGCAATTATGCCACGCCAAATGTAATAATTATCAGGATGAGCTCGTCCAGGTCCACAAGCATGAATCTTTCCAGGCACTGGACTGACACGACCCTTCCCCTGGACATTCAAAAATGGATCTGAGAAACCCGTACCAATTACAGGCCCAATGTGGTTCAAGCCAGGCCCAAGATCATCCATTTTTCTTAGTAAAGAAGCATCATCAATAGAAAATGAAGCCTCTATCCTCAAACGTTTTGCTTCTCTCTGAAATTGACTCACATCATAAACATCCCAAGAACCAGATGTTTGTCTCAATGGAGGCCTGAGACCTTGAGCAAAAGGGAGAGAAGGCGAAGACTTTCTCCAGTTTGGACCAGTGAGATTTTTAAGATCAGCATCCAACATATTACGATGCGTAGACAAATCATTGTATTCCAGACCAGAAAGCAGAGGGTCATAGCTACCTTGACGATTAAAAGGCCTAATTGGCACATTTGATCCAACAATTCCACTAGTTTCTAATGGTCCAGCTACTGTACTTGATAGCAGTGTATGGTTTTGGCCAAACATGTCCACTTGTGAAGATCTAAATGGATGATCACTTAAGAGAATGTCAGGCCCTGCCCCCTTTACCCTAGAATAAAAGCCAGAGAAATCTTTTCCAGGTACAAGTTCACTATTTGAAAACATAATAGTGATCCTTGGATCATTAAATAAACGACCCTGTAAGCCCTCCTTGGCACAACGAGCTTCCTCGACACTCCTGAACTCCGCAAAAGCAAAGTGTTGAAGGGAAGCTCTTAATGTTCTCAATCTCACCAAATAGTATCATAGCATTATGAAGCATTTGTTCATCAATCAGCACAGAGGGAGGGTAGCCTACCCACAAAACTTCGCTAGGTTGACTGTCTCCCTTTTGGCAACCTAATTGAGAATGATGCAAAGATTATTCAACAAACCAGAATCCAAATATTATTCAAATTTCAAATTAAGCAAGAGATGTAGGTGTAGTTACAATTAAGAATGATTAAGCAAAATCCAGTTCAACAGAGACTTTCGGTTAATAACTCACAGGTCTCTTTACAAAAAGGTTGTCAGATGGCCCTAGACTACCAGAAAAAGGCCCATTTCTGAAATCATGAGAATTAGGCCATTGTTCCTGTAAAAAGTATTGAGGAGAAAGTTTGTTCAATATGAAAACTATGAGAACTTTAAGCATTTTTAAGAGTTTCAACTTTCACGTTTAAAAGCAATGATACTATATGCAGACCTAACTACTAAAAGCATATCTAAAATCCTAAATGCATGTACTTACTCTTCGTGAAGGATGGCATCGCAAAAAATCAACACGTATCTGTGCACCACCTATTCTCTTCCCATTCATGCTTCTCATAGCAAGTGAAGCATCTTCCATTTTAAAATACTCAACAAATGCAGTATTACGATCTCTAAGGAACTTAAAGTCTTCAATTTTACCGAATCTGGAGAATTCTTCTTCCAAATCGTCCTTTGAAATAGATTGGCTAATTCCACCAACCCATAGACTCTTACAAGGTTTTGCCTGAGGATTTTCACAACAAACCCCAAGAAGATCAAATGGTTAGACTTGGTTTCTCACATAAGAAATGACCTATAGGAGGGAAAAATTAGCGATCAAGTTTAACCACATAATTACTGAAAGAATATAAATCATATAATAGAAAATTTAAATCCTGTTACCATGAATTCATATAATTGTAAACTGCTCTAAAATTTAATCTATTGCAAGCAAATGTTTAGATATGTTGTTCTATCGTCCTTCAAGTTAAGGAAGAACAAGGGGGAAATTAAAAATTAACAGAAACCGCTTTCTGCATGACCAACTTCTCTTTCAAGTCTAGCAAGACGAGGAAAGTAAATAGATTCCTTTAAGGAGAGATTAAGCAAAATTAACAAACAAGGGGGGAAGAGCCTGAGGATTCGTACAATACCAACTTCTGCCTAATGCTGTATAAGGTGACCATTCACTCTATATGTCAAGAATGAAAAGACTTCAATCAAGCTTGATAGAAATAGGATTATGACACAAGGTTAACTTAATACCATCTAATTAAATATGCAAACATATGTATTTATGAGATATTAATCATCTCAATTCACTATCTAATTCTAATGGCAATATAAAGGAGACCTGAGGAGAAATTGAATATTTTTATAACATCCCGGTTAAAAGGAGTTCAAATATTTTAGGGGGGGTTGTAGCATTCTTTGCTACTTAAGATCGCAGACCGCATAAATTTTGTTTCCCACTTTTTTTCTCTTTTCTCACAGGCACAAAGACCTAAAGTGAAGAGTTACAAAAATTAGGAAAAAGAAGGAACAGAAACAAAGGAGGAGAAGAAAAACAAAATTCGAATATTGAGATCTTTTAAACTATGTTGCTATGAACTGCATTTTTATTAAAGTACCCATGTTTGACAGTTGACACATATCCAGACATGGTTGTGGGGATATGACCTTCAAAAGACCCCAAAATACGTGGAAAACTGGAATTTTTTGTTAGACTCCAATAGTACAAATAAAGGTTATCAACCTTTAGAGGATCAAAATTCTTTGCACGAAACATTAGTGAAAGTTAATCAAAAATAAAAACAGTTTGAAGTAAATCATTACATGCCTTTTGTATAAGGGGAACAATGTTATTCGAGAACTTAACAAGGAAAAATGTATCTTTAATTAATGACATAGAAAGGCATTTACAAAGACAGATACGTGAATTCTTCGATGGTTTCTATTCAACATGATAGTTTACAATTTTTTTCCCAAGAGGTTTCTAAGGGCTAAATTTGTGTCTTCGCTTAGGCAAGTTACCCTATATTATACATTTTAATTGCAATAACATGATAATAGGTAGTTCACACTTGCATCCAAGAATGGACCAACTAATGAAGATACAAGATCAATGATAGCAACCAAATGAAACATGATAGTTTTGTACCATAGTGGAATGTTATCCATAGTGGAATGCTTGAACTCATTTTAAAGAATGAAGCTAGTTTAAAAGGGCATTATGATATTTCGAAAAGGATGTAGCACTTGTTTTTTTACAAATATTGCTAACAAAATGTTATTTAAATTCATCAATATCCCTTTTTATTGCTTGTTGCTAGCTCTTACTCATGAAAGATTATTATTGCAAGAGATTTATGTAACAAGCTGAATACAAGGAAGAACTAGAATCTGGATATTTTAAGATTCTAATTAGAAATGTTTCTTTTGATAAAAGTACATAAGAGTTAGAACATTTGAAATTATCTTAAAGTTCCCAACGATCATGTAACACCTGTAAATCTGTGATAAAAAAATAATAAGGGATGTAAATGAGGTTGTAGGGTCTCAAACCCACAACCACTAGCTTCCTTAACCAGAAACCCAACCACTGGAGCTAGTCAACTCTTGTGTTATGATCTTCCATAACTTGCCCTTAATCTATCCCTGTTTCGGATGATAATAATAATAATACCAGATTCGAATATGTTGGTTTAAGCCATGTTAGAACCCTTTTAGATCAAAAATATCCTGACCATTCGAATAAAACCTCTCATCTGCCCCTTACCTCCAACCACCGCCCAGCTCGCTCGTCGGCCGTCCGTAGCCTTCACCGCTCCCACCGGCGTGTTCGCCGCCGCTACCTGAGTCGAGTCCTTCACCCGACGCGCCCTATCGCCGTCGTGCCTGCCCGGAATCGAGGCTAAAAGCCTCGAAAAAGCTAGGGTTTTTACCTTCTGGTTCCTCCGCCGTTTCAGGCTGCTGCCGACGTTATCTCGGTGCATCGACAGCCTCCACGTGACCAGCGTTGGAAGGCGACCAAAACCCCTCCTAGATTGCCTCCCTCCGACGCTGTTCAAGCCATCGGTGGGGATTTGTTTCGATTTGATAATCCGGTGAGTTTCGAACCATTTTCAGTGGGTTTAATGCTTTTTGTGGTTAAAAATCTGTGTTTGGTGGTATTTGAGGCCATTTCTGAGTTTAGGGGGTCGTTTCCGGCCGTTTTAGGCCGCGCGTGGCCTTCACGCGCCATCGCAAGCGAAATCCGGCCACCGTGGACGGCTGTCGGGAGCCAGCCAGTCCGAACCGGTCCAACCCGAGTCAAATCGGCCTTGAACTAGTCAAACCGAACCGGTCCAACCCGAACCGAACCGACCAGACCTGAACCGTTGACTTGACCCGACTCGTTGGCCGACCCGTTGACCCGACCCATTGACCCGACCCGTTAACCGACCCGTTGACCGACCCGACTCATTGACCAGTAACATCAGCGTTGACCGCTGACGTGGCTGCTGACATCAGCATTGACTGCTGATGTGGCTGCTGACGTCAGCGTTGACTTTGACCAAAAAGTCAAAATTTTCAAAAAAACCTATTTTATGTTTTTCGACGTCCTGAGCCCATCCGTGAAGTCCATTTTTCGAAATTCAATCCCGAAAGCCTCTAAATTAGACTTTAAAGTCTTCAGTCAAACTTTTCTTCTAAGTTAAGTTAAGTTCAGAGTTTTAATCTAGGTCTAACATCGATACCTGTTTACTTGTAGGATCTCATAGTCCTCCTGAACGACTACCGACCCAGCCCGGTTCCTCCCGATTTGACCTGACTCGTGATCCGATCGTGACTCGTATGTATTTTTATCCCTAGTGAATAAATCTAGTATCTAGACTCCTGTAACAAACTAAGCATGTGCACATGACTATTTTCCGGATTTTACTTAGACATATATGTTGAACCTGATCATATTCTGTTTTACTGCATGCCTGATATATTTCATATGAATTGTCCTGATTTAGCATTACATGATATCTGATTAGTTATTGTCACTGGTAATTTCATCCTGTTTACGGTTCCTAGCTACGGTTAGGGTAATTCTGTACTGATATCGGTTCCCGTGCTACAGTCGGGGTAATTTCGCCTGTTACCTAAGGTGATTCCTTAGGCCGGTACCTTTGTCCTATCGGGCTTAGGTTAATGCCTGTATTAGATACTGTTCTGGGGAACCGTATCTTGGAGATCGGTAGGAGGGTAGTATATCATGTCATGCATTTCATGCTTTGTTTTCTGATATCATTATATATTTGTTATACCTGTGTTTTATATGCATTGTTGGGACACACTGGGCTCCATAGCTCATACCCGTTTTCTTCCCCTTTTAGATAACCATAGATAGGCATCCCGGATTTGGCACTCGGGGGATCTACACCTTCCAGATTATCTACTGATGTAATATTTATATTTTCCGGGTTTTAGTTAGGGTGACATGTGCCTTTATTTTGCTACTGATATGCCTATATTTTGTTATTGATTGGTTTTAACTTATCATGTTTTAATTACTGTGATATGGATTGTTTTATGAACAATGTTTTAAACACATATTACTTTTGAGATTAACGGTTTATTATGATCATATGGATTATGATCGAATTTATGGTTTTGATGGAATTGCCATTCTTACAGGTTATCTTGATTTCGGTTGAATCTTGTATTTGTTTTATATTCATTTTGAAAAAAAAAATGTGACTACTTCAGGTCGGGCTTTCCGCATAGGCCGATCTAGGGGGTTACAGATAACCCTCCGTAACCCATAAATCAGAAAAAAAAAATAAAGAATTTTCACACTATGATTGAAACGCCCTCAACAGTTGCAAACCTTTCCTGGTTCCGCGAAAGAAAGAGTTAAGAAACAAACAATGTCCTGCGGTCCTGCCTAAAATTCTTAATCATCTAGTTCCTGATTAGATCTTAATTCTTTTTTATTGTGCCTAATCTTACTATAAGAAAGAATTATATAAGATTGAACGCGAATTCCTTAATTTTTATATCATTTCATAAAAATTTAAATTCCGAGTTCCATATTGGGTGCGTTCCTTAAAATTCCAATATACATTCCGAGAATTAATATAAACGAGGCGAATAATTATGACAGTGTAAAAAGGAATGCAAATATATGGATATGGAAGAACTAGAACATCAAATTTTATTTTGTTTCTTTCAAAATATAGACACAAATAATTACACAAAACCCGACACAAATTCAAAAAGCCTAAAGAGACGAAAAAGATAAGAACAGCAAAACAAACCGATCGAGCGAATTCACTCTTGAACTGGATCCCGTGCAAGGTTGCTCCTCGGAGAGCATCCTTAGCCGCCTTCTCATTCTCCACGCGCTTAAAGAACACGAAACGAAGCTTCTGAAAGAGTACGCGGTGACGCTATCGAGTTCGCCGTACCTGCCGAACAACTCCATCAGATCCAAATCCACCGTCTCTCCCGACAAGATTCCAACCCACAAATTGTTCGACGGCATATCGGACACTTCCGATTCCTCCCTAGCATCTGTTGCATCATCGACGACAACATCGTTTGAAATAATAATCGTTAGTTTTTCAACAAATTGTTGAGAAAATAAAGAGCGAAAGAGAGATTTAAAGTCTAAAACCCTAAAAGTTAAAACACCGTCGTCTTCAACCAATGGGACCCTTTATGAGGTGAATAAGTGATGTCAGTAATGTCGGGTCGAACCGCTTACTTCATGGATTAGGGTAGTTCTAGAAAAAGCCCCTAAAAAAGGGTCTAAAAGAAGCCATAACCGATTTACCCGGTCACATTGTGCACATAAAACTATATACATAATTTTTTACAAAAACTGTAAGAAAAACGGTACATACATAAATTGGCACAAAAATAGTAAGGATTTGTGTATGTACACAATTCTTTACAAAAACTGTAAGAAAAACGGTACATACATAAATTGTTACAAACGTAAGGATTTGTGTACATACATAAATCACTACGAGAATACATAAATTTACACAAAAATGATAAGGATTTGTGTATGTACACAATTCCTTATAAAGTATACACAACAGCTTACAAAAATCGTAAGAAAAAAGGTATGTACACAAATCCTTACGACTTCAAAACCATGAGCTAAAGGAGGCATCCAAGGGTAAGGATTTGTGTACATAAACAATTCCCTATAAGAATACACAATATGACACCCAAACGGTAAGGATTTGTGTTTGTACACAATTCCTTACAAAGTATACACAACAGCTTACGAAAACCGTAAGAAAAAAGGTATGTACACAAATCCTTACGACTTCAAAACCAAGAGCTAAAGGAGGCATCCAAGGGTAAGGATTTGTGTACATACACAATTTCCTATAAGAATACACAATATGGCACCCAAACGGTAAGGATTTGTGTTTGTACACAATTCCTTACAAAGTATACACAACGGCTTACAAAAACCGTAAAAAAAAGGTATGTATACAAATCCTTACGACTTCAAAACCATGAGCTAAAAGAGGCATCCAAGGGTAAAGATTTGTGTACATACACAATTTCCTACAAGAATACACAATATGACACCCAAACGGTAAGGATTTGTGTTTGTACACAATTCCTTACAAAGTATACACAACAGCTTACGAAAACCGTAAGAAAAAAGGTATATACACAAATCCGTACAACTTCAAAACCAAGAGCTAAAGGAGGCATCCAAGGGTAAGGATTTGTGTACATACACAATTTTCTACAAGAATACACAATATGTCACCCAAACGGTAAGGATTTGTGTTTGTACACAATTCCTTACAAAGTATACATAACGGCTTACAAAAACCGTAAGAAAAAAGGTATGTACACAAATCCTTACGACTTCAAAACCAAGAGCTAAAGGAGGCATCCAAGGGTAAGGATTTGTGTACATACACAATTTCCTACAAGAATACACAATATGGCACCAAAATGGTAAGGATTTGTGTTTGTACACAATTCCTTACAAAGTATACACAACGACTTACGAAAACCGTAAGAAAAGAGGTATATACACAAATCCTTACAACTTCAAAACCAAGAGCTAAAGGAGGCATCCAAGGGTAAGGATTTGTGTACATACACAATTTTCTACAAGAATACACAATATGTCACCCAAACGGTAAGGATTTGTGTTTGTACACAATTCCTTACAAAGTATACATAACGGCTTACAAAAACCGTAAGAAAAAAGGTATGTACACAAATCCTTACGACTTCAAAACCAAGAGCTAAAGGAGGCATCCAAGGGTAAGGATTTGTGTACATACACAATTTCCTATAAGAATACACAATATGGCACCAAAATGGTAAAGATTTGTGTTTGTACACAATTACTTACAAAGTATACACAACGGCTTACGAAAACCGTAAGAAAAAAGGTATATACACAAATCCTTACGACTTCAAAACCAAGAGCTAAAGGAGGCATCCAAGGGTAAAGATTTGTGTACATACACAATTTTCTATAAGAATACACAATATGACACCAAAATGGTAAGGATTTTTGTTTATACACAATTCCTTACAAAGTATACACAACGGCTTACGAAAACCGTAAGAAAAAAGGTATGTACACAAATTCTTACGATATCAAAACCAAGAGTTAAAGGAGGCATCCAAGGGTAAGGATTTGTGTACATACATAATTTCCTACAAGAGTACACAATATGGCACCCAAACGGTAAGGATTTGTGTTTGTACACAAATCCTTACAAAGTATACACAGCGGCCTACGAAAACCGTAAGAAAAAAGGTATGTACACAAATCCTTACGACTTCAAAACCAAGAGCTAAAGGAGACATCCAAGGGTAAGGATTTGTGTACATACACAATTTCCTACAAGAATACACAATATGGCACCAAAATGGTAAAGATTTGTGTTTGTACACAATTACTTACAAAGTATACACAACGGCTTACGAAAACCGTAAGAAAAAAGGTATGTACACAAATCCTTACGACTTCAAAACCAAGAGCTAAAAGAGGCATCCAAGGGTAAGGATTTATGTACATACACAATTTTCTATAAGAATACACAATATGACACCAAAATGGTAAGGATTTTTGTTTATACACAATTCCTTACAAAGTATACACAACGGCTTACGAAAACCGTAAGAAAAAAGATATGTACACAAATTCTTACGACATCAAAACCAAGAGTTAAAGGAGGCATCCAAGGGTAAGGATTTGTGTACATACATAATTTCCTACAAGAGTACACAATATGGCACCCAAACGGTAAGGATTTGTGTTTGTACACAATTACTTACAAAGTATACACAACGGCTTACGAAAACCGTAAGAAAAAAGGTATGTACACAAATCCTTACGACTTCAAAACCAAGAGCTAAAGGAGGCATCCAAGGGTAAGGATTTATGTATATACACAATTTTCTATAAGAATACATAATATGACACCAAAATGGTAAGGATTTTTGTTTATACACAATTCCTTACAAAGTATACACAACGGCTTACGAAAACCGTAAGAAAAAAGGTATGTACACAAATTCTTACGACATCAAAACCAAGAGTTAAAGGAGGCATCCAAGGGTAAGGATTTGTGTACATACATAATTTCCTACAAGAATACACAATATGGCACCCAAACGGTAAGGATTTGTGTTTGTACACAAATCCTTACAAAGTATACACAGCGGCCTACGAAAACCGTAAGAAAAAAGGTATGTACACAAATCCTTACGACTTCAAAACCAAGAGCTAAAGGAGGCATCCAAGGGTAAAGATTTGTGTACATACACAATTTCCTACAAGAATACACAATATGGCACCAAAATGGTAAAGATTTGTGTTTGTACACAATTACTTACAAAGTATACACAACGGCTTACGAAAACCGTAAGAAAAAAGGTATGTACACAAATCCTTACGACTTCAAAACCAAGAGCTAAAGGAGGCATCCAAGGGTAAGGATTTATGTACATACACAATTTTCTATAAGAATACACAATATGACACCAAAATGGTAAGGATTTTTGTTTATACACAATTCCTTACAAAGTATACACAACGGCTTACGAAAACCGTAAGAAAAAAGGTATGTACACAAATTCTTACGACATCAAAACCAAGAGTTAAAGGAGGCATCCAAGGGTAAGGATTTGTGTACATACATAATTTCCTACAAGAGTACACAATATGGCACCCAAACGGTAAGGATTTGTGTTTGTACACAAATCCTTACAAAGTATACACAGCGGCCTACGAAAACCGTAAGAAAAAAGGTATGTACACAAATCCCTACGACTTCAAAACCAAGAGCTAAAGGAGGCATCCAAGGGTAAGGATTTGTGTACATACACAATTTCCTACAAGAATACACAATATGGCACCAAAATGGTAAAGATTTGTGTTTGTACACAATTACTTACAAAGTATACACAACGGCTTACGAAAACCGTAAGAAAAAAGGTATGTACACAAATCCTTACGACTTCAAAACCAAGAGCTAAAGGAGGCATCCAAGGGTAAGGATTTATGTACATACACAATTTTCTATAAGAATACACAATATGACACCAAAATGGTAAGGATTTTTGTTTATACACAATTCCTTACAAAGTATACACAACGGCTTACGAAAACTGTAAGAAAAAAGGTATGTACACAAATTCTTACGACATCAAAACCAAGAGTTAAAGGAGGCATCCAAGGGTAAGGTTTGTGTACATACATAATTTCCTACAAGAATACACAATATGGCACCCAAACGGTAAGGATTTGTGTTTGTACACAAATCCTTACAAAGTATACACAGCGGCCTACGAAAACCGTAAGAAAAAAGGTATGTACACAAATCCTTACGACTTCAAAACCAAGAGCTAAAGGAGGCATCCAAGGGTAAGGATTTGTGTACATACACAATTTCCTACAAGAATACACAATATGGCACCAAAATGGTAAAGATTTGTGTTTGTACACAATTACTTACAAAGTATACACAACGGCTTACGAAAACCGTAAGAAAAAAGGTACGTACACAAATCCTTACGACTTCAAAACCAAGATCTAAAGGAGGCATCCAAGGGTAAGGATTTGTGTACATAGACAATTTCCTACAAGAATACACAATATGGCACCAAAATGGTAAAATTTGTGTTTGTACATAATTCCTTACAAAGTATACACAACGACTTACGTAAACCGTAAGAAAAAAGGTATGTACACAAATCCTTACGACTTCAAAACCAAGAGCTAAAGGAGGCATCCAAGGGTAAAGATTTGTGTACATACACAATTTCCTACAAGAATACACAATATGACACTAAAATGGTAAGGATTTGTGTTTGTACACAATTCCTTACAAAGTATACACAACAGCTTACGAAAAACGTAAGAATAAAGGTATGTACACAAATCCTTATGACTTCTAACCATGAGCTAAAGGAGACCATCTAAGGGTAAGGGTTTGTGTACATACACAAATAGCTACGAGTATACATAAATTGCCACCAAAATGGTAAGGATTTGTGTATGTACACAATTCCTTACAAAGTATACACAATGACTTACGAAAAACGTAAGAAAAAATGTACGTACACAAATCCTTACGATTTCGAAATCATAAGCTAAAGGAGACTATCTAAGGGTAAGGATTTGTATACATACCTTTTTCCTTATAGTTTTCTTAAGCATTTGTGTATATTTTGTTAAGATTTGTGTACATACATAAATCCTAACATCTCTTGTACCAATTTTATGTATTCTCGTAGTAAATTGTGTATGTACACAAATCCTTTCCTTTAGATGGCTCCTTTAGCTCATGGTGAGAAATTGTAAGGAATTGTGTACATACCTTTTTTCTTACGGTTTTTATAAGTCATTGTGTATACTTTGTAAGGAATTGTGTACAATATTTATTCGTATATTTTTTATTCGAATATTTTTATTCGAATATTTATTATACGAATATTTTTATTCGAGTATTTTTATTTGAATAGTTATTTTACGAATATTTTTATTTGTATATTTTTTATTCAAATATTTTTATTCAAGTATTTTTATTCGTATACTTTTTATTTGAATATTTTTATTCGAATATTTATTATATGAATTTTTTGTTCGAATATTTATTATATGAATATTTTTATTCAAATATATTTTATTCGAATATATTTATTCAAAAAAATTTATTCGAATATTTATTATACGAATATTTTTATTTGTATAATTTTTATTCGAATATTTTTGTTCCAATATTTATTATATGAATATTTTTATTCAAATATTTATTATACGGATATTTTTATTCAAATATTTTTTATTCGAATATTTTTATTCAAAAATTTTTATTCGAATATTTATTATACTAATATTTTTATTTGTATAGTTTTTGTTCGAATATTTTTATTCCAATATTTATTATATGAATATTTTTATTCGAATATTTATTATACGAATATTTTTATTCGAATATTTTTATTCAAATATTTTTTATTCGAATATTTTTATTCGAAAATTTATTATACGAATATTTTTATTCTAATATTTATTATAAGAATACTTTTATTTGAATATTTATTATACGAATATTTTTATTCGTATATTTTTTATTCGAATATTTTTAATCGAGTATTTTGATTCAAATATTTATTATATGAATATTTTTATTCAAATATCTTTTTATATGAATATTTTTATTCTTATATATTTTATTCGAATCTTTTTATTTGAATATTTTATTCGAATATTTATTATACTAATATTTTTATTTAAATATCTGTTATATGAATTTATTCGAATATTTATTATATGAATATTTTTATTCGTATATATATTTATTCAAATATCTATTGTATGAATATTTTTATTCGAATATTTGTTATACAATTATTTTTATTCGAATATTTATTATACGAATATTTTTATTCGAATATTTATTTTATGAATATTTTTATTCGAATATTTATTATATAAATATTTTTATTCGTATATTTTTATTCGAATATATAGAAATAAATTGGGTAACTATTATTTATTAAAAAAAGGGGGGTTTACATGGGAACCGGTTAACAACTGGTTACCAATTGCCCCTTATTAGTGGGGCTTCATTTAGACGTTTTTTAAGGGGTTGTTTTTAGCCTTACCCCACAAGGATCGACGACTCGAAATTTTAAAATTTTTATTATTAGGGTAAATTATAATAAAGGTCACTTAATTATGCGTATAATTACGTTTGAACATCTAATTATTAAAAATTATATTTTAGTCATTTATTTATTGGTGAGATTACATTACAATTATTCAATTATGGGTAAGTTTACAATTGGTTCGCCCTTCATATTTAAAAAAATATATATAATTTGGTCGTTTTTCTTCCAAAATCACTTGTATACTATCGTTAACATTAGAGTACTTTATTTAAAACCATTAATCAGTCTAATACACGAATTGATGAAATATTTTTACATATAAAGAGTGACCCAAATATAATATTACCTAATTGAATGACTCGTATATAACGTTACCATAAATAAATAACCTAAACATAATTTTTAATAACTGAATAACCCAAATATAATCCTATTCATTATTATTAAACACCATTCAAATCAGGTTTAATTGGTATGATTTCGAAAATTTTAGATGTACTTTTATTATAAATATATTAGAGTTATATTCAACAAAATTTTGTTAAAAATTAATGTAAAATAAATATTTAATTATAAAAATTACGATATATAACATCAGTAAAATATTATGTAAATATCTTTTTATATATATATGACATCATCACATCAACGAGTTATGTAGATTTATTACGTTAACAAAAAGAGTTGATTGTTAGTTAACTTATAAAAAATAGTGAGTTTTAGTAAAACGATAAATATAAGGATTAAAATAATCAAAACCTCGAATATGAAGAGTTATTTTCGATTATATGCCTTTTATATTATAACGAACAAAATTATGAGCAAATATTAAAAAAAAAACTATTTTACAACAAAAATAAATATTTAAATATAATATTTGCAAGAAATAAATTTTTTATTTGACATTTATATATTTATTTATTTTCATTAAATTTTTTTCATAAATCCAATTTCATCCCCACATATTTTTTGGTTTCCATGATTGTAAAATTAATATTTCTCCATTTCAAAATGTCACATAAACGAATTTAACATAAAAGTTTTAACAGCGGTAACAATTGGCATTGCTAGACATTGTGGATTTTTTTTTTTATTTCACATTTAGAAGAGCCAACATCATCTATACACATACAGCAATGGGGTCTGACCAAACCCTAGAAATTATCCTTTGCTTGGCGGATGACACCAAAGGCTTCGGCATCATTCGTGTCGACCGGAATATTTAGCGCCTGCCTGAGTTCCGCACTCGATGTCCGGAGGAACGGATTACATGCCTTCTCTGTTTTTAATGTAGTTGGAATCTGAAACAGCATATTGATAGTCAATAACTCACTACAGCATTATTTGACAAATGGGGTGCTCTATCGACTCGTATGGATCAAGTCCGCAGTCGAACACGATTCAATGAAACCAGTGAATTAAGAAAAATGATGTCAATGGTGAATATCTAAACGACTAATATAACTAGGTTAGAGCTGAACCGACATACGAACCGAATAAGTATTATCGAAGATGTAAGAAGATCGAATGCTGGACGGCAATAGCAGTGTAAGTCCTTAACACGTGTATGTAGAAGCTTTTATGCATTCGAAAGAATAGCTAACGAACAAACACCCTTAGCTAAGCGAAATAAACCATTGTCGTTTTTTCCGACAAATTTCAAGGTCTGAGAAAAAGACGGAATTTAGAAATTACCGTAGGCAACCCCTTGTTGCGAAGGTGAGCTACATGAGCTGCGTACGACTTAAGCGCCTCGTTCTTGGGGTCTATGGATAATGCAAATTTCGAATTACTCTGCCAAAACAGGTACATCAATGGTTAGTGCCTTTTTGGAATTCCGAGTCGGAAAATTGAAAGGGCTTAACCAAAAAGATAAATAGACTAACCAAAGTATATTCATGGCCACAGTATATATTTGTATCATCAGGCAGAGACGTGATCTTTCGGAGGGAAGAAAGCATCTGCAGAGTAGAATTCAGCTATTAAGATATGTATCGAGAACAGCAATGATGATTTGCTGGATTACGAAAGATCGTTATGTATACTATCGGAAATTGACATTTATTTAGCGTTTAATTCCCATGTTAAACATGAATGGAAATATGACCTTACTAATAATACATGGAATACTCGGAAAAACATTTAACACGCCAATATCCAACACTCGTACCTATCCACTGTCAACTAATATATCACATATTATAGATGTCAGTTACCTGTTCTGGGGTTCCTTCGAAAAGCTTGCCACATGATAAGCTGAACAAAGTATCTCCGGTAAATATTGCTGCAGAACTCGGAAAATAGAAGCTGATATGGCCTGCATGAATGTTTCAATTTTTCAATAATAATAATAGTAAACTATGTTCCTCCGACTCGTCATTTTACTGAAAGTAGCAATGACCAACGTATCCAATGTTATGGACACAAATCCGAGTACATAACCCTCCAACTACATGAAAAACTTACATAAGTTATCCAACACTCAACACCAAATCCCTAAAGGGGCATGAGAAGGTACAGGCTAACATAAAATGCGGACAACAATGACTGCTACACATTCGAACATTATTTCAGCATATTTTGAAGAAAAAGGTTGACTAATGAATATAACCTCGGGTATGACCAGGAGTTTCCATGACATGCACCTCATGACCTGCAAACATCCAGTTGTCCCCATCTTTTAGAACAATATCAACTCCAGGAATTCTATCCTTGTCTAGTGCCGAACCAATAACCTACACGAATGACAGCTGCTATTATTATTATGGTCATTGTCTTAAGAAATCCGTGATTCAAATGCTGTATCGAACAGTTGAAAACCTTATCTATGTTACTGTCTAAAAGCTATTTGAGAAAAACAACTTCCATTCCTTAAATAATAAGAAGCTTTATTTAACAAACGGCAATGAAGACCAAGCATTTCATAGCTCCACTGGCATTGCAAATAAAGTTGTCGATGAGCCCATCTGGTATATGGTCTATTTTCATTGCCTAAACACAGCCCATACATTGTTCCATACCTTGATTTCATGGCCTACAGATAGCTATTCCACTCGAGTGTATGATTTAATCCCAATACGAGCTGAAAAGCTAACTGAACCAAGAGATGACAATTTCTATACCTTTGCACCGTATCTTGCTTTCAGCTCTGCATTCCCACCAGTGTGATCTTGATGGTGATGGGTGTTCAATATATAATTCAAATTCCAGTTTTTCCGACTTAAAGCATCGATAATTGGCACAGCTTCAGATGGATCAACGACACCAACCGTGCCAGTGTCCACATCATGTAAAAGATATGCATAATTGTCTTGAAGACATGGTACCTGAAAATCAAAAAGGTTAGTTCATGTCTAATATGTTGGTATTGTACACGAAATTATTAAAAGAACGTTTAAAATCCGATAAAATATTAAAAGAGGCATGCGCACCAATTCAATTTGTAACGATGAAGACATGCTGGAAACACTGCAAAACTCGGTAACCCTAAGAGAACGACTTGCTCCACGTAAGGTTTTGAGGGGAGTTGATAATAACCACAAACCATACTCGAGACCTTTTCTTATGCAAAGCTGCCTCAAGCCTGGCCACACGCAAAGTCCACTCCTTACCTATAAAATTCAAAAGTAGGCTTTCGAATTTAACCATAAACCAACATATGTTCAAGATAAAGTTCCTGCAATAACAATCAAATACAAAATCACAAAGAAAAGGATTTTGAATTACAATCATGATTGTAAACCAACGATTCGCATATGTCAATATACACATATGCGATACAAGCAAATGTCTATGGACTATGGTGTGAAAGCAACAAGTTCATATCGAAGTTGAGGCTTCATCCTTATGATGTGTAGGAAACAATTACTATAATGCAAATCTAATACGTGCCTAATTGCAGGGTATGGTGATCGAATCCCGTATATATAAGGGCCCAAGGCTTATCAACCAAATAGTTAGCTTTTGAGGAATGATCCATATCAATTGGTATAAGAGCTTCCTATCGCTGCTCTTCGTTGCAACCGTGCAGCAGAGGTGGTGAAACCGATATTGTAACATTCGTCTCGGGCTAAAATCTATATAGTATACTGCAAAGACAACCTGCAACTACAAACATGGTGAACTATTCCCTACCGAATTGCTAGGGTCATTGGATCCCAAATTGTAAAGTATGGGATTTCCTTGTTATGAACTAAGCTCTCCCACCTTAAGACAGCTCTTAAAAACAAAAACCCTTTGCAAGCAACCGATAATTCTGTACTATAAATCACCCCATTTGCACAAACATTGAAAATTGACCAAACAAGATTCATACCAACAAGTGGTGACAAAACATGTTTCAAATGTTGTTCTAAGGCAAAACTACTGAAAATCAGATGTCCCAATTGTCGAAAAATAGTTAAGATTGTCATAAAAATGCAAATTATATATCAAAAAAACCCAAAACCTAGATTCCCCATCAAGCTAAACTAGACCAGCTCTAGACTAGATGAAAAAGGACAAATATAAAGAAACAAAGTGAAAATTAAAACATAAAAAAAAATAGAAAAACACCCATTTTCTAAATTAGCCAGAACAAGATTGTTTTCATTTTTCTCAAATTGGGTACAAGAAAAAAATCAGATCTTTGCCGTTATTTTTCACTTTTTTAATTAAAAAAACAAAATTCAGGTATTAAACATAAAGGGAAAAAAATCAATAAAATTTGATAATTAAGAGATAAACAAACCTTTGAACAACTGACGGAAGCCATAGCAGATGAAGCTTTAGAGAGCATTTGCAATTTGCATATTTCTCTCTGAAATGAAAAAAAAAAAAAACTCTTTTTTGGAGAAAGTTTTCTCCTTTTTAAAGAGAGAGACAGTGAATGTATATTGTGGGCTGTCAGCTTGTCAAATTATGTGTGTGTTTTGGAGTCTGAAAAACATTTAAAAAGATAATAAATTTTAATTGTGAAGGAAAGATGTTGAGGGGAAAAATAGCAATTAAATGAATGAATTTTACAATTTTTGATAAAATATTAAAATATTTGGTTTTAATGAGATATTTTATGAAGGAAAAAAATTTAAATATTATTGTTAAAATGTTTTTTAAATATGATATAAATTATTTTAATTTTAAGAATATTATAGTTTTAATATTATAATATCAAAGTTGATAGTAGAAAATTTTGATTTTGAATAATAGAAATTTTAAAAATATTAAGTCCGGTGATAAAAAATTTTTAAATTTAAATAATATTTTTATTTTTTAATTAAATTATTATTTATAGTCAAATTTAAAAATATATATTTTATTGATATCGTTTGAAGTACAATATTAATAAGATTAAAATGATTTATATTATATTTTTAAAAATAAATTCCATATTTGAGAAAATTTTCCTTTTATGAAATTAGGCAGTAATTTTATTGAAATAAAACGCTTCAAATAAACCTGCAAATTTAATTTTATTATTTAATAATAATCTGATTATAATAATTTAATATAATATCAATGTATAATTTATTAATTAATTAAATTAAATTAAATATTATAAAAATTATGATAAAAGCTATTTTCCCAATATTCATAATATTTTTAAAAATTAATATAATGGAGTGCGTTTGTTTGTTGTATGTTATTTCAATTTCACTTTGACTCTTATAGTGATAAAGTTACATGTCGGTGAGGATTTATTAAAGCTTTAAACTTTGTGAGGAAATTTGAGCAGAGACAACTTTAATTTAAAATTAAAAACTGAGTTGTCTTAAAGGTTAGGACACATTAAATTTTATAATATAATGATTAAAGAACTAATATCAAATGATTAAGATTTGAGAAATATTATAAAATAAATACTACTTATATTTATCATAATTTATTTAAAATAAGTAATAAATTAAATTTTATTTAAAGTATAAAAATATATAGAAATAGTATTTATAAGGAAAATAAAATTTTTGTTATAAGATAGATAAAAATCTTGAGATAAAAATAAATAATATGAACACAAATAAGATATGTAGAAGAAGAGTAATTTAAAACATATTTTTTATTAAAATTAAATTTTAAAAATATTAAAAAATTTGTTTTAATATAATAATATAAAAAAATAACTATATTTATTTAAAATATTATTAAAATTATTTAGTATAAAAATAATTTAAAAAGTATGTTTAGAAGTTAAAAATTATCCCCTGGTGTCGATATCATACCTCTGGTATCGATATTCTTTGACACTCGTGAGTTACTCGAGTTCGATTCGGTCAAAGCTCGGTCAAAACTCGACTCGAGCTCAAACTCGGCTCAAGTTCTTAATGAGCCGAGCCGAGCCGAGCTACATGATACTCGACTCGAAAAGCTCACGAGCTACTCGAAAACATAAATATATTATTTTTTATTTTTTATAATTTAAAATCTAAATTTCTAAACTTAAAATCCTAATATTTAAACCTTAAACATAAGTGTTAAACCCTAAATTAAGATATTAAAACCTAAAATTAACAAGTTTGAGTTTATACATATTGTGTATCAAGTTTTTTCTCCATTAGACTTTAAATGAGACGTGAGAGATAAGAGTTACTCGAGTGTAACACGGTCAAAGGTCGGTCAATACTTGGCTCGATTAAGCTCAAAAATAGCTCGAACTCGACTCAAGTTCTTAACGAGTCGAGTCGAGCTCAGATACTTCAGACTCGTTTTAAATTACTCAAGTTCGAACTCGACTCGAAATCTTAACGAACCAAGTCGAGCTTAGCACTACTCAAGCTCGACTCGACTCGTTTACACCCTTAGGTATCGATGTTGAAGACCCAGTATCGATATAGAAGGTCTAATATCGATACCCCAGACAGGTATTTATATCTTTAGACAAATTTGTCCATAGTGATTATTTTCTTATTAAATAAATATCAATATTTATAAACGAGTATCAATATCCATTATATCAAAAATGATAATTTTTGCTTAAAAATTAATCTCAACAATCACTAATAATTATAAACTTATTTAACAATAAAATACACCTTAAAACATTTATAAAAGTTAATGATCCATTGAACTAACATTTAATGATCGTACATTTAGAATTAAAATATCTTATTTTAATTATGTGTTTATATTTAATATATTATCTAATTTTGTGCATATAAATAAAATTATTATAAATTCTGTATTATTTTGATTCTATAATTACTTGGTTTAGGATGGTAAATTTTGAATCTTTCATAAATCTTGTAATGATTCGTTTTGAATAAAAGTATTCTTTTTAAAAAGAAAATGATCCAGCACAATGAATCTGGACATTTAGATAAATGGTTACTTTATTTTTTTTTAATAATATTTTTTTTATCAATTATCCTTAAAGTTTATATGTACTTTCTTTTATATTTTTATATGAAAATTATAGATCTGTAAAATATTTCATGATGTAAAAGAATTTTAGATAATAAAATAATGATTATAGATAATTTGTAAATATGTAATTTTATAATATAAATTAAAATAAAAGTTTAACTCAAAAATATGTGTTTAAACTATATATATTTTTAAAAAATAGATATTTAATATTTTTGAAATAAATACTTAAAATGTATATTTTTCTGAAATAGGTGTATAATATTTTTTGGCTTAAATAAGTGCTTAAAATTTTATTTCGTTAGTGTCTTAAGGTAATACCATTAAAAATTTATTTAAATTGCTAGATGTTTTACCATAAAATATTGATTTCAAATTTATAAAATATTTTTTATTTGTCAAGAAATAAAAAATTAATTTAAATTAGTAAGAAATTAAATTATAATAATGACTTCTATTTTTTATTAAAATTTCTATTTTATTTCTATTATTTTATATATAAAAAAACTTTATTTTTCACTTCTCATATCAAATAATACAATTGAAAGTTAAAACTCAAAATTTTCTAAGACATTATTATTATCTTTTTTGGGTTTAATAAAACTATTAATGATAATAGTAACATTAATTTTGATTTTAAGACTTGAAAATTTTAAATATATTTAGACTATTTTATGATTTTTAAAAATAATAAAATATTATTTAATTCAATTTATTTTATTTTTAAAATAAAAAATAAAAGTCATATATTAATTTATGATAATATTTTTAATAGTGTTATCTTAAAACACTAAAAGAACAAAATTTTAGGTACTTATTTCAACCAAAAAAAATATGAGGCACCTATCTAAAAAATGAATAGTTTGAACACCTATTTATGAGTTAAACAATTTTTTAACGGTGTTACCTTAAAACATTAACAAAATGAAACTTTAGACGCATATTTCAACTAAAAAAACATTAAACACTTATTTCAAAAAAAAAAACATGTATAAATATATACACTTATTTTAGCCAAAAAATATTATAAAAATATTTAAAAAAAAATTATAATTTAAGCATCTATTTCTTAATTAAATCTAAAATAAACGATGAAAAGTAATATAAAACATTCATAAATACAATCAACAAACGGTTGTACTGGAGAAATAAATAACATTTATTTTTAGAGATTCAAGTTTAAATGTTTTATCTATAAGATATACTTGAAAATAATATTTTAATCGACTTTAAATTATTAAATATATATATTTAATTCATACTCTAAAATAATATATACTCTGAAATAATGTTTATCTATAAAGTATAAATATTTAGGATATAATATATATAATGAGTACATATAAACATAAATCAGTTTAGGGTTATATAGTATTTTAACCAATGAAGTTAGATTCTTATCATGTTGAGTTGATACCTGAAAAGATTTTTTTTATTAATTTGACTATTTAACTGGTCCTTTGGGAAGAAGTTTATCTCGTACTCTTTTTTATAAAAAAAAAAATATGACATTATAATAGCATTTCACGTGACGTAATATATTTTTATTTTATTAATGAGAATATATTTAAAATTATAATGAGAGTTTATATCATAATAAATAAAATACTTAAATCCAGATATATATCTAATAAATAATACTAGCGTTGCAAGATCATAATAGAACTAAATAAAAAAAAGATAAGACTTAATTTAAATACTCGAAATAAAAATAAGATACAAATATCACCAAAATCGACGATGATAGATAAAATCATCAACAAACAACATAAAAATACATATTACAATGAAGATATGTTGATAACAAGGACATTACCACCACTCAATCATAATAAAAAAGGTAAATGTAATCACATATTCAAATCTAATTCGAGGATCCGAACTATAAAGATCAACATCATAATTAATAGAGTGTTATCTTAATCAATCGTAGTGTATAATCAATGTCAAAACATAGAATATATATTAAAACACCATTTTCCTATGCTAAAATATAAATATTTATAGATTGTGGTATGATTTAAAGAAAATGAGTGGAAATATATATAATAAAAATTTTAAATACTCCTATAATTTAGTACCTGTTTTTTAATATTTATGCATCACACTTTCCGTCTCCATTTTCCATCATCATGTAGAAGTGAAGTTGACCCATATTGGTGACATCATTGTGTCATCTTTTTATGAGACATCGTTAGCTATGTACCTACCA
Organism: Abelmoschus esculentus; assembly: GCA_035048815.1. Taxonomy (NCBI): domain Eukaryota; kingdom Viridiplantae; phylum Streptophyta; class Magnoliopsida; order Malvales; family Malvaceae; genus Abelmoschus; species Abelmoschus esculentus. The sequence continues at coordinate 19,729,270 of JAUCBN010000022.1, forward strand.
CTCGTTGAAAGGGGGGGAATAAATACTGAATATTTTCTACAGCCTTGAATAAATCCTGACCGTATATTTGAAAAGGGTGCGTTTGATGAGCATGAAGCACCAAAGGTTTAGTGGATGCAGGTGCATCTCACAAGGAAGAACAAGATCACCACAACTAATGCTTTTATATGTAAAGTAAGGAGTTATTCTATTTATCAAGCTAAAACTTTCGAATAGGGATGATAATTTTACGATTTTAATATATCTCGACTCAATCGTTGTCGGATTTTTTAATCGAAGATCAAGACGGACAAGTTAATTTTTAAAAAAAAAATATTAAGATTAGATTAGAGTCAAAATTAGATGATGAAATCCAACTATCCTACTCTTTTTTTTATAATTGTTTGTTTTTTAGAATTATTTTATATAATATATTTATTTATTTCCCCCAAATCGGGACAGATTTAATCGTTTCTTTTCTATAATTTTATTATATCAGATTTAGATGACTAAATTTCAGGCTAGAGTCAGGTATACCATTGTAACAACCCTCCTAAAAATTTTAAAGAATTAAATGTTCAAAATGATGTAGAAAAATCGGGGTCGTTAATAAAATCTTTTGTTTATTTGTGAAAATGAAAAATTGCGAAATTATTTGAAAAATTAGATATTTTGAGGTAGATTTAAAATTAGGTCAAAATAGAAAATTGAGAATTTTGGAAAAAATTGGGAATTGAAAACAAGTTTTAAAATTTATAGTAAAAAAATAGGGATTTGATTTGAAAATTGAAAAAAAATATGAATTTATTTTTGAAAAAGACTGGAGTCGCCACCGGTCACTTTGGTAGACCACACATCGTTAAAACCAGAGATTATTTAAAAAATGGGTTCATGAGTCGGTTACGGATGGGATGTAAAATAACTCACACCGTCCAAAAATTGGTACCTAATCGAATATAGTTAACCAAATTGAAAATTTGCAAGTTTAAATTTTTATTGATTTATTATCCGTTTAAGAATGCGAATATATTTTAATTTTACCGTATCTTTATCCAAAGGCAACGCATACACCGCCACCAATACATTGGAAGACAGGCCCGTTACGACTGAATAAAGAAGTATTTATTAAATTCATTTAATTGAAGAGGTGTCGAATGTTGAAACAAATGATTCGAACATACAAATATTTACAAGCATAAATAAATACAAAAAATAAAAGTGCAAGAATTTAAATTACAACAAGTATATATATGCGAGAAATTAAATTGTGTAAAATTAAACGTTAGATGTTAGATACGAGAATATAAACATATTATTCGAATATAAACATGATGAGAAATGAAATAAATAACAAAGTATATATATAAACTAACATAATCGTATATTTAACAATACATGTAGAGTAAAATATAATAAATATAAACAAAATAACAAATAAACGTATGATATTGTGATGTATATATTATAGTAATCGGTATACAGCATTAATAAGCACTAAATATTATGATAAAGTAAAGTAAATTATTATGGGTAAATTAAACAATGAAATAATGGTTGGAAAATAAATAATGTAATGAAACATATTATTCAACTAGAAATACACGAAAAAAAGGAAACAAAGTAAATCACACGGCATTGAATGAAATAATAATAAAAAAGGAAAACTAAATAAATAAATTAATTAAATGAGAAATTCTAAAAAGGAAAACAACTAACATTAGTGGCACCATGATCAAATAAGGTAAAGTTTAATGAATATTAAATTAAAATAATAATTAACATGAAAGGAAATAAATAATAAAAAAAACAGTAGTCAAATTAAAAGAAAATATAACCATAACTCAAAATCAGACAAAAATAGAGGAAAAATTGGATCGAAATTAAAGCAAGGAACAAAAGCGAGGGACGAAAACATAAATAAACCGTGTTTGGAAGCCAAACGTCCCTAAATTTGAGGGACTGTCTCTGTAATTAGCCCATCGACCATAAGCAAGCGGATCCTTTCCCGGTTCTGGGTCACCACGCGGGTCAGAGCTGTCCAAAATGACGTAGTTTAGGAAAACATATAAATAAAAAAGATTATAGGCCAAATGGCCATAACCTTCTCCAGTAGACTTCATTTGTTGAAGCTTTGAGAGAGGAAAAGAGCTTTAAAGCTCTGAAGGTTTCAAGAACCCAAACCAAATCCAGAAACTGGCCGCCACTAGTGGCGGCCGGCGACCGAAAACCTTTTCTTTTATTTTAAAAACTCGATCGAGACCCTAAATCAACAAAAGAAACCCTTTTCTTCGTTTGAAAACCCAAAAAGATGAATCAAACCAATCTCTTTTAATTCGGAAAATCAGAAAACTTTTAGATTTGAAAACCTTTTCGAAAACTCGAATTTGATGATAAGAAGGAAAAGAGGAGAAGGGAACGCCCGCGACGGGAACCGACGACCCAAACGGTAGAACCCTTAAACTTTTATTTTCAGATTGTTATTCAAAAAAAAGAATAAATGCTCTGAATAATCACCTTGTATTGATTTTTTAAAAATTCTCGTCCCTTTTTACATTTGATTTCCCTTTGGCTTTATAGCCGATTACAATAGATTGAAACAAAAGAAAAACTGCTAATTGGTTCTGATATTCGTTTGTTTGTTTCTGGTGTATTACTTTTACGAGAGAGGACAAAAGTGGGACCATTGTGGCTGCTTCTTCTGTTTTGGTTCGATTCGAATCATAGAAAGAGGGACATGGTTCGGTTCGAAGGAAAGAAGGGGGCCAACTCGTGTGCTGACGTGGCTGAAGAAATGTTGGTGTGGCTGCCATTGCTGGCGCGGTTCTCCGATGACGCTGGTTGGTCGACGAAGGTGAACGGTCGTCGGAAATGAAGGAAAAAGTCTCTGGATAATTCAAGAAACCGAAAAGTCACCTGAGAAATTGAGGTGTTTCTGGGAAAGGGAAAGGTCAGGTGGCTATCCGGGTCATATCCGGGTCAATCGGGTATTCGGGTTTGGTATACGTGTTCTTGGATATGAGCTTGGTTCTGTTGGATTTAGGAGATGTGGGTCGACGATTTTGTAATTAGAATTGGGTTGGTGTTTAATTAATGGGTTTAGGTTGTGGGCTTGGCAAATTTGTATTTATGGGTTAATATTTATAATGAATATTAAAATGAGATGAATTTTTATAATATATACATTTTATTTATATATAATAATTGAATAATAATAATAATAATAATATTTTTGAATTTTGATTTATGGTTTATCTATTTATTATCATATATTAATAATATGGTTTAGGGGTATGGTTCAAGTTTTTTAGTTTTTGGTTTAAGATTTTAGTTTAGGATTTTTAGTTTAGTTCGAACCCCGAACAAAAATGGTTATTACAACCATAAACTCTCTCCAACCTGTTGTCATCCCAGCTGAACGATGCCGCAAACAGTAAGAAAAACGGCACAATTTTAGGTTCAACTTACTTTTTTTTTTTAAATTAGTATCCAAACGTTTGGTGGATTACAGAATTAGCAGTTTCAGCTTAAATGTTCATATCACTACAACATAATGTTACAACAACGACAACGACGAAGATGTAGATAACCGGTACTACACACATTTCAGACAACAGTAAGCAACAATAATGCTGATTCCTCGGAATGGAAGATTGCTTCGGATTTTCTCTTTTACGTAATCGAAATGGAGCCTGAGAACTTGCAAAATACACCTCATAGTTCATCCTACAGGTAAGGAAAAGAACTCGTGGTTAGAAATTGGGTTGGAATGATTTCGAGTATGTTACTTAAGTTCTGCAGTGTTGGATACTGATATGCCTAGTGTTCTTAATTTTTCCATGGATCTAATTGGAAGCTCTGAACAAAAGGATATTAAACATATTTCTTGAAGTTTCTTATAAACTGTAGAGGGAACAACAACAAAGTCCCCGACAACAAGACCTTCCCCCGAAATATCGCAACTTTTACCACGACTGTATGTATCGATTTATTCATATATAAACTCAACCGAAAGGAATACATGGATTTTGTAAAAGGAATTACTGAGAAAGGACAGAAAGGAAAATGGACTTACATGGTAATCGTCCAGATAATCACGAGGATCATGCTGCCAAAATAAAAACAAAATCGAATAAACATCAACTCGAACTAGAATATAAGGAAAGAAGCGAATATCCCAACAGTTTAATTTTCAGGACTCTCTTTGTAACATGCTGCAACAATGACAGACTGACTGTTCAGACTTCACAAGAACCTGTGATTACATCCGACGCCAGTATCTTTCTAAGTAACCTAGAACTGCTATTCATTTGGGGGAAGTGAGTGTGTAAACTAACCCGAGACATCAAGATACGTTTTGCAATCGAAGATATAACATGGACTTATCATGATTAAAACTCAATCTAACCTGATCTCACATCTTTGAACAATGAACACATGGGGTCATGGCTTTTCGTTGATTAAATGATATCCAAAGGGGAAAAAGAGATGTGTTACGAGAATAAAGAAGACAATACCCTTCTTCGGTGTCTCCTGTCTCTATGTCGATGGTCCCTCTCTCTTCTACGTTTTTCACCCTCTTCTTTTGCTCTTTTAGCCTCCTGTCCAAATACCCATTTAAAAGAATCCAACAAAACTCATATATATAATGCTAATTCCAGATCCTAGGGTCTATGAGAAACTATATAAGGGCAAACAACCTCTTCTTCACGTGCTCTTCGTTCTTTTTCTGCTTCTTCAAAGGCCTCCTTTTCAGCCTGGAATTTACCATGCAAATTATTAGGTGCTTAGACAGCTCAATTCACCGTGAAAACAAAACCTGAAATTTTATAGCTCACCTCCCTATTGTTGCCCAAGAAATCTTCTACAACTTCTCTTGCATATTGTGGGTCATCACAAATTAATATGTTGTCAAAAACAGAACCGGCCTTTACCTGCAATATGAAATATAATCCATTTAGTTTGCTATACTGCTGATCTTAGGTATTCAATATGGGTTGCCAACCAACATGCAAATGTACCAGTGGAATAATATGTATACCACGTTAACATGTCATTTAACATTATTTTAAAAAAAACGATAACAACAACATCGGAAAGTTGTCCCTTTTGACACAATAGGATTGTTTCTTTTGTTCTTGAAAGAGAAGTTCTATCTTCAACCACCAGAAGCGTATGGAGAAATGTTCGATGCTTACCTGCCAGACTTCAATACCCACGTACTTGATCGGTTTCAGCACATAGAGGTCTGGATCATCTTCAAACTCTAGAGGACAGAAAAAGTAAGCAACAATGAGACCAGAAAGCAGACGGTATATATTCAAGACTGGATTGAGGACAGGCATAGATAACAACTGCATGAATACATCAGAACTCAATTGAAAAGCACATCTAAAACAGCCAATGTATATATTCTTCGACAGGCCAATGTTTAGAAATGCTAGTTTGGATTGCAGCTCTGTGACTAGTACTTCTATAGAGTGTAATAAGCATTTATGAGAAGTTAAAGTCTCCTGCTTATGCTCTAACTTAAAACTTTCAAATGAGTGGTTTTACCGTCAAGCCACTGACATCTAGTGAGTAGGACATACCTGGGTTATCAATCCATGGAGTCTTCCACTTTCCCTTGTAGTTGGGGTTCTTGATTTTCTGCAGAAGGGATGCAAAATGTCAGAACTTTTGCAGAGATGTTACTTCCTATCTTATGTTAAGTGCTTGAAAGTACCTTGGGCTTCCATGGTCCTTTGTATTTTGGATTTGGGATCTTGGGTGGCCTCCAAATACCATCCACTTCATCATCCCAGTCATCAGGCTATAAGAAAAAAAAATTAGAAGCATGTAAAGAATCACTTCTTATCATTGAAAGCAAATCAACTACCACAATCAGAGCCTAATTCTCATCCTTTAAGGAGGGGGAAGGAAACACATTATACATAAAGAGCCAAAGTGTTTAGAAAAAAGAAAGGTAATCAGTCCAAACGGCCTGTCTTCAAACTGATTTAGGCATCTTAACATAAGACCTTTGGACTTGGATAAAGGATGCAAACCTCTTTTGCCTTAGGATCTGGAATTTCGGCAGGAATTTTATCATATCCCTGCATAAAGCCAGTTAATAGAAGTTAGATCAAGGTAAACTGCATGACCATTTCAGAGATCACCATTCTGAAAAGACAATAAGTATGTGCTACCTCTGGTTTGACAGCATTAGGATCCTCAATGTATTCTTTATCATCCCAGTCTGCAGGCTGTAAAAATAGCAAAGGTGAGTTATTTTTTTGGCTTATCAATGCATGGATATCCCACATGCATCATCTGAGAGTTGCTGTCTATGAATGAATATCCCACATTGACTCTTAGGATCCTACCTTTTTGGCTTTAACATCTTTGATTTTCCGTGGAGGGAGGATATCCCAATCAGTATACATGCTGCCAGTTTCTCTCTCTCTATTATCAACTAGGAGACTGTAAGAGGCATCAGGTCTTAGTATAAATGTGTAAAAGTGAGTTAGCTTGTCGGTTTCACATTGTAGATCCTTTTTAATAGGATAATTTTGTCCCTGGTAGGATAGTATAAGATGAAGCTTTTTGGTCTGTGTGCCACAAATATCTGGTCCAAACATCAAACTGCACCATGGCAAAAGTCCAATCAGCAAGCATTTGAAGTAAAGCAAAGCAAATCTTAAATGGTAATAACTTCTATAATATATGTATATATAGAGAAGGAAAATGTCTCCAACAAGACAAGTAAAATACGCAATTTAACCAGAAAATGAAATGCGGTACCGAATATACATAAAAATGTGACAGATATGACTTTAGTACAAAACATAAGATGAAAAAGAATTTTGGTTAGTGGGTAGTTCATCATGCTAAATGACATTTTCATCATTTATCTAATAAAATTACTATAATCAGATTTTGATTATTTTGTCATGTCATTGGCTAAATTGGTGCCACTGAATCAAGTGACACAAAAGTCAATCAGACATTTGATAATATTATAATTTCATAACTAATCCAACTCCTATGTTGCTTTATATCCTTCACCCATCTTTGAAAAATCAAATTGCATTTGCAGGTCAACAGTCTGAATTTTCTCATGTAGCTAACTAATTATCCCAGTCTGGACTTGCATGTCAATTATCTAAGAGGAATAATATAAATTTGTCACTGGTGAAATTATAATTATATGATTAAACAAATTGCTAGACCTGTAAGGAGTGTCACCACCAAATTTCTTCTGGTTTACGTAACCAGAGTGAAGCTTAATGTATCCACCTCCACATTCAATGTCTTGTTCAAATTTGATAGAATACTGAACCACTAGAGTTCTGTCCTTGTTGCTGAACTCAGGTATCTTAGCCGAAATAGCATAATGTTTGGCATCATTATATGTCTGAAGACCTGCAAGATTTCCAAGCATAAAATATCAGCTATAGTCAGCAGTGCTTTCCGTATATGTAGCTACACAAAGAGTCAAAGACACAAATTCGGCTGGCCTATTCATAAATCTGCATGAAAAAAATGATACTTGCTAGTAATGTCTAGTTCAAAATAATAATAGCAATAACAATTCTGATAGAACACAACCAATTTACAAAATCATTTATATAACAACTGCATCTTTTACCTCAAATTACTAGGCTTCCTGATTCAGAATATATAATCAGTGTAAATATACCTTTATCATCAGGATCACCAGACCACTTGCCAGCGGTGTGCTTAAAGGTGCCAGCTTTTCCCTCACTCCTTTTCCAATCTGATAACACCCAACGGCTCTTCCACCCATCTGTCTCCAAATCCCATAAAAGAAACCAAACAAGAAAAATTGAAAATCACTTTCATAATCAATCACCCTTCACTCAAAATAAAATCAATCCAAATCATTGAAACACTAAGTAAATAGTGAATAGCTACGGTCTACAAATACAATGGTACAATCAAACTGTTTGACCAAGACTTCAAGAATTATCTTTTCCTATCACTAACATATAAATTCTCCATGTTTAAGTTGGATACACAATTTCCGTTAAGAAGAAAACATAAATTCTTTGGCTACTTTTCAAAGAACAAATTGATCCAAAAGCATTCTAAAAACCAAAATAAGAACAATCGAAATTCATTTCATAATCAATCACACTTCACTCAAAATAAAATCACTTCAAATCATTGAAACAAACAGCATCCACCATCAAAAATGATAAACTACAAGTACAGTAATCAAGTCAACGCGTTTGACCAAAACTTCCAGAACCTTCTTTTTCCTAATCACTACCACACGAATCATCTATGTTTACGTTTAGCTACAAACTTTTGTTACTAAATCCTAAAGTAACACAAATTTCATGGGTAAACGCTAATTAGCCAATAACAAATCATCCCAAACGTGTTCTAGAAACTTCTGCAATTCACTACAAAACACTATAGAACACAAAACAAACGAAAGAAAGTTGAATACTATTTGATTGAATCGTATTATAACAACAATGAATCAAAGATTAAAGTTTCTTTTTCCTTTATCATTTTACCTTCGAATCGTTCTTCGAAGAAAATCTCAGAGCGAGCGACATCGAAGAATTGAGAGTGCAGAAAAAGTAGAAATAAAATGAAGACCGAGTGCTTGGCGACGAATTTCCCCATTTCTGGTTACGAATTCAAGTCATCAAAACTTTCCCTTTACTGGAGTTCTGATCTGAAAATAGAATCTAAGAGCTAAGATATAGGGAGAACGGTGATCTCAAGACAAATAAGTAGAGAAACCGTAATGACATATAAGCCCTTAGGATACCATTCTTGGACATTTACTTTAGTAAGAAGGTCAACCAATAGGCCATAATTAGAGGAATAGTGTCCCTTAAAAATTTTAAGGAAAAGGAATTTTTTAATTTTTATTTTAAAAATTACGGTAAAATTTATAATATAAGTAGAAACGTTACCTATATATAGTGGATTAGTTATTTTTTATATATTTTTTGTGTGCATAACAGATTTAAAGAAAATATTATTTATAAATAACGGCTTTCATCTAAATTTTTGTATACAAATAATGATATTTATTTATATTACAATAATTATTGTAGTTTTTAAAATATATTTTATTATTTTATATTAATTAATTTTAATTATTTTGAACTTTCAAAAATATACATATTTTATACTTTCAATGTATCCAATAAGGAGTCTATTAAATGCCCACTCAAAGTGAAGACCATGTGTGGTCCGATTCCTACTCCTAAATGTGTGTTAGGTGTAGTGTGAAAAATATGACCTTTTGGTTTAATATTTGATATCACGTACAAAAGCACGTGTTGGGTATCACAGACCTAGCCCTCGCACCCTGGATGGTGGGTCTTAGCCCTCGCGTCCATGGGTGACTAAGCCGTGTGGCACTTGAAAAGGAACACATTCTAAACAAGTCAGCCTTCAATACACACGTCCTTCACTAAGGACCTCTCGCGGAAGCGTCAGCATCTAAGCCACATAAGTCATTCTTCTCTCATACACAATCCTTTATGCCACAGTCGATACCGTGGGGCATAACGAATGCACCAAGTAGATCTCGACTCTTCCCAAAGGAAAATAAAAGTGGTCTTATTAAAGAAAGTGTTTTTGGGATTACAAAGAAGACAAATGCACACCATCGTTTAGCGGTAGGGGACGCCCCGATGGTGTGTAAGAATTCACATATGCCTAGACCCGTGGAGCAGTCCAAACTCTCTTGATTGTCCACCCCCTACATATATACAAATAAAACTTTATGGAAATGCCCCGAGTACACGTTCATTTGCTCGAACGGGGGACACTTTTCCATGACCTAAAAGAAAACAATTAAAGAACACAAAGCTTGTTCCTAAAACATTAAAATAATGAAACGTGGACACTTATTCTTCACCAAGTTCGGAACATCCTACTCGGTTGTGGTCGAAGGAAGGAGACGGCCACGACACTGGGCGGGGTGGAAAAAAACACTAAAATAGACCTCGTCAAACAAATCATGGGCCAAGACGGGTTTTAAAAGCTGTAAGAATACTATAAATTCGTGTTATTGTTCACCACGTTATTCGTGGTTCATGCAATCAGATTCATTCATTTTTAAAATAACGACTCACTCACCTATTACAAGTAAAAAAGGGGTGATGATTCACCTTAAAAAGTATGAAATGAATGAATTTAATTGGTTAGAACCACAAATAACGTGATAAAAAGGGATGATGACTCACTCACCTATTACAAATAAAAAAGGGTAATGATTCATCTTTAACTAACTTAACTGATTTGAACTCGAACTTCTATAATGACATTTGATCGAGTTCTATTAAATTTCAAAAAAAAATTTGTATTAAACTCGATATTCTTACCATTTGCACACAGCTCAAACATGAACATCAAACTTTTTATCATTCGAACTTTACTCGAACAGACCTTGAACATCATGGAAAATAAAATAAACCAGTATTTCATTGCCAAATGGACTGAGTTTTATAAAAATACCTTTCTACCAATTCTTAATATGAATTCTGAAAGATACACTTTCAAGTTTGATAGAAGAGGAAGATGAACACATTCAAAAATAAAAGAAAATCAAATCACATAAACTTTGAATAGAAACCCTTTCTTTTCTCCATCTATACCTCAAAACCATGTAGAATATATGTACATATCTATGAATCGGGACATCATCCGACTCCGACATTCGTTGTGTCTAACGGAATCTCATGGAGATTGAATAGTTACTTTCTCGATTTCGTTTCAACTGCTCGGATGGGCTGTGACGGCTGCGATCCACCACCAAGAGCAGCGGCGGCGGATTCAACATGTGTAAGAAGATACTCGTATATCTTCTTCCGAAGCCTATCGACCGTCTCCAATGAAACATTTGGGGGTGTCTCACCATCATCTTTGCTTGAACTGATTTCTTCTAACCAGTCATTGACACTCTTGAGCTGCGTCAACATACCGGCTATTTGACCATTGTCGGATAGAGCAGAAGTGTCTACGTCAGCATCCAAGAATTTCTCGAGAAATCCTAGAAACCAATTCTGGGATTCCATTCGTAACATATCAGCCATATTAACAGCATCATCGAGTCCATTTCCCCTTGTCCATATTTCCGGTGGTGGTTGGACTGGAGTCTTGGGACCGAGGCTTGAACCGTTCCCAGGTTTGGGAAGAACACCTTGTGCTACAAGCTTCGAAACAACTACTGGACGGGTTTTTCCTTGGGGTTTCACGGCACCATTCTTATCCGAACTTTCGAGAATTAATATCTTTTGGTTGGCAGGAATTATCTTCTGGCTTTGTGCAGAAGCTGAACCATGACTCAGCTTCGAATTGTGTTCTTTTGTAAATACAGAGAAAGATGACATATTGGTAGCCAATGCAGCTTGCACCCATGAAGCTGCGTATTTTCGTCTATCCAATGCAACCTTCATAGCCTCTTCTGATGGGGTTTCTTCTGATTCCGGAGATGAGCTGACTGAAATAGTTCTCGATAAAGAATCAGCAAGCATATGAACATCATTTAAGCTTGCATGGAGGGTCAAGAACCGATCCACTGCAGTCTGAGGGTTGTCTTCCTTGGCTGAGGTAGTAAGATCGGAATATAAGCTGCAACATAAAACAGTATACCAAAATTGTCTTAAAAGCAAGGAACAATCAGTTATCCAAGTAGATAAAAGACGTCCGAAACAAGTATAGAAACAATCGATCGAGGGATGTGCAGTGTAAACATTTTCTATTTGGACTTTCAGTAACTTTTTAACTTGATAGATTCGATCGATATTAGCATATTCTCGAGGTTTCAGATAAAAATGCAAGTTATAACACAAGCAGAGTGTTCAGAATCGAGACTTATAGCTATTACAATTATTAAAGGCTTAAGGGTGCCTGAAGCACTCAAACTTTTGGAAAGAAAAAACAATTAAGCCTTTTAAACTGATTTTGCACCCAATTGAAATCTCGAACCTAGAAATTGAATCAATTAAACTCTGACAATTTTTACCGTGCATGAGGCACCAGCTGATAAAAACCGTTAGATTTAATGGTCAACATTCGTCAAAGGGGTGAATTGATGAAGTTTCGGAGTACAAGAGCTTAATTGAGTGGTAAGAAAAAGTTACGGGGCTTAATTAACTTTTTTCTAAAGTTCGAGGACTTGTGTCACACTAAGCTATTATTAAAAGGTTAACAAGTGATAAGGAGAATCAAAAGCCAGACATCAAATATATTTGATGTTTCCTAGTTTTGAAATTTGTTCGATAGCATTTCTTTTATTGTGAAACGGCCATACCTTAAACATCGAAGTAAGCTCTCAGAAGCCGCTGCCTCTTGTAAAGCTTCTATTGCAGCTGTTTGTGCTGCATCCCCGTGTCTCATGACTTCCTGTAACAAGAAACACAAATTCGATGTTACTCAGATGCAAGAGTCGGATTAGGCTAGCTAATAGAAAATGCAACCATTTTACAAAATAATCGGCAAATAAGACTTTCATATAAATTCTAGGAATGCTGTAAAATTCCAAAAATTTTATGTTCATACCTTTCCGAGCCTTGAAAGAGAAGACGGGAGTGAGCCCCAAGAAACACTACTTCCATCTGTCAGTCTTTTACTATTGATTGGAACCTTAACCAAGTTCCCCATGCCACCATTGCTAATAAGTTCTCCAGATTTCTTCCCAACTTGAGCTCTTGACGTATTTTGTTTCTCGTGGTCTGACCTCGACGTTCCATTTTAGTTGACACCTGAAATTTAGTCTTCTCTTTTAACGGCCTTGTAGGCGTCTGGAGCTTAGTCCCCTCCTTGGATGGCAACTTTTCACTCGATGTGCTTTTCCTTGGAGCCTGGAATCGAGATCTTGATTATAACCATGGGAAAAAGGGTAGCTTGACCAAACAAGAATTCGAGACAATGAAGAAATAATACACATGCACTTCCATATTCTAAAACATTTTCAACATTAAAGATAATATAGATTGAATCGTTCTGCCTTGCCCAAAACCCGAAGCCCCTATCTACCTATGTCTAACAGGTACCACTACAATTATTAGTAAGAACGAACAGGAGAAGACAAATGTAACACATGTATGTTTATGTCTTTCAAGAAATGCAGGTGCACAAATCTAACAACTAATATAAAACAGTAAAAAGCAATGTATAACAAAAGAACAAAACAGAACCTCTTATCTCATGTTTTTAAACTTTCTTATGTTTATGTCGGAAGCAAACAGATCAAGAACAAGAAATCTTACAGAAGTGCTTCGAGTTTCTAGCTTGGTATCATGCTTGGTAGCCCTCAGTTTATTCAAATGGTCCTTACCCTTCATTTCCATAGTCCCTTCCCAACTCTTTCTCAAAGCCTTGGCACCTATTTCAATCCCGTGAACCAAACTTTTAATCACAGGCAACTTTTTCCCAGCCGAACTCACCCCGTGAGTTCTGTTTGCCTTCTCCATGGATCCCACCTTGGGACTTCCTTTCCTCAGCTCCTTTCTTTCAGCCTGATGCTTGATCCCTGTGGCAAACTTCTCAAAAGAAGTTGGCAATGAATAACAACTCGTTGGGGACGATGGAATCGAATGCAAACTTAATGGCTTCAATTTCCCTAATGAACCCTTCTTCACATCCACACTCAAAGCCGGTTTACTAAATAGAGATTTTGATCGAGTCAAAGAATTCATTTTCGTTTTCTTATCTGTTTGATCATCCTTAAATCCACCATTTGATCTACTCCCAACAGATTTCCCTTTCTTTCCACCATAACAACTACCTAACACCATTCTCGACGGTGACTTAACTTTCTCCCCAAGTTTTGAACCCAAACCACTTTTACTACCATTATTAAGGAAACCAGGAGAATGAGTTGCAACAATATCCTCAGGGCTTCCTATACAAGGGTGCCGACCGGGAACCGGCCGAACCCCACGGAGAATTGGAATCGGCGAAGCAGATTCTAACCGGTCGACATGAATAAACTGACCTAATTGGATCTTATCACTAAGAATCAAATCATCATGTTCATCAGGCAATGATACATATGTAGCATGAGACGAATCTGAAACCTTCAGATAAAAACCTTGGTTAGGGAACAACTCACCACCTGCTAATGCCGGAACTATACTCACTACTTGCAATAAAGAAGACCTATGTTCACCGGCAACCTTAACATCTGTATTCATACGTTGTAATAACTTCAAAAGTACACCTGGAACAAGATTTGCCATTTTGACTGCCTCCAATTTGCATTACTTTTTCACACTCAAAAGATTTCTATATGAGAGAGAGAATCAAAGAGACCTTGGATGAAAGAAACTGGAGAGATTAAGAAGAAAAAAGTGAAAACCCCAACTAGAAACAAGGAATCAACAATCACAGAGCAATTTTGACAAACAGATGGTGGGTGTTAAATATGGAATTATACACTTTACATGGAAATATCAAAGGGGTAATAATATTGTACAAAAATCAAAGTTTCAGAGTGCAAGCTTTTTTGGGATCTTTAATGGCAAAGAAAGAAAAGAGAAACAATGGGATAGGCAACAATCCAGAAAAGATTTATTAACAAAAAAACACATTAATCAATAATCATATACCAATTAGAAATTTTTTGAATTAAATTAGATGAATCCAATAATTAGTAGTAAATACAACAAAAATGGTAATACAACAAGGAAAGAATGAAGGAAGATAATTTACCAAATATAACACACCAAACCCAGAAATATTGAATTAACAAACAAATTATTTTCCAAAACCCAGTGTAGGCAATGGGGGAGTTAAAATTTGATTTAAAAAAATCTGGGTTTGTTCTGAAGTCACATAATACAAACCTAACCCCACCAGTAAAGGGTTTTAAAGGGAAAACAAAGCTTGAGAAGGGTTGAACTTGGAGGGGTACTGGAAATTTTCCAGGAAAGGAAAATGAAAAAAAGAAGGGAAAATTAGATTGTTTGGTTCATTCCATGTCACATGATTGACATAATATAAAACAGAGAGATAAATTCAGATAAAAATGGTGTCAGAAATCTGACACATATATATACTGTGTAGAAACCAAACTTAGATCCTGAACATAGAGTTTAGCTTTAAGAATCAAGTTCCCAGTTCATAGGCAAACAAGAGAAATTTTAGGATAAAGAAATGTTTTTTTTTTTTCTTTTGAGAGACAGGAGATGAAGTACAAATTTGTTTGGAGGATTCTTACAAGAACTGAATAGGAAATCTTTGACTGAGAGAATAAGCTATTTTATAAATTCATTACATTTTTAATTAATAGTACAGTTTTTCCGTAAGACAAAAATATTCTCTTTAATTTCTCCTTAAAATACGGTAAATCAGTATTTTTCAAAATATTATATTTTTATAGTCATTTTAAAGATAAAATCATTTATTATCGTTTTAAGCAGTAATTGAATTAATTTAAATAAAAAATTCAAAATTAGTATTTAAATTTAAATTTTTTATATTTTTATTGATTATCAGAGTTCATATTTCGAAAAATTTTAATTTTGTGTCTTTAAATTTTTAATATAATTTAATAATAATTCACATCATGATATAATATTATGTGTTTGTTCATGTATCCGCTCTATTTGAAATCTAAAATTTATTTTATTATAATATTTTTTTGATATTAATCTTTATTTTTATAATTTTTTAATGAAGATTCGGGTATATTTGGAGTGTAAAAATTATTATAATAATGTAAGAATTAAAATATATTTAATACGAATATAAACTCAAGATCTATATGTCAGCGTACCTGAATCCATTGATGAAAATTTTCCAGATGGTTTGATCTTCCAAGAAGTTAGATTTTCTCTTGCGCCACAACTCTCAGACAGGAAAAAGAGATATGCAAGTTGACCTAATTCTTGGGACCATAACCCCTTTATATAGTTGATTTAATAACCAACTAGTAGTTGATTTAATAACCAACTCTGAAGTATTTATAACTCTACCCCTCATCAAATTATATATACACCTTATGATATCTACACTTTTAATTCCATGATAATTTAATACCTATAACACGTGTAACATAATTGGTCACTTAATTACGTGTTAAATTTTATAATAACAATATACATTATACATATGTGCCCACTATTATTGGATTTTAATCCAAAAATAAAAGTAAAACTAGTGAAAAATAATTTGATTTTACTGTTCATCTCATTCTTAATTGAAAAATATTGAAGGTGGTGAGAATATAATCTGATTTCAGTGTAAAATATTGTTCAAAGTCCAAAAAATTTAATTTAACTAATATTTTAATAAAAATATAAGCATTATATAAAGTTGAATTCCTTTCGATCTAAATTTAAATTTTTTAATAAAAATATAAATATTATTCAAAATCGAAACTCTTTTGATTTGACTTCAAATATACTATTAAAAATATAATATTTTTAAAATAATCTGAAAATACCATATTTCTGAGAGAAAATTGGATACTATATTTTTTATAAAGTTTCTGTTTTTTATTATTTAAATTAAATTAATAATTACAATCTGCATGCCAATGGTGGCATGTGGCATGTGGCATGTGCAATGTCATGGGTGTATTGGGAACCATGCAAATGGCTTTGTCTGCTACCTTCAACAAAATGTCACATACACCAACATAATTGCTCTTCCCTACACATTTTTCAATTATTATTTTCATTGGGTAAATACAAATTAATAAATAAATAATAAAACAAAAATAACTATAATTCTTTTTTATTTATTTTTAAAAATAAATATATTTAAACACGTAAAAATATAAAATATTTGGGTTAAAATATTTAAAATATTATTATTTAATAAATTTTTATAGTATTTAATTTGAATTAAATATTATTAAATTATAAATAAATATATAAATTACATTTTAATTTTTTTAGAAAATAAGAATAATACAATGATTATAACGTAAATTGGACCTATTGCAAAAAAAAAATTAAAATTAAAAACCTAAGGAAAATAATTATAATCCAAATAAAAAATTTAAACCTAGAAACAACTTAAAATTGTAGGGAAAATAAATATACCCAAAATAAAATTTAAAAATTTAATGATTTACTTATTATGTAGGTTGAATATTAATTTTGTTGATCATATTGTTATCAGAGATGATCGTAAATTAAATCAAAATAAAAAATATTAAAATAATTAATAATGCATATAAATAATAGTGTATATAATTAATAGTATATAACATTTATTATAAAAACGATTATATTCATAATTCTAAAGTTTTAATATTTACTAAAATTAGCAAATAAAACAAACAAAATAAAAAAATTAAATATTTATAAAAAGTATTGACTTAATTATCTATTAATCTTCCATTTTTATTCTTAAATTATTTAAAATTAGGAAATAAAACAAACCGAATAAATCAAATTAATATTTAAAAATCCAATACTATTTATTAAAGAGTCAACTAAAGAGTGTTGATTAGTATTTGTTGACTTAAAGGTACTAAAGATAAAGCAACAAATCATCATTTAATAAGCAAAAGATTCAATGTTCCTCAATTTATTTTTCCATTTAATAATGATTAATTAAATGCCAAAGTGTATTTCCTACTCAATTAATTTATACCAAGGTTTTTTTATTTATATCAATTGTTTTGCTAATAATTTAAAGAGTAAAGTTTTTATTAGAGGTGAGTAAAATTCGACTCGACTTGAAGAAATCGAATAATTTGACTCGACTTGAGGTAAAAATACTTGATTCATTTGATTTGACTCTAAATTTTATTGACTCGACTCAACTCGAAATTTTTAGTAATTAAAGGATTAATTTTTAATATGAAAAATGTATATGTATATCTTATATGATTAGAGAACTTCGTTTAAATTAGAATCAAATCATACTATAAAATGATAAATAATTATAATTAAATATTTTTAGGAACTCAAAAACTCGAATCGAATCGAAAAATTTTAAATAAAGTTTAAGTTATAAAATATGACTCGTTAACTCGAATAACTCAAAATTTTTTAACTCGACTTGATCGAATACTTACTCCTAATTTTGATCCCACGCGAAAAGGAACGTGGACGTTTTTGTCCTTAGTGAGAATACTATTACAGTTCAAACGTTAAAAGAAATGAATGAATTTGTCAAAGGTGGTATGTCATCGTTCTATCTTTTTAGCTCAGATTTTGCTGTCAAAAACTCACAGGGTCAGTACCTACAACGACAAGGATTAGGTAAAGTTAAAATAAATTATTATACAAATTATAACTATTTTTTAAAGAATTTATATTAGATTAAATAGAAATTTATGTATATAAGAAATCTTTATATAATTTTTATTAATTTAATAAAAACTTATATAAATTTACCTCATTTTAAGATTACACTAAACCTATCTCATTGTAGATTTTTATGAGTCCAATTTGTACATTTTAGACCTCGATCTGGTTTGACTCGGCCATATTATGTTACACGATTCAGTCTTTATGTGTGCATTGTGTCATGGACCGCGGATCAGTGATCGAGCCTAACCAACCCCGAGGTTCAACCTGTGCGAATCAGACTGCCCAGGAGGCTCTTTGCACCATCCTGGGCCTATCCAAATAAGCCTGGGATGGCCTAGAACGAAATTGAATAAGTCTTGGAGTATTTTTAGCCATAAAATATTAATTTTCTTTCATTGATTAATATTTTTATGGCTCTCATTGATTTTAGGGATTTCTAGAGATTTTGGCTAATCATAGTCGTTGATGTAATTTGATTTCCATCGTTACATGTAGGGGGCTCCAGTTATAAATAGAGGCTTACCCCCACCTCATTTAATCACTCATTATTTGAGAATACAACTTGAATTCTCTCAAGACTTGTCTCACTTTTCTCTAGCCATTTCTTTTCGTTGTTCTTTTTTCCCTACAAAGTGATCTGAGCATATTTGCTTGATTAAGTTTTAGGCTTACTTAGTCGGACAAGCTTTCAAAAGTCGACTAAGGCCGCACGTTCGGGTTAGTGAAGTTCTACCGATGTGACAAGTGGTATCCGAGTTAGTTGATCGGAAAAAATGGTACAACAAAATTTCGCCGTCGAAGCTCCAATAGCCGAAGGAGTTACCACCCATAATGGAGAGAGAGAGAAATCGAGGAAGTTCCAAGGATATGATGGCAGCCTAGGATCAGAGGGTCGTTAGACTTGAGAATTCGAGAGGTCCAAGCAGAAAGAGTCATCCGACGATTGAGTTATCGGACGAAGCACGAGTACTTTGTTCAATGGAAGGGACTTCTCGATAGTGAAGGGAGTTGGGAGCCGGCTGATGCCCTTTGGCAGTTCAAAGACCAGGTGGATAAGTATTATTCCAACCGTGTGACGAGGGCGTCTTTAGCTCAAGTGGGGGAGAATGTCACGGACCATAGATCAACGATCGAGCCCAACCAGCCCCGAGGTTCAACCTGTGCGAACCAGATTTCCCAGGAGGATTTTGCACCATCTTGGGCCTATCCAAATAGGCCTGGGATGGCCCAGAACGAAATTGAATAAGTATTGGAGTATTTTTATCCATAAAATACTAATTTTCTTCCATTAATTAATATTTTCATGGCTCTCCTTGATTTTAAGGATTTCTAGAGATTTTGGCTAATCATAGTCGTTGATGTGATTTGATTTCCACCGTTAGATGTAGGGGGTTCCAATTATAAATAGAGGCTTACCCCCACCTCATTTAATCATGTTGAGTTGATCGATCTTGAAGTATGACCAATAGGGGGTGAATTGGCAATTAAAAATTTGATTTGTAAGTTTTCGATAAAGATGTTAAAATTTAAAGGACAAGAAATTTATAGTGGTTCAAGCTTTGAACAAGCTCTACATCCACTACCTTAGTTCCCACTAAGAATTTTGAAACTAATTCACTAATGAATTTGACATTTTTCTCGATTCAAGGGATAACCGTTACAATTCGAGTCAATTCTTCTACTCAAGAATTGATTCAATCCTCACAAGATAATACAAAAGAAAATAGGCAAATAAAAATTCTCTCACAAGAAATATATTACCCCAATTATAAACAAACTATCCCCAAACTCAGATTATAAAAGATCAAAGTAAAATTATAAGAGTTGAGAGTAAGAATATGCAATAAAATGCTTTGAGTTGGATTTGTGTGCTTGGATGTTGCTTGAGGTTTAATAGTCTTTAAAGTTGTTGAAAAAGCTTCATTTTATACCTTCTCATTGATTTCTAACTATTGTGGTTGTTGGGAATGTAAATAAGGACGTTGGAGTTTTATCTTTCCATCATAAATGCACTCTACAGAAGGTGGTATCGAAACACGGACTACCTGTTTCGAAACAGACCAAGAATAGAAAGAATCGTTGTGCATTTAATAGAGGAGATATCGATACCTGCTTCGATACCAAAAGAAATTGTGAAGTTGGGTATCGAACCTTGTTTCGATACAGGCTAACCATCATAAATTTTAACTGCCACCAACGGTCGACTCATTTAATGCTAAAATAGCTGTTGAAGATTAAGGGATATATTGATACCAGTATCAATACCTAGAGTCATAATTTTAAATATTTTAAAATTAAATAAAAATATACCAAGTTGTTTTGATACTAGGTTTGAAATATGTGTTGGCAGTGAAAAATGGTATCGAATTTTGTTTCGATACTTGTTCTTGATCTCAAGAATAAGACTTTAAAAATCCCAGGTGTATCGATACCTGTCCTTATGGTATCGATACCCTTGTATGAAAAACACTTATAAGTTTATTTTAAAGTTCTTGGTTTGACTTAAAATCAAAAGTTTGACTTAGAGACTTAAAAATTTATTTCAAATTAGTCCTTAAACTTATTTGTTATATCAAAATCAAATTTAGTTTTACAATCTCCCCCTTTTTGATATAAGAAAACTATTGAAAATTTTTTAAGTTTAAATCAAGATTTTGGATTTCAAAAACTTTGAAACTTTTGAAGACTCCCCCTTAATATGTGCATGACTTTAAAAATTGACAAAAGTTGATGGTTTCCTAAACTTAAAAAATACAAAATTTCTCCCCCTTTTTGTTAGATCAAAATCAATGAAGGATAAGACAATAATCAAAGCAATCATAACATTAAATTTAATGCATAACATAAAATATCCATAGCATAAAATTCTTAAAACCAAATCCAACATAATAAATTCAAAGCATAGAAAAAATAACCAAGTGCATAAGTTCTAATATGAATGCAAACATAAAGCTTAAGGAAACATAACTAGTCCTAAAAGCTAATAGCAAAGCATAAGATAGATCTAAGATCAATCATCGGCCACGTCATCACCATCGAGTCCATCGTCATCACCCTCTTCTTCTTCTTCCTCTTCTTCTTCCTCATTATTATCACCATCGGCATTATTGAGTTTTTGGCTATGACGAAGAGCTTCAAGAGATACTCGCAAGGAGTGTCCTTGAGTCTCTAAGCCCGTCAATCTTGTATTGATAGCATCGAAAACCGATTGGAATTGAGTTGACATAGTTTCAAGTCTTCCATCTATGGAATCCAAATGAGCATTCAAAGTACCAAATTGAGTATCCAAGGAGTCGAACTTCGTAGTTAGAAAAACCATCATATCAATTTGGTGAAGAGGTTCCGGATCAACGGGAACACGGGGAGGAGAAGGAGGAGCACCTCAAACCTATTCAACATTTGATACATATTGGAAATGGGAACGATTAAGAGATGTCTCACCTATGAGTTCTTTTAAAAATCCCACATTGTCAAAAGAACAATCGATTTTCAAATGCAAGAAAATAATGTTGAGAATGCATGCATATGGAAAGGATTGGACAAGTGGTGTAGTACGGTTTTGGACATGCCAAACGATATCCGAAAAGACGATCTGAGTAAGACTGGATTGAATATCCTCACGAAAGCACTTGATCCAAAAGCTATCAACTTGACGGATCTGAGAATACCTACCATTTGATGGACGAATCCACCAAGAGATAATAAGATGTAGAAAATGATCGTGCACGTTAAGTGATGTGACCGAACCAGTGAAAGAACGAAGGGAATCTTCATCCTCAACACCCTTGTCCTCAAGACCAAAAATATCAACAAAAGTAGAGGCATTAATAGTAAAGGATTTGCCCATGAGGAAAGACTCAATTGTCACTACTTTGCTCTTGTCCGAAGATAGAATACATTTGGCATTGACGTAAAATATAAGGACAAGAGTTAGAAAGAACTTTCAATCGATAATTCTGTCATAATATTTGAAAGGGAACTTGTGTGAGGTTATGAATTGAACATTCACACACCGTTCCTTTTTGAGAGGGTGGTTGTGGTAGAGATTGAAGTTGTCGATCCTACGATTCCTGTCCAAACTCTTTGCGAAGACTTCTTCAATATCAACTCGTGAAACACGAGATGATGATGAAGAGCCGACTTCGGTACGAGATCATTTCTTCGGTGCCATGATCTAGGGATAGAAGCAAATTTTAGATTAGTTTCTTAAAAAATGTATGCTCTAACAACCTATTTCAATCCTATTTATCAATAATTCAAGGTATTTAATCATTTAAAACAAAAGTTTTGAAATTCAGTGAAAAACCAATACGATGAAATCGATTTATATTTGAACGAAAAGATTTTTGATTTTGAAATTTTTTTGTAGGATTATAAAAACCCATACAATAAGCAATCAAAATATGTTCAAAGACTTAATTTTAACAATCTATAATCAAACGAAAATAAGGTTTTTTGAAAAGTTACCTTGATTATGGATTAGGAAGAAATTGTGATTTGTGAAGCACCGTTTGATGATATAGTGTAGGGCTTGATGAGTAGAATGAAATCCCTCAAAGAAATCGTTTAATCTGGTGTTAAAACAAACGAATTTGAGAGGGTTTTAAAGATATGACCGACTAGGGTTTTGGATATATATTTGGGAAGTGTTTTAATGAGATTAAAATTAGGTTTAAGAGTTTTAAAGCAAACTGCGTCCTCAAGTATCGATACCGATATCGAAACACCCTATTTCGATGCTAGTATCGAACTACAGGTATCGAAACTAGGATCGATACATGTTCTTCCCCAAAAAAAAATTCCTAGATGGACTGATGAACAGGTATCGAAACAGGTGTTAGTTGTATCGATACCCTCGGTCTTTTCTTTGCATTTTAAGCTTATAAAAGTACTAAAAATGAGTCTCTAAAGCCCCTAGAAGTATGCATATGATGTTATGACATGATTTGTATGCATGAATAAGTTCATACTCCCCCTAGCATCATGCATAAAAGCATCAAGATACAAAAATAACATAGGCATGATTCATTCAAGATTCAAGCAATTTTGTAAAAAAAAAATAACACTTAAGAGGTCAAGATAGGCTAGTTAGACCTAACTCTCTCCTAAGGGTCCAAAAACGCTCTTTATCTAAAGGTTTGGTAAAAATATCCACTAATTAGTTTAAGGTGTCAACAAACTCTAAAACAACATCATTTTTAGACACATGATCTCTAATAAAGTGGTGTCTAATTTCTATGTGTTTGGTTCTAGTGTGTTGAATGGGGTTCTTAGTAAGACATATGGCACTAGTATTATCACACTTAAGAGGTATGGTTTTTACCTTAATTCCATAATATAAGAGTTGTTTGATCCATAAAACTTGAGCACAACAACTCCCTAAGGATATGTACTCCGCTTCGGTGGTAGATAGAGCTACACTATTTTGTTTCTTAGAGAACCAAGATATGAGTATACTACCTAGAAATTGACATGTTCCGGAAGTACTTTTCCTATCTATCTTACAACTACAACCTCCATAATCCGCATCCGAGTAAGCATGTAAATCAAATGATGAATCTTTAGGATACCAAAGGCCTAAACAAGGTGTGTCTCTAAGGTATCTAAAAATTCTCTTAATGGCTATTAAATGTGATTCTCTAGGACTAGCTTGGAACCTAACACACAAGCAAACACTAAACATGATATCAGGTCTACTTGCGGTAAGGTAAAGCAAAAAACCTATCATGGATCTATAGAACTTAGAATCAACACACTTACCTCCTTCATCTTTGTCAAGCTTAGTAGATGAGCTCATAAGAGTGGCTTGAGGCTTCATATTCTCCAAGTCAAACTTCTTAAGCATATCCTTGATGTATTTTGCTTGATTGATAAAAGTGTCATCCTTCCTTTGCTTAATTTAGAGTCCCTCCAAAAATGAGAGCCCCCCATCATGCTCATCTCGAATTCACCTTGCATTAGCTTAGAAAATTCTTAACAATAACATTCATTAGTAGATCCAAAAATTATATCATCAACATAAATTTGAATTACTAAGATGTCATTTTTAAATATTTTTATAAAAAGTGTAGTATCCACCTTTTCTTTTTCAAAACCTTTTTCAATTAAAAAGTTTGAAAGTCTTTCATACCAAGCTCTAGGAGCTTGTTTCAAACCATATAAAGCTTTAGTTAATTTAAAAACATGGTTTGGAAATTTTGGATCTTCAAAACCCGGTGGTTGTTCAAAATACACTTCTTCATTTATAAAACCATTTAAGAAAGCACTTTTGACATCCATTTGAAAAAGTTCGAAATCATGATAGCATGCAAATGTAAGTAGCATCCTAATGGCTTCCATTCTAGCTACGGGTGTATAAGTTTTATCGAAATCTATCCCCTCTTCTTGAGTGTAACCTTGAGCAACTAATCTAGCTTTATTTCTCACAATGTTACCACTCTCATCTAGTTTGTTTCTAAAAACTCATTTAGTTCCTATAGTAGATTTATTACAAGGCCTATCAACTAATGTCCACACATTACTTCTCTCAAATTGATTTAACTCTTCTTGCATAGCCAATATCCAATAATCATCACCTAATGCTTCTTTGATATTTTTAGGCTCTATGTATGAGATAAAAGCAATACGATTCATTAATCTAAGAGAAGAACGAGTAGTTACCCCCTTGGATGGATCACCCATGATTTCATCACTTTTAACATAGTTGAACTCCCTTGGGTAGCTCACTTCCTTTTCTTCAAGCTTTACATTTCCTAAAGCTTTAATTAGAGGATCTTGTATTTCCTCATTGGTTGGAACCTCATCCACCTTTGATGCTTGTCCATCATTAATGGTTTCAATAATTCCTACATCATCATCATCACAAGAATCCTTCCTAGGAAGGAGGTTATCATCGAAGACCATATGTATAAACTCTTCTAAAACTAAGGTTCTTTTGTTGAAAACTCTATAAGCCTTTGAATTTAAAGAATATCCAAGAAAAATAGCTTCATCACTTTTTGCATCAAATTTACCTAAATTGTTTTTTCCATTGTTTAAAACAAGACACTTACATCTAAAAGGATGAAAATAGCTAATGTTAGGCTTTTTGGATTCTAAAATCTCATAAGGAATTTTCTTTAAAATAGGCCTAATCATTACTCTATTAATAATATAACATGAAGTGTTTGTGGCTTCCGCCCAAAAATACTTAAAGGCAAATTGTTTTCACAAATCATGGTTCTAGCCATTTCCTCTCATGTTCTATTTTTCCTCTCAACTACCCTATTTTGTTGAGGAGTGCGAGGAGCCAAAAAATTGTGGTTAATCCCATTTTCATTAAAAAATTCTCAAAAACTAAATTTTGAAATTTAGTTCCATGATCACTTCTAATATGAGAAATCCTTTGATAAAGGTCATTTTGAGAAATATTTGAAAACGTGATGAATTTTTCTAAGGCTTCATCTTTTGTACTTAAAAATAGAACTCAAGTGTATCTAGAGTAATCATCAACAATAACAAAAGCATATGATTTTCCACCCAAGCTAGTAGTCCTAATAGGTCTAAAGAGATCCATATGGATCAATTATAATACTCTACTAGTTGAAATATCATTAAAATAGACTTAAAAGAAACTCTCTTTTGTTTACCCTTAGCACATGCATCACAAATTTTATCTAAAGAAAACTTAAACTTGGGTAAACCTCTAACTAGATTTTGGGAGGCTAGTTTCTCTAAAACACTTATGCTAGCATGACCTAGTTTTCTATGCCATAACCATGCATCATTTTCATTATTAGCAACCAAGCATGCATGAGAAAGATTAATGTCATCTAGATGTACCATATAAATATTTCTTATGCGATGACCTATGAGCATTATTCTATTGGATTCTATGTCTATTATTTTACAATCACTTTTATCAAAAGAAACATAGAAACCTTTATCACATAATTGACTAATGCTCAACAAATTATGCTTAAGACCTTTAACAAGAAAGACATTTTCAATTAAAATAAAGGAGTGATTACCAATAGAGACAATGCCTTCAATTTGGCCTTTGGAGTTATCACCAAATTTCACGACTCCACCCTTTTTGAGCTCTAACTCCTTAAATCATCCCTTGTCTTCGGTCATATGCCTTGAGCATCCACTATCAAGGTACCACATGTTTTGACTTGAAACTTTGGCCTTGAAGCAATGCTCAACTACAAACAAAGATTTAGCTTTTGACTTTTGGTACCCAAACCATTTGGGGTCCATGAGAGTTAGTCCCTAAAAGCTTGGTTCCCTTGGAAATCCAAGAAGCAATGGCATTCAAATTATTAGAAACAATAAGTTCCTTAGGAACCCAAACACTTCTAATCTTTTTATGTCTAAAATGCCTTTGAAAATTTCTTTGTTTGTGGTTATAAAAATTCATTTTCACATGATTGGGTTTTGAAGAGCTTACTTTTTCAAAAGTTGAACTCCAAACCACCTTGATTTGTTCTTTAAGATCATTCACCACCTTGTGGTGATTCTCACTCAAACTAGAAATAATGTTGTTTAAATCAATATTTTCCTTTTGAAAGAATTTTAATTCATCATTTAAATCAACAACCTTTTCCTCAAAATCCAAAATAGTTTTAGTCAAATAATCATTTTTCATTTCTAAATCGAAAATGGTTTTCTTGCTTTTCAAAATGGATTCTTTGAATTTTAAAACCAACTCATCATAAACATCTTGCAACTCATCATATGCATCATATAATTCATCATAAGAAAGATCATTGCAAGAAGTTTCAAGGGTTACCTTAGGCTCATCAAAAGCCATGAGACACAAATTGGCCACCTCATTGTCTTCATCGGATGATGACTCCTAATTACTCCAAGTGGCAACATGAGCCTTTTGCTTCTTTTTCTTTTCAAAACCCTTCATTTTGTATAGAGGACAATCGGTTCTAAAGTGACCTGGCTTCTTGCATTCATAACAAATGATTTGATCTTTTTCTTCTTCTTTTCCCTTTGGTTTGAAGTCCTTCTTTCGTTGGAATCTCCTATTCTTATTTGCCCTCACGAGTCTAGTGAATCTTTTGACCACCATGTCCAATTCCTCTAGCTCTTCCTCTTCACTTGTATCCACTTCATCTTGTGGCATTGAAACTTTAAAAGCAATCCCTTGCTTCTTTTTCTCAATTTCCCTCTTTTCAACTTTTACCTCTTCCTTCTTTTTCTCTTCTTCTCTTCCTTTCTTCATGATCTCATGGGTGAGAAGAGATCCCACAAGAGCATCAAGTTTGAAAGTCTTAAGGTCCTTAGCTTCAATGATAGCCGTCCTCTTGCTATCCAAGACTCGGGAAGAGAATAGATGAGCTTTCGAACGAGCTTCTCTTTCAGAATGATATCACCGAAACTCTTGAGACCATTGACAATCACCGAGAATCTATCGAACATCTTGGTGATGTCTTCATCCGGCTCCATCTTGAAGTTCTCATAACTTAGATTGAGAAGACCAATCTTTATTTCCTTCACGTCATTGGTTCCCTCATATGTAGTCTCCAAAGAGTCCCAAATTTTCTTGGCACTTGTACATGAAGACATCTTGGAGTAGATGTCGGGCCCTAATGCACAAAAGAGGATGTGGAGAGCTTTATCATTTGTGGACATCCTCCTTCTTTCTTCATCAGTCATCTCGTTCCTCTTCTTTGGTACTTGTTGGTCTCCTTCTTGCTTCATTGGGATTGAGGGTCCATCTTCGATTATATCTCAAAGGACATAATCATTTGAGTTGATGAATAGCCTCATCCTATTCTTCCAATAGGGGTAGTTATCCCTATTGAAGAAGGATGGCTTGGTGATGGAGTGAGATACGTTCCATGAACCGGAGGTGGAGACCATTATATATGAGTAGTAGATGTGATCAACGCGCCTTGGATCTTCTTTGGTAGATACGAATCTCTTCAAAGATTAGGCTATGATACCAATTGTTTGAGTTGATCGATCTTGAAGTATGGCCAAGAGGGAGTGAATTGACAATTAAAAATTTGATTTGTATGTTTTCGGTAAAGATGCTAAAATTTAAAGGACAAGAAATTTATAGTGGTTGAAGCTTCGAAGAAGCTTTACATCCACTACCTTAGCTCTCACTAAGGATTTTGAAACCAATTTACTAATGAATTCGACCTTTTTCTCGGTTCAAGGGATAATCGTTACAATTCGAATCAATTCTTCTACCCAAGAATTGATTCAATCCTAACAAGATAATACAAAAGAAAATAGGCAAATAAAATTTCTCTCACAATAAATATATTACCCCAATTATAAACAAACTCTTCCCAAACTCAGATTACAAAAGATCAAAGTGAAATTACAAGAGTTGGGAGAAAGAATATGCAATGAAGTGCTTTGAGTTGAATTTGTGTGCTTGGATGTTGCTTGAGGTTCAATAGTCTTTAATGCTGTTGAAAAAGCTTCATTTTATACCTTCTCATTGATTTCTAACCGTTGTGGTTGTTGGGAATGTAAATAAGGACGTTGGAGCTTCATCTTTCCATCATAAATGCACTCTACAGCAGGTGGTATCGAAACACGGACTACCTGTTTCGAAACAACCAAGAATAGAAAGAGTCATTGTGCATTTAATAGAGGGGGTATCGATACTTGCTTCGATACCAAAAGAAACTGTGAAGTTGAGTATCGAACCTTGTTTCGATACAGGCTAGCCATCAATCAAATTTTAACTGCCATCAACGGTCGACTCATTTAATGCTAAAATAGCCGTTAGGGATTAAGAGGTGTTCGATACCAGTATCGATACCTAGAGTCATAATTTTAAATATTTTAAAATTAAATAAAAATATACCAAGTTGTTTCGATACCAGGTTCGAAACATGTGTTAGCAGTGAAAAATGGTATCGAACCTTGTTTCGATACTTGTTCTTGATCTTAAGAACAAGACTTTAAACATCTCAGGTGTATCGATACCTGTCCTTATGGTATCGATACCTGTCCTTATGGTATCGATACCCTCGTATGAAAAACACTTATAAGTTTATTTTAAAGTTCTTGGTTTGACTTAAAATCAAAAGTTTAACTTAGGGACTTAAAAATTTATTTCAAATTGGTCCTTAAACTTATTTGTTATATCAAAATCAAATTTAGTTTTACAAATCACTCATTACTCAAGAATACAACTTGAATTCTCTCAAGACTTGTCTTACTTTTCTCTAGCCATTTCTTTTCGTTGTTCTTTTTTTCCCATGCACATGCACGAGGGCGTGCATAAATTAAGTGAGAGAGAATATCACAGATCGTTAGTTGTGAATATGCGGGACCGAGCGAGATTCTTTCTAGTTGTAATTAATGCATGAGAACGGGATAGCAGTAAGGGTGTAGTACGTGCCGAGCATTCGTCCTATCTTGGGATGGGCATGCTGATCGCGCACCACACTGGTCGGAAACTGTCCCCGCTTCCCTGATGAGTCCATGGGAGGACGAAACCAGTGAGCATCGGAGATGGTAAAGGCTGAACTTCGGGTATGCGAGAGACCTGAGGTGCCGCACGGGTAGAAATCTCTGCGCCAAAACTCTGACCCCGTGACAATTGCATGTGGTAATTATTTATTAATATTATTTATTTTTATTATATATGAAAAAATCGAAATATTTTAAAAGCTCTTCTTAAAAAAAAGTTTGAATGAATTATCACTTAAATTCAGAACCATTTTTTTTTTATTATTACGGGCATACTAAAATTTGGAGCAAAGAAGGTTTTGTAAAAATTAAAAAAATAATTTTTTTTAACAAACCAAGGTTGGGAGATAAAATGGTGGACAAAATAAAGTTCGAAAAATAAACTTTTAATTAACTTTAAATTTTTTGAGTATAAAAATTGATTTAACCCTTTAAACAAACAAACAAAAAAACCACTCACCGGTCAAAGTTAGGAGAGAGTAAAATTCAACTTGAATAACTCGATTTGACTCGAGACAAAAATATTTGACTCGTTTTTACTCGATTCGAAATTTTCAAAAATTTGAAAAATTAAAAAATTTAAATAAAGTTTGAATTGTAAAACAAAATTTCGAATTACTCAAATAACTCGATTTTTTTTAATAATTAGAAGATTTGTTTTTAAGTTTGAGACAAGTCCCTTAAATTTTTATAATATATATAGAAACATAAAAATATAAAGAAATATTGCTACACATGAAGAAATATATATATTCATAACTTATATAACTAGTAAAAGTTATTTAAATTAAATCAAATTGTACTATAACATAATAAATAATTACAATTATATCTTTATAAGAATTCAAAACTCGACTCAACTCAAAAAAAAATTGAATAAAAGTTTAAATGATAATATAAAACTCATCAACTTAAATAACTCAATTTTTTTTAACTCGACTCGATCGAACACTCACCCCTAGTCAAAACCTTTTTCTATTTCTCACTAAAGTTTCGTTTGCTTATGTTTCTCCGATGATTAGAGTGCCGAGCAGAGAAGCAATGGCAAACATGCTAAACGGACATTACCTATTTGATTTTATGCCTCCAAACAACTAATTTCCCCAAATGGACTTTCACCCCGCAATGGAAAACGAAGCCTCAGTCTTCTAGGCTTACCTTCCAATATAAAGACTTCCACAATTTCAGCAGAAACACACAACTCCTCTTAACACTGTAAAAACAATGGTAGATCCCCAAATAAATTTCAAACTATCCATTTCACTTTTATACAACTACATGATTTCATTATTTTTGCCCTCAAAATTGTATACCATCTGAATCCATGCAAATCCAAACTCAAATCTGTAATCTATAAGTGATATTTACAGATTGTATACACAATCCAAATTACCATCCCCACACACGACCTAATTGAATGAAATCATTGCTTTCGCTTAAACTAAATACCAAAGCAAATAGAGAGATGCTACACTAAATTTTGGTTGCATCTTAGAAAAAGAGAAGTGCACATCATCCTACTATCCATAAAAAAACAACACATAAGTCTGATTACAGAAGAATTCCGAGTTCACTGTTGCAAAATGGTCTTAAATAACAACAAACAAAAACTTGAAACCTAACTTTTGTCACATATAAATCAGGTGACACAAACTTGGGACAGACATATTTTCACAGGTCTTGAACACTCAAACCTGCAATCATGACAAGAATGGAGAAGAAAAGGTTAAGACCAGGACCTTGAAATGTTATCAGCATGGGATAAATAGTAAGCTCAATTGTTATTCCACTGGCATGGCAACAACTAGAGCAACTAGCTACAGACCTACAATTCATTTCAAATAAGGATCTCATTGAATCGAAATGAGAAAGCAACGAGAGACATCATCATGGTCTCAACCTAGAACCTTGAGATATTACCAACTTGAAATAAACAAACAATAGGATAGATTTTAATGCTACCGATTTGATGGAAATGGGAACAACAGTTTATTTCAGCTATGGATCAATCTTCAACCCTATAAATGCTTTCTACTTTCAAAGAAGGATTTTGGTTGGATCAAAACAAGAAATACATGACTCCCATCATTGTCCCAACGAAAAACTTGAGATATTACCAACATGATAAGAAGGAAACAATAGGTTACTTCTAATGCTGCAAGTAAGAAAAAGAATGGGAAAATGGTTCATTTTTAGGGGTATACAATTCTATAGCACGTATGTTGATTTCAAATAAGGATGCTAGATGAATCAAAACAAGAAAAATGACAGTCCTCCATCATACTCAAAACCAGAACCTCAATATCTTTTACCAACAAGAAATAACAGTAGGGTAAACTGTCTCCTTGCTTATATGGAAGCATTAATATCCACTTCAATACTCCTAAGTATCTATGATTCAAAAAAAAGAGATTCTGGTTAAATAAAAAACAATAAAAAAGGAACAATCACATTATATCAATTTACCTGGAGGAAGGGACTGCTTCAACTTGTCAGCCTTTTCGGCATCGGCCACGCAAAGTGTGTACAAGTACTTGGAGCAGCGGACCTTGAACTTGACAACATCTTTGCTCTTCTTGATCTTTACGGAGCGCGCATCCTTCCTCCTGGCGGTGAGAAGGAAGTCTTTGATCTCATGAATCTGCTTAGGCTGTAAATAAAAAAATGTAAAACATTCATTTAGGCAGGAACTCGGAACATAAAACAGAGTTCAAAAAATGCAGATCAAGTTTTCAAATCACATCAAATTTACCAAATTAACAAAACAATTACGTAGAATATCAATCAGCTTGAAAGATAATCAAAAACACGGCAGAAAATAAGACAACCGATTATATTATATTAGTAACAAATTTCTACGGAGCTCAAATTTGAAGGGAAAACCAGAAAGATAAACAACAAATCACTCAAATGCAGACAAGTTGAGTAGTGAAGGGCGAAGAAGAGCATCAAAATAAGAACATTTCAGAGATTCAAAGAAAAGAAATGAAGAGATTAACGAGTCTTACCATTTTCGATCCAATCCAGAGAGTACTTTGCGTTAACCCTAGTAAGAAACGGCGCTCCAACTCCAAATGTTTGATTCCTCAACACTTAACAATATATAGTGCTCGCAGAAAACCTAGAGAAATTTACAATGTATTGACTCTTTTGACCTTGATTAATTATTTATGGGTAAACTACAATTTTCATCATTCAACTTTACTAATGTTTATATTTTGATCACTCGATTTTAAAAATGGATAAAATAATTTTTGTTATCTAAATTTTAATATGCTTGTAATATCATTTTAAATTTGAGTTAATTACCTGTTGTGTCTTTTTATACTGGTAACCCTTTGTTTAAGGGTTATGAAACCAATAATCATTCTTTAAACGAATATCATTTATATATATTTGTTGTTCTAAAAATATTCGATTTTTTTCTTTTATTCTTTTTGCTCTAAATTATTTATTTATTGGTTTTGATCATAAAATTATTTTTTCTTCTAATTTAAGAATATGTAACTTTAGATTGATTTATGTCCTGATTCAATATTTACATGCAGGGCTGAGCATAGTTAACCGCAAAATCAAAAACTGAATCGAACCGATATATTGTGGTTTATAAATTTACGAACCGTGGTTAATTGTGGTTAACCGGATTAAATTGAATTTAATTTTTTAATTAATTTTTAATTATTTTTATAAGATAAAAATATATATTTTATACTTAAAATACTATAAATGTATTTTTATTTTTTATTCTTTACTTAAAATATAAGTTTAAATAAATATTTATTAAAAATGTCTTAAAATATTTATCTTTTAATGTTTAAAAGTAAAAATAAAGTTATTTTGTCAAGATAAAAGATAAATTTTTAAAAATTAACGTTAATATGAAAAACTCGAAAAAACGAAATTAATTAAACCGAAAATTAATAGTTATTAAAATAACTTATCGAATTAAATCGAAGCCAAACCGAATGCACCCATGTTTACATGCGATGTGTTTCCATTAAAAAATAATCAATCCTCCAATATTATTCTAGTTGTATAGAGGATTCCATATATATATATATTTATTGCATTTTTTTGATTTAGTGCTTTCGTTTTTTATTGTTTCAACTTGACTTAGTAAGCCCTTTGAGCATAAACTTTTTTTTTATATTTCTTTTAAGATTTTTCTTTTCTTTATCCTTTCATATTTTTTAATTAAAAAAATTCAACTCACAATTCTTTATCTTGAGAATAATGATAGAACATACTAGAGGTGATGATGAGCTTGAACGGTTCGCGAGTTATTCGGGTTCGGTTCGGTCAAAGTTCAATTCGAGTGAATTCAATTCGGGTTTGAGATTCTTACGAGTTGAGCCGAGTCTACTTAAGCTCGGCTCGAAAAGCTCGTGAACATATTCGGAATAATTATATTATATATGTTACATATACACTAAAAGTAATCTTTTTAATAAAAAAAACAATAAAATAAAATAAGAGAAATTTACTAAAAATAAATTAATTAAAATAAAATGGACATTTTTTTTCTTTCTCAATATTTGATTTTGTTTTCGGTGTTGGTTATAAAAAATGTTTTTAACGAGGTTCTATCTTTTATATAAAAATAGACATAAAGATAATTTTAACCCTTAACGTTTATAGTTTTTATCATTTTGACCTTTATTCTTTTTGGGGATAAATTTAGCCCTTAACCTATATCTTTTTTTGACAAATATCTTATTTTTTAACTAGCTTGATGACTGGATCATTAAAAATTTAACGATGATACATATATATGGAATATAATTTTAAGTGACATGACATGTAACCTGTCACATACATATATATGGAATATAATTTTATTCTAATATAAAATATAAAACAATTAAAATCAAATAAAATATTAAAAATTTAATTAATTTTAAAATAAAAGATTATTAAATATTCTTAACCCTAACTACGATAAAATCAAAATCCTATTCGAATTATGTATAATAACAATTTTATTCTAACTACGATAAAATCAAAATTATATCTTAAAAAATATACACAATTCGAATAAGATTTTGATTTTATCGTAGTTAGGGTTAAGAATGTTTAATAATATTTTATTTTAAAATTAATTAATTTTTAATATTTTATTTGAATTTTAATTGTTTTATATTTTATATTAGAATAAAATTATATTTCATATATATGTATTTGATAGGTTACATGCCATGTCATTTAAAATTATATTCTATATATATATATATATCATCGTTAAATTTTTAATGGTCCAGTCATCAAGCTAGTTAAAAAATAAGATATTTGTCAAAAAGATATAGGTTAAGGGCTAAATTTATCAAAAAAAAAATAAAGCCAAAACGACAAAAAACTGTAAACGTTAAGGGTTAAAATTATATTTATGCCATAAAAATATAACAAAATCATTTGTTTTGGATCGAGATGAGCTTGATGAACCCGAGCCGAATCGAACCCAATAACACTGTTTCCGAGCCGAACCGAGCTTGTTCATGCTCGGTTCAACTCGGCTCGTTATCACCCCTAGAACATATGTAGAACTAATGTTTTGATACAATAATTGAAAAATAGTTTTGGACTAATTTGAAAAGATTTCAAAAATGGTTCTTATGTTCAAACTACTTGAAAATATATT
Source organism: Abelmoschus esculentus (assembly GCA_035048815.1). Taxonomy (NCBI): domain Eukaryota; kingdom Viridiplantae; phylum Streptophyta; class Magnoliopsida; order Malvales; family Malvaceae; genus Abelmoschus; species Abelmoschus esculentus. The sequence goes on from JAUCBN010000022.1 coordinate 19,764,565, forward strand.
TAAGATGTTTTTGAGAAAGTTTAAAAGTATTTTAATTGAGTTAAACAAACCAAATGAGTGATTTTTACCCAGGTGTTTCGATACACCTTCAAGGTGTTTCGATACCTGTTCTTCGTGACATGTTTTCAAAGGCAAAATTCACAGTGGTATCGATACCTTTCACCACTGTGATGTTTGGTTTCTATACCAGTATCTATACCAGTTTCTATACCGGTATCCATACCACTTGTTTCTATACTAGTATCTATACCAATTTCGATACTAGTATCGATACCAGTTTCGATACCTGTTTCTATACCTATTTCGATACCGGTATCTATACACCCCCAAAGGTCAAAACGATTTTATGAAAACCCCCAACGGCTAGGAGCGATATCGATACTGGTATCGATACCTGTTCATAAATGCAGGTCAACGGCTATTTCCCAAAGCAGATGTTTCGAATCATGGTTCGATACCCCCTGCACCAGAAGAGGAAATAAGCCTTGTAATCAGCTCTAAACGGCTCCAAACCAATCCCAACGGTCACCAACGGCTAGAAGCTCATTTGGGATGATAAAAGGAAGCCTCAAGCATCAAGAGAAGACTAATGCTTCACTTGTAACAACATAATGATCAAGAAATTATCCTAGTGCTTAATTTCCTATTATTTGGGTAGACAAACACTTGTGAGCTTAATTGTCATATATGCTCAAGTGTAATTAGGAATTGGGTGAGTGCTTAGATTGCAAACAATAGCCTTATTAGAAGGACTAAACAAGTTTGCTAAGTTTCTTCTTGTTTGAGTGAATTCCCAAAGTTCGGGTTGTGAACTTTGGATGCTAGATTCGGGTTTAAGTCTAGGATTGTAAGGTTATCCCTTTGGCCTCAAAAGGTTGAAATTCTTAGTGAATTTGGAAAATCCTTAGTGGGAAGCTAAGGTAGTGGATGTAGGCGAGGCCGGACCACTATAAATCCTTGTGTCATTGTCTATATTTTTGCTTCCACACATATCCACCCAAATTGGTCAATTCTCCATCACTTGGCAAGTAAATTCGGTTGTGCATCGAGCCATTCCAAGCCTAACAATTGGTATCAGAGCGAGGCTCAACCGAGGAGGATTAACATCCTATTGAGAAGATTCGGAGAGCTCGACCAATTTACAATCAACAGACAATCTATGGCTCAATCCATTGACAAGTCACCTTTCTTTGACGGGTCCAACTACTCCCAATGGAAGATAAGGATGAAGTATTTCGTCAACTCTAGAGACTAAAAGCTATGGGATATAGTTGATGATGGACCATTTGTGCCAAAGGAATAAAGGCGGAATGGAGCGTGGAAGATCGCAAGAAGATGGTGCTTAATCACAAAGCCTTGCACATTCTTGTGTGTGCATTCCATCCAAGCATCTATTAGAAGATATCTTCTTGAGAAAGTGCCAAGGAAGTTTGGGATAAGCTAGAAGTCACATACGAAGGAACAAACGAAGTAAAGGAGACCAAGATTGGACTCCTCAATCAAGAGTATGAGAACTTCAAGATGAATCCGGAAAAGGACATAGCAAAGATGTTCGATCGATTCTCCACCATCACCAATGGACTTAGAGGATATGGAGAGATCATTCCGGAGGAGAAGCTTGTTCGTAAGCTCATATATTCCCTTCCCGAGTCATGGGACTCAAAAAGGACCGCCATCATCGAAGCCAAAAATCTAAAGACACTCAAGCTTGATGAACTCATGGGGTCACTCCTCACACATCAAATTATGATGAAAGGAAGGCAAGGGGAGAAGAAGAAGGAAGAGATTAGAACGATGGGGAAGAAGAAGGTTCAAGAGCTTGGTGTAAATGTTAACATCGTTGCTCTAAAATCCTCCAAGTGCATTCACTTTGAAGATTCAAGTGAAGAGGATAGTGAAGAAGATGAAGAGCTTACCCAACTCTTCATTGACTTCGATCGATTCGTGAGGAACAAAAGTAGAAAATCCTCAAAGCACGAATCTAAAAAGAAGATGAAGGACTCTCACAAGTCAATCAAAAGGGGATCATCTTCCAAGAAGCAAGCATATGTGGCTACATGGAGTGATGATGACTCCACCGAAAATGAAGAAGCCAACCTATGCTTGATGGCCCTCAATGAGGGGGAGGTAAATTCTAACTCGTCTTGTTTAAATTCATTTTCATTTTTTGAGTTGCAAGAAGCCTATGATAAATTGGCTTTTGAGTTCAATGCTTCATTTTTTAAAAACAAAAGGATGATTTCAAAGCTTAAATTAGAAAATGATTTGCTTTCAAAAACCAATTTTGAAATTGAAGCAAAATTAAAAGATTTTGAGCTTAAAGTTTTCGATTACAAAATTTGCTTCAAAAGATGGAAAAAGATCATCAAATGGCTCTAGATGATCTTAAGAAGGAAAAAGATTTGATTTCCAAAGAACTTCAAAAGAAAAATAGTGTTGGAAAATCAAATTTTTATTTGAAACAATCTAGTGTCCCTAGATTTGAAAATAGAAAATTTTCAGAAGTGTTTGGGTCCCAAAAGGATTAATCACTTCAACAAATAGGGATGAAATTGAAAAATTGATTCCTAAGGGGACTAAATTATATGCTTCTAATGCTAAAGGATCCAAAGCAATTTGGATACCAAAAATTACTTGATTGTTTCATTTTAGGTGTGGTGGAGATATGAGCAACAAGGTGCAAGATTAAGGGGGAGCTCCATACACACAAAAAGGATACTTGAAGAAGGAAGGCTTCACATCGTACCTTTGATTCAAGTGTGGTAAAATTTCTAGTTGAATTTGTGTTTATTTGCTTATTTTTGTTTTATTTCAACTAGTTTATCATATATGTTGGACTAACACTTAATGATGCCTTGAGTTAGGGGGAGTTTTTGTTTTTATAACCTATGTTTTGAAACTTAATTTTTCCAACAATTGGTATCTTTCAAATTCTCCTATGTTATGAGCTTTAAAGTTTTTCAAACTTGGTTTAAACCATTTTTGATATAACAAAAAGGGGAGAATATTGTGAAAAATTGCTTTTTAAAGAATTTCAAATGGATAAGAGGAAACTTTAAACGATTTAATTCTTTAATTCTCTTATTCAAAGTTTATTTGAAAAAGGGGGAGCAATCTCAAAAACAATTTTTCAAGTTAGTTTTATTATATCAAAAAAGGGAGATTGTAGAACTAATGTTTTGATATAATAATTGAAAAATAGTTTTGGACTAATTTGAAAAGATTTCAAAAATGGTTCTTATGTCCAAACTACTTGAAAATATATTTAAGATGTTTTTGAGAAAGTTTAAAAGTGTTTTAAATGAGTTAAAGAAACCAAATGAGTGATTTTTATCTAGGTGTTTCGATACCTGTTCTTCGTGACATGTTTTCAAAGGCAAAAATTATAGTGGTATCGATACAGGTATCGATACCCTTTCACCACTATGATGTTTGGTTTCTATACCGGTATCTATACCAGTTTCTATACCGGTATCCATACCACTTGTTTCTATATTGGTATCTATACCAGTTTCGATACCAGTATCTGTACCAGTTTCGATATCGGTTTCTATACCTGTTTCGATACCGGTATCTATACATCCCCAAAGGTCAAAACGATTTTATGAAAACCCCTAACGGCTAGGAGCGGTATCAATACTGGTATCGATACCTGTTCATAAATGCAGGTCAACGGCTATTTCCCAAAGCAGATGTTTCGAACCATGGTTCGATACCGCCTGCACCAGAAGAGGAAATAAGCCTTGTAATCAGCTCCAAACGGCTCCAAACCAATCCCAACGGTCACCAACGGCTAGAAGCTCATTTGGGATGATAAAAGGAAGCCTCAAGCATCAAGAGAAGACTAATGCTTCACTTGTAACAACATTATGATCAAGAAATTGTCTTAGTGCTTAATTTCCTATTATTTGGATAGACAAACACTTGTGAGCTTAATTGTCATATATGCTCAAGTGTAATTAGGAATTGGGTGAGTGCTTAGATTGCAAACAATAGCCTTATTAGAAGGATTAAACAAGTTTGCTAAGTTTCTTCTTGTTTGAGTGAATTCCCAAAGTTCAGATTGTGAACTTTGGATGCTAGATTTAGGTTTGAGTCTAGGATTGTAAGGTTATCCCTTTGGCCTCAAAAGGTTGAAATTCTTAGTGAATTTGGAAAATCCTTAGTGGAAAGCTAAGGTAGTGGATGTAGGCGAGGCCGAACCACTATAAATCCTTGTGTCATTGTCTATATTTTTGCTTCCACACATATCCACCCAAATTGGCCAATTCTCCATCACTTGGCAAGTAATTTCGGTTGTGCATCGAGCCATTCCAAGCCTAACAACATACAATAAAATTTTAAATTATTCGATATAATCATGATTTAAAAATATCATTATCACTCATGTAACTATTTCATATTCGATTTAAAAGATGGATGCAACATCAACTACCTTCTAAGTCAATCAACTTTTCTTTAAGCTCAAAGAGGGACGACAATATATCCTTTTCTTATTTTCATTTTGTTAAGGGAAATGAAGGAATCCATTTGATGTTTTATTCATAGATATCTAGAGAACGTGTTCGGAGTATATAAATTAAGGGTCAACATTCGATTTAATGATCTTAACCGATAAATGTCTAAGAAGGACATTTATTAAATTGGATCTGCCCATTATTTAAATAATTATTTTATTTTTCTGTTGGTCTAAATGGACTAACTGTAAAACTAAAATTGATTTTGATATAACAATAATGTTCAAGGATTATTTTGTAATAAATTTTTAAGTCCTTAAGTCAGAAATTATGTTTTAAGTCAAACCAAGAACACAAATTTTTTTCTAAGTGTTTTCTATACGAGGGTTTTGATACCAGTAGGACAGGTATCGATACCGGCCTTTATTTTTCAAAGAATATTCTTGAGTTTAAGAACATGTATCAATATCAGTTTCGATACCAAAATGTTACTGCCAACATTTGTTTCGAACCAGGTATCAAACTAGACTTTAATTTTTAAATATTTTAAAATTATGAGTATCGTTTCGATACCAGTATCGATACCTCTAAAATCCTTAATGACTATTTTTTGCATTAAATATTTTGACCGTTGGCGCCAGTTGAAGCTTTAAATGATAGTTAACCAGTTTCGATACCTATTTTCATAGTTCATTTTCGGTATCGAAACAAGGTTCGATACACCCCTTTTAAATGCACAATGACTCTTTCTTTTTGTGGTCTGTTTTGAAACATGTAGCCCGTGTTTCGATACCAATTGCTGCAGAGTGCATTTATGATGGAAAGATGAAGCTCCAACTTCAACGTCTCAATTTATGTTTCCAACAACCCCAACAGTTAGAAATCAATGATAAGGTATAAATTGAAGCATTTCAAGCAACATTAAGAAAAAATTGAACCTTAAGCAACATCCAAGCACACAAATCCAACTCCAAAGCACTTTATTGCAAATCTTGACTCTCAACTCTTGTATTTCAATTTATTTCTTTGTAATTGAGTTTGGGGAGAGTTGATCTGTAATTGGGACATCTTATTTCTGTGAGAGAATTCTTTTAGCACATCTTTTATCCTTTGTAATCTTTGGTAAGGTTCAAGTCAATTTTGGGTAGAAAATTGGCTTGTTTGTAAAGGTTACCCTTGAACCTAAAAAAAGGTTGAATTCATCTAGTGAATTGGTTTCAAAATCCTTAGTGGAAGCTAAGGTAGTGGATGTAGAGCTTGTTTCGAAGCTTGAACCACTTTAAATCTTGTGTCCTCAATTTTTTATTTTTTTATCGAAAATCTTCCATTAAAATTTTTAATAGTCAATTCATTCCCTCTTAGCCAAATACATTGTGATCAACTCAACACTAACAAATGTTCATATTTGTAATATCCCCACAGTATTCAATTCTTTCTAAACATAAACAACTTAAAATTAATCTTTGGATCTAAATCAAATGTACTCTTACATGTGAGATTCAACGACCTAATAAAAATAATATGTACATATGTATTTTTTTAGGTATAAAGATAATTTTAACCCTTAGAGTTTATGATTTTTATCATTTTGGCCATCATCTTATTTAATTTTAATCCTTAGAGTTTATGATTTTTGTCATTTGGGTCATCATCTTATTTTTGAGATAAATTTAGCCCCTAACCTATATCTTTTTAACAAATATCTCATTTTCTAACTAGCATGATGATTAGATAGTTAAAAAATTAACGATAATGATATATCATATATATATATAGAATGATATTTAAGATTGAAGAATGCTTAGTAGACTTTTATTTTAGATTTAATTAATTTTAAATATTTTATTTGAATTTTAATTTTTTTTATATTTTATGTTAAATAAAATTATATTTTACATGTATATATTTATCATTATCGTAAAAAATTAACAATAATGACATGTCATATGTTAGATAATAGGTGGTTAATCCAAGAAAATAATAATAAAATAAAAAAATCTAAATTATTATTATTTAAACGAACAATAAAACAAAAACATAATAAATAAGTTCGACCAAACCGAGTTTTGATTGGAAAACGGAATCGAGTTGAGGCCTACCGAAAGCAGTTTCCTTAAGACAGATTTTCTGCCACTCCGATGGTGCCAAGTTGTTTGGTAGTCTGTCTCCCAAGATAACAACAACTAGAAGAACTCCGAACAGTGGCACTTCTGTCGAGTTCTCGAACTGCTCTTGTCTTTGCCGATCACTGAGAGAAAATTAGAGGAGAGAAAATATTTTTGGGATGAGTAAAACAGAGAAAATCAACTCATATTTATAGTGGAATGATAGGGCAACAGTGGTCTGAATTTCCCGAATTAAGATCCAAAAAATCCGAGATTAATTGTCAATTATTCGGTATTTAATTCAAATTAAATATTATAATTAACAATTACCTCTCTAATTATCCAGAGCAGTCAACTGCTAATTAATTCAAATTTAATTCTGAATTAAAACTCTTTTCTGGATATTTTCAAAAAATAAATTAAGGACAAATATGCACAACGGGTAAAACATCCACAAGTCTCAAAAATGCCCAACCAGTCTAAACATTCACATCACCCATGTAGTGCACCCCAACACAAGAGTTAAGTTATTCAATAACAATTATATGGTTAAGTGTATATAAACACTTCTCACTTCATTTATCCCATCAATATGGGATAATGAGGTTTCTCATTCCTTACTTTATTCCAACCTTCTTACTTTGAGCATCAATTTCTCATTCACCACTCAATAATTTTGAGCATATATGCTACCGTTGTAAAGGTCTCGCGGAGTAGAATAGAAATCAATAATTTCTTTATTTGAATCCTCGTCTTTACAATTCTAAAACATGCCTCAAAGTTGGTCATTTTCTCACTATTTTTCCAACATCATATACATGTAGAATGAGGCTAGATGACATGTTATTTAAAATATATTATCACATGTATATATATGACATGTCAATATCGTTAAATTTTAACATTTTAGTCATTATATTAGTTAAAAATAAGATGTTTGTCAAAAAGATATGGGTTAATGGTTAAATTTATCTCAAAAAAGAATGGTCAAAATAATAAAAATTATAGACGTTAAACGTTAAAATTATCTTTATGCCTTTTTTTATAAATAGGTGTATATATGTATGCGATAAGAAAAATTATCTCATAACAACAAATGAAATGTTAAAGAATCAACGAATACAAAATAGTTTTTAAATAAGAATTTAAAAAATTCAATTTTTATTTTTGACAAAAATAAATAAACATGTTTTTTTTACAAAATATTATTGTTATTTTAAGATTTGTTTTATACTTTGTTTGCAAATAACTCGAGTTTGATTCAATTAAAACTTGATTAATATTCGATTTACGTTGATTCGATCTAAAATCGAACTCGATTAAAGATATTAATGAGGCAAGTTGAGCAAGAGCTAATTAGACTCGATAAGTTCTCAAACAAACCAATATTTATTCAATAAAGTTTTTATAATTTTTTGGTGATTACCTTAAAAAATTATATTTCAAAAATTTTAAATACCAGATGAAAGCTCTGAAAAAGTTTAACAGAATTACTGAGTAGTTTAGTTATAAAACTTTCATTTCAAATTTTTAAGACGTTTTGTATTTATCGAAAATTTAAAAAATTAATTTATATTAATAAAAAATAAATTATAATAATGAGTATTTTTTAAAAAAGTATTTTCTTTTGTTTTATTTTTACTCTATGTCTAAAAATAGAAAATGATTATACTTCTCGTATAAAAAATTAAATTACAACAAATGTCATTCAATTATAAGTATGGTTATATTTGGGTCACATGATTATTAAAAGTTATATTTGGATCATTCATTTGTGAGTAAAATTATATTTTGGTCACCCAATTATTAAAGATTATATTTGGGTCAATTAATTATGGATAAGTTTACGATTGGGTTTTTCTTCATATTTAAAAAGTACATCGATTTGGTTGTTTTTCTTCCAAGTCACTTATATACCCTCGTTAACATTAGCATAAGTTATTTGGAATCATTAATTAATCTAATACACGAATTAATAAAAAGATTTAAATATGAAGGGTGACCAAAATATAAACTTAATTATAATTAAGTGATCCAAATATAACCTTTATTAATTGGGTGACCCAAATTTAACCTTATTCATAATTGAGTGATCCAAACGTAATCATATCTATTATTGAGTGACCTTCTTTGTACTTTACCCTATAAAGATAGGGTTGGAAGTTAAAACCTTGTGACTCTTAAGGTTTTTTTTGTTAATTGAAGATGGTTGAAAAACTAAAAGAGTCTTACACTCGAATATCGACTTTATCTCTATCTCGATCATGACTGGTTCATTTATTTATCCAAACCTCATATTTTTCCGCTGAATTTCTATGTTTAAAGTAAGCTCTAATAATATCTCTAGATTTTATCTATATTTATAAAACAAAATAAATTTTTCGATGAACTTAAAAGTAATAAGTTGAGTTGAGTAACAAATTTTTTTAACAAGCATGAATCAAATATTGTTTAACTCATAATTGATTCATATGATAAGCAAACTTATTTAAATAATCATGTTTAAGTGTGTATTTTCAATAATTTATGCTTTTTAACAAAAAAATCAATTTTATCACTAGTTTAATAAAATTTGATTAGAAAGTGTTAAATCTATTAAACAATATTGAAAGTTCAAATACTAATATTTTAACTTTAGAAAATTAGGATAAAATGTCATCCTCAAGACTAATTTCGTAAATTTCGATTCGAATTAGTAAGGGTGTGCATTCAGTTAATTCGGTCAGTAATCAAACCGAATTAGCCAAAATCGAATTAATCGAAAATTTTAAAATCTTAATCATTAACCGAACATAATTATCTTTAACCAAATTAATCGAACCGAAATTATTTTGGTTAATTCGTTCGTTTTTCGAATTAACCGAAATTTGTTATAAATTTGGGTAAGTTACAAATAGGTCACTAAATTATACTAAAATAATCTTTTTAATAATTAAACTTTTATTTTATACTAATTTAATAAAAATTTAGTGATCATTTTATAATATATAAAAAATTTAATAAATATTTTATAATTTTAAAAATTAAATACTCAAAAGTAAACATTTAATATATAATAATTTCAATTAATTCAATCTATTAACTAATTTTAAATCGAACTAATCGATAACTGAATTTTCCCCAAAATAACCGTTAACCGAATTTATCTAAATTAACGGATTAACTTAACGAATTATGGATCAGTACTCTTTTATTGAGTTTTAGGGAGTCTTGGAAGATAATTCGAATATTCTCCCTCCACAAACTTAAAATCTCGTTAGATCAGTTACTGAGATTTCCTTCTATAGTAGGTTTTCTTCCCTAGATTTTAAGTTACCGAGATTTTACAGGCCGGTGTAAAAAGCCGTCGTTTCCCCCCTAGTTAGGTCTTTGAAATTTCATTTTCAGTTCATTTCGTTTAACTTGAATATAATAGAAGGGGGAAAAAGTTTACCAATTTCAGAAATTTCTTATCTTACTTTGTTTCATAGTATTTTTAGCAAGGCAGCTTCAATTTTGACTGAGAATTCACTTGGTTTTGAATTTGATGATATTCGATTCATTTCACGTAAATTATCATTTCATCTCCTTGATATTTGTACTTCTTTGCTGGGTTTGTTATTTATAAATTTTAATATATTTTTCTATAAATGGATGAATCTGAGGTGGGTTTTGTGTGTAATGTTGACTGAAATTTGTGGATTTTTCATGCAGTGATTTACGGCGGCTTTGGAGACTGAAATTTAGGTTGTCATCTTCATTTTTTATTCATCTGAGGTCAGTGCTTAGTTCTTCTTGAGCTTTCTATTGCTATTTTTAGGAACTATAATTGTTGAATTAACTTAATGTGAGACATATTTGCTGTAATTGCAAAATTTGTCTCTATTTTTGGTTACATAATATTATATAGAGCTTCAAGTTTGGATTTTCTTCGTGGTTAGGGCTGATTTGGCTTGGGGGGATTGAGGTTGGTGTTTGGAAAAAAGTGGGAAAATAGATGAACTTGTTGGGGGAATTCCTGGGTTTTGGGAAACATATGTGGAAAGATATTCAGGGTAGAATCATCCGATTGAGCGTAAGCTTTTCCATAGAGCTCTAATATTTTCTGTTTTTTGTTGGAAGTTGTTTTGGTTTGTTCTTGTGGAAAAAAAGGATGGAGTACCCTTTTTCATATAGAGAAAAGAGGAATTGTTATTGGGTTCCTCAGAGGATAGAGTGCGGCGAACAACCGGGCGGCAATGTACGGAATTCGCTTTCGGAGGATTCTTTTAACTTTTCAGACCCCATGAACTTGGATAATGCCAGTTGGTGTAGTAGTGCTGCAGGTTTCTTCTCCTTTCCGTCCATGCCGCTTGGGTCTTTTGATTCATTAAATACTACAGGACAAAGTTCTGGTACATTTGTTGAATCTGGTGATGCATTAAGTGGAATGGATAGTTCCTATTATAGTGCGGACAGAATGGTGTTCCAGCAAACAGATGCACACTTTGGTAATCCATTAGATTTCACAGGGGTAGAACTTGGTGCAAACCGGCATCATGACGGTAATAGGCAATCTGATACTTCAGATTCGGTCTATTTGTTAATTTCTAGGCCGATGAGACAGTTACTAGATGAGAAGATGCATAGAGCACTGTCCTTGTTTAGGGAGTTAATTGGAGAGGGCATTTTGGCACAAGTTTGGGTTCCCATTAAGCATGGAGATCAGTATATGCTGACCACCTCTGATCAGCCGTATTTATTAGACGAGAGGCTTTTGGGTTATCGTGAAGTATCTAGGACATATACCTTCTCTGCAGAACTGAAACCGGGTTCCTTCCCGGGGCTTCCTGGTCGTGTTTTTATCTCTAGGGTTCCTGAGTGGACTTCCAATGTAATCCATTACAGTAAAGCTGAGTATCTGCGGATTACAGATGCCATCAATCACGAAGTCCGTGGTTCTATTGCCTTACCGGTTTTTGAGCCTCACGAGATGTCTTGTTGTGCCGTGCTGGAACTTGTGACTACGAAAGAGAAAACCAATTTTGATTCAGAAATGGACCATGCCTGCCGTGCTCTCGAGGTTAGTGTCTATTATTTTTGTTTCTATGGTAGTTAAAGCTAGTGTTTTGGGGTTTGAAATGAATGAATATCCTCTTCCTATTCTGTAAAAAACACCCTAGACATATCAATGTCATTGGCCTAGCAACCTTATTGACATGTTTGAACTTAACTCTTTGCAAGTGACGACATAAAGAGAGTACCATCAAGGAGGTAGAAAGAGGTAAAAAAATTGAGTAACACTAAGAACTTGGAATTTGTGACATGCACTGCAAAATTTAACCTTTTTATACAACTCCAAAATCATGCATATTCACACTGAAATTAAGCAGAATATCTGGATTAACAATGTTAAAAATGAAATATAATTTTAGAGATAGCATCATCATTTAGGTGCTATGCTTTTCTCCTATGCTGAATGTTTTGGTTATAACTGTTTGAACTATGAGATTCTCAACTGTATCTTAACATTGTTATGGCTGTTATAATGAAATGTGTTTTGATCTCTATTATCCGCAGGCTGTGAATTTAAGAACCCTTGCTCGTCCTCGATTTCTTCCACAGGTGTGTTAAAATACTGAGATGCATTTTATGTTACTTGTTTCAGAACTATGGTTTTTATATGTATATGCATACGTTATATACCTGAATATGTAATGTGTTGCTGTTGCTTTTTTCTAAAACCTCACTTTTCCCCAGTGCCTCTCAAAGAATCAGCGAGCTGCTTTAGCTGAAATAACCGATGTCTTGCGGGTGCTATGTCATGTGCATAGCTTGCCTTTGGCTCTAACATGGATTCCTTGTAATTACACCGGGGAAGCTGAGGATGAGTTTATAAAAGTGCGTGTTAGAGAGAGCAATAAGGGTTGGGATGGGAAGTGTATTTTATGCATTGAAGATACGGCCTGTTACGCTAATGAAACAGAGATGAAAAAATTTGTGCAAGCATGCGTAGAACATTATCTTGAAGAAGGACAAGGTGTTGCTGGAAAAGTGCTTCAATCAAATCTTCCGTTCTTTTCTGCAGATGTGAAGACGTATGATGTAAGTGATTATCCACTCGTCCATCATGCATGTAAGTTTAACCTGAATGCTGCAGTTGCAATCCGGCTGAGGAGCACCTACACTGGTGACGATGATTATATATTAGAGCTTTTTCTTCCTATTGACATGAAAGGGAGTTCCGAACAGCAGCACTTATTGAACAACCTATCAGGCACCATGCAGCGAATCTGTAGGACATTGAGAACAGTTCCAGATGCAGAAATTTTTGGTGAACAGTCAAAAGTCGAGTTTCAAAGGGTAACAGTCCCTACCTTCCCCTCAATGTCTATGTCTCAGAGGAGCTCGGAAATGGCATTACCTGCTGTTGGTAACATGAACTCCAGCCACAGAACTCCCTTGAACGAATCTAATTCAAGTGAAGCAAAGGGAGTTGATGGCCCTCCTGAAACGGTATTTTGTTGAGCATTTTTCCCCGTTTAATGAATGACTTGGGAAATAGAATAATCGAACACATAATTATAGAATTTCCGGAATTTGATTTCAGTGGTGCACTGAGATCAAGCAATTTTATGATCTATATTTAGACACAACATTTTTACTTTGTTTGGTATTTACTACTTTATGTTAAATAATTTCTTAGTATCTTCTTTATAGGCAATCAATGAACTGTTTAGGCAGAAGAGAAGTACAGCAGAAAAAAATGTGAGCTTTAGTGTTCTTCAGCAGTATTTCTCTGGGAGTCTGAAGGATGCTGCAAAAAGCATTGGTGGTAAGTTTCAATGTTATGTTTCTATATGCATTGCATGGTCATTGTATACTTGGATCTGTTTCGAGTTTCTGTAAATTGGTTTCCTTGTTAGTTGTTGACTTTCTATATAAAATTGTACTCATCTCACTTGTGCAGAGAAACTATTTTCATAGAAGCATCCAATTTAAGTTTATTTATATTTTCTGAGATTGTGATCCAACTTGGTTCACTGAGATTGTTCTTTCTAAGTTCATAACATCCAGAGTTTTTAGAAACTATATTATGGAGTTTGAGAATTTATCGAATCAAATGTATTCTTGGCTCAATCCAAGGGAATAATGTGATTTGAAATTTGTTCTTACCATGGAGTTTTTTCATTTGTGATTGACCTTTATATTTCCTGCTGCTTGTAGTTTGCCCCACCACGCTGAAAAGGATATGCAGGCAACACGGCATCTCAAGATGGCCATCTCGCAAGATTAATAAGGTGAATCGATCATTAAAGAAAATACAAACTGTTCTCGACTCTGTACAAGGAGTTGATGGAGGATTGAAGTTCGACCCTGCCACAGGAGAGTTTGTTGCAGCAAGTGCCATTATCCAAGAACATAATCCCGAAAAAACACTAATGTTCTCCCACAAAAACCTTCACATTAGATTATCCAAAGGTGTCAATCAAGAGAAACCATCAGCACCTTGTCTTGATGGACGGGATTCAGTTGTTAAGTTGGATGAAAACGAGTGTTCCTTTGGCGGACACAACAGAGAGGCTGTTAGGAGTGTGCTCATTCCAAGTATCTGTCAAGAAGTAAAGCAAACGAGTGGTCCTTCAATTGATTGTAGTGAGGACTCTAAGTCAGTTGCTCTAAATGCAGGATCATTTCCGGCCACTAGCATTGGTGCTGTATCGTGGACTTGTCCTGAAAAGGCAACTATGGGTTCGTCTTTCCACCAAGGAGACAATAGGCTGGAACCAAACAAGGGGAATCGGAAAGTAGAGATCCCTGACCGCCGCTTCGTGTCTCGGAGCTCAAACTTTTTGACTGGTCCTGATGAGATGGAAGGCCAAAAGGAAGGTGATGATGAGATTGTCTATTATAACAACCAACCTACTTCTTCAAATGGCTCTGTTTCGATGTTACATGGGAGTTCATCAGGCTCTCTAAAATCTATGGAGGCAAAGAAACCTGAATTGAAGACCACTTGTGTTGATAGCAGCTCGAAAATTACCGTAAAAGCTACTTACAAAGAAGATATTGTTCGTTTTAAGTTTGAGCCATCTGAAGGGTGCTTCCAACTATATGAACAAGTTGCAAAAAGGTTCAAAATTCAAAACGGGACGTTCCAGCTCAACTATTTGGATGATGAAGAGGAATGGGTAATGTTGGTTAGTGACTCAGATTTACACGAGTGCCTGGAAATGTTGGAGTATACCGGATCACGAAGCCTCAAGTTTCAACTTCGAGATATACCTTGTGCTATGGGCAGTTCTAGCAGTAGCAACTGCTTTTTGTCCCGAGGCTTGTAACAGATGTGCCAATGCTCATCGGCAATCAATCATCGACCTTCGTAGTAATAATGTCTGCTGAGTTTGAAGCTGTTTTTTTTAGATCTTACACCATTGTTACTGTTTCAGTTCAAGGGAGAAGAAGATATGAGCATATACCATAGTTTAAATGCTGTTTATGTTAGGAGGGAGCAATCCTAAGACATAAATACAGGCTATACTTATCCTAATATATGAAAAATCTTAAATTTACATCCGACACATACTCGTTTTCAACATCTATAGATTATAACTTTAGCTTTCGCAACCAGCATTTATGATTTATCCAAATCCGAGTATCTATAGTAAGTTTCAAGGTCGAGCATAATTTGACAACTCAAAGCTTCAGCTGTGTTCAAGTTCAACTGCTATGCTACCCTTCCTCGATTCATTCCTTTAGTATCTTGCTAACAATTGGTACATGTGGAAAAAATAGAACGTTTCCGGATTCTAAATGAATATAAGGCAATATATAGCTCTGAACTTTACAAAATTTTGATAAGTTAAGCATATCGCCTAGATGGTGACTAGATTGGCAAGCAAAGATGATCAAACTTTACCACTCACAAGCAAATAATTTTCTGTACAATGAATCTATAAAGCCGCAAGATTGTTTCGATCTTTGCTCTTTGTAAGACAAGCCACATCTCAAATAATAGAAAATTGGAGTGGAAATTTGAATAGGTTCGGTTTAATAAATAAACACAGATGCAGAACAAAACCTGTGTCGAATGCGGATATAATCTTCCCAGGAAAATAAGGGTGATCAGAATATGCCAACTCCTTCAATTTTGATGTCACTAAGGTCTGCAGCAAATAAATAAATGACGGTTCACATCGCAACATCAATCAAACATTTGGTTGATAAAATATGGTCTACAGTTTAGACAAAATTGAAGAGTTAAAAAAACAAGTCATACACCAGAATAATCATGCATAAAAAATATACCTCTTTGGGACAAGAGACATAAGTTCCATGAGTGTTTCGAAAAGATGATCTCCGACATCTTCCTTGGATAATTTCTGCTTTTCTGCGCAAATCATGGAAACAAAGAAAATGTAATTCACTATCACGTAAGCAGCAAGTAAAGCAAATCCATTTGCTTTAATGTTCATTATCCACTCATCACCCGATAATCTTACACATTGGAAATTTACAACCTGTTAGCCAATGTAATTTCCTACAATTTGCACTTAATGAATCCTATATTAGTCTCAAAGTTATTCATATCACAATCCTGCATTAGCAGCACAGTAAATTTAAATATAGCATTGATGTCAATGTAGCTACCTACAAGAATCGCTTGTTAGCCAATATACTCGTGTTAGCAACAGTTTTCGAAAATTTTGGCCAATAAAATACATGGTTCATAAGGCTCAACTGATGGGGGAGAGCAGAAGTTTGATACCTTGAGTATGCTGTTGAGTTGAAGAGTCACCTCCGAGATACAAGTTATCACTACAATCTAAATCCATGTCCTGCTCTTTGGCAAACTTTTCCAGTAACCGACCAATTAGATTGTGGGCAACCAAACTTGCTTCATCACATGCTTCTTGGATTGCAAGATATCGGTTTCTATGAGTGCTTGTTTTATTGTCCACAAATGTTTTGTTCCCCGATTGAAAGTTAGATGAAATGGTTGACGCATTTTCTGGATCCACTGCAATGTTCTGTTCGACCTCATCCTTCTCAACTGAAAGACAATTTTTATTCTTTGATGCATGTGATTTGACCATGTTCTTTAGTTGGTTAATATCTTTGCTACTTTTGTCATTATCTGAGCCAATTTCTAGCTCCATTTTCACGTCCTGTACAACCTCATCTCTCTCGACTGAATCGATAGAATAGGACATACAACTCTCTAAGTCCTCATTCACCATTTTCCCATCATTGCCATAATTACCAGTATCCTCAACACAACTATCATCATCACTGTCTTCTAATTCTTCCTCGTATGCATCAGCAAATTCCTCATCTAACTTGTGATCAGGAAGCAAGTCCAAAAAAATGTGTTTCATCTCAGCACTCACAGTGAGTATACATTCAACCTCTTCTTCAATTGCATCTTTCACGAAGCATCCTTGTGGCAAAGTTCTGGAGTCCTTGTTAATAACAGAAAGTGCTTCTAATAAAGACTTGGGAATCGTATCCATATCACCGCACTCAAATAGGAACTCTGTTAACATATTTGTAATTGCTCCTCTTAAAGAACGAGTTGCTATTTCAACATTTGGATCCAACATGAGCTTTAAGGCTTTTAGCTCAGGGAATCTAGCCTTTGTTTTAAGAGTCCAAATGGCCCTCACAATATCATTCTGCAAGCTTACTATTTGCGGTGCAAATTGGTGAAAGCTTGTTGCAGAGGTATTTTGACAACCTGTAGTCAGCTTTAGTGATAAGTCTGCTACCGCCAAAGCTTTAGCCAATGGTTCTTGTAGTTTTCCCACTTCATCAAGATCCACAAGCATCTTTCTAGCTGTTTGACTCACTTTTTGAATTAGACGATTCCGTTTTGGACCCCGTTCATGAGCCTTTAACTCGGGCATAGATTTGACACAACTAAGCTTCCTGTCCATTGCAACCAAGGTCTGCAAAGGCAAATCTTCTAACCCATCCAGCACATGGATTGCAGCAGCATAATGAAACTGAGATGTTGGAGTCATTGAATTCATAGCATTGCTTCGAAAATATTGAGGATCATTGAGAATTTTAAATAGCTGCATAATATCGGCCTTCCTCACGGAATCATGACCTTCACTGCTCAGAAACCTCGGCGAAGATTCTCTAATGACTTTTTTCATTTTGCACCGAGTTTTCTCAAACTTCCCCGAGCCACCTGAAAGTATCATAACAATTTGTTGAAGCCCAACATTAGTCAAAGCATCAAGACAAGAGAAAAGGACACCCTTTATCTTTGGTGCATCAAACAATTCGGCGCTAGCTTCAATTACATGATTTCCTCTTTTAAAATTGCTTGCTCCAAAGGCATTTTCAACATGTGCTTTAACAGTCTCATAGAACATCTGCAAAAATACATAATATCAACAACATTTGTTAACCGAAAAAAACATATTTAAGGTAGCAGATTATAGAAAGTAAACAACACAACATTCACCATTATCATACAATGTTGCATTAACTTACATCATCCTCCCTCAGAAAAGATTCAGGCAAAGTCCTGCGAGACGGAACCAAATACAAACGAATCATAAACTAGCCATTACAGCAAAGAAAAACCATAACAAATATAAATACAACAAGTAAAGCTCCCAACATACTCTAACTTAAAAAACTCGGGTTCCTTGAATTGATTCGCTCTCGACTTGGAAGTAGAAAGTCCCATCAACCACCTGTAAAAAAACTCCATAAGTAACCTTGTTCGATCTCCTATTCAAACATAAACGACCATAATGCACCAAAAGCTTTTGTTTTTCTATATCAATACTAAATGCATTACAATACCATCACTCAAATCAACATTCCAGAATGCAAAACAATCACCCATTTGACTTGAAAATCCTTTCTTAGAGAACTCTCTTCCTAGAAACAACACAATTGCCTTTCAGACACATAAAAAATGCAACGAAAAAAAAATAACTTGATTCAAAATAAATAAATAAATAAATAAAAAGACTTTCGGTATATTACAAGTTACTGCCTAATTTTCAGAACTCTGAAGAATATAAAAAAAATTATACTCTTTTAGAAGAAATCAAAGAGTAATGGGCGAGAAAATTTAAGAAAATAGGGGGGAAAAAAAGGAAGAACCTTCTTTTGAGATTGATCATCTTCTCTTGATGCTTGATTTGCGATAAAAGCTCGATGCAATCTGTTTGATGAAACCTTTCCATTCTTACTGTAATTTTGAGGGGAAAAGTAGAACAGAGAGAGAATTAGGGTTTAGTTGAATGGTTTTGAAGAGGCGGCTTTTACCAATATACACCATTAGTTAAATTAATTAACAAAACAACAATATTCTTCAATAATTACCCAATTAACACTTTTTTCTATTTTATTTCACATTGAATTTTTTTATAAAGTTAAGACATTTTTTAATATTATTATTTTAAGTAATTCAAATTTGAAAATATAATATATAAATATATCATATATATTAAATAGGGGTGTATCTGGTTCCGTTTTGGTTTAATTCGGTAAATTATTTTAGTAATCACTAGTTTTTTGTTAACTTCGATTTTCGGTTTTTCCATATAAACGTTAATTTTTAAAATATTGTATTCTATCTTGCAAAATAGATTTATTTTATGACTTTTAAATATTAAAAAATAAATATTTTAAGATGTTTTTCATAAATATTTATTTAAACTTTTTTTTAAATAAAAAATTAAAAATTAAAAATACATTTATAATATTTTAAGTATAAAATATATATTTTTATCTTATAAAAAAATAAAAAATCAAATTTAGTTTAATTCGACTAACCGCGATTAATCACGGTTTATAAATTTATAAACTAATACCTCAATTCGGTTCGATTTTTGATTTTACGATTAATCATACTCAACTCTAATATTAAATTAGTAATTAGTTTGATCCTAGACGATGTATATTTATATCTGGAGTTGCAACATTCATAATAAAATAAAACAAAATATATCTCACAACAAATTAAATTTTGTTAAAAAAATATATAATAATTAAATTAAAGTTAATATCATAAAATAGGAAATAAATAAGAATAAAATTAAAGTTTACTCGAATATAATTTTTATTTTTAATATATAATTTTATCAACTTTAATTATTATATTTTTTATGTCTTAATTATATCATATTTGAGTTTTTTTAATCTATATTTATTTTGAATGATAAGGAAGGTAGGCAAAGTGTTTAATTTTTGAATTTAGTTATCAAAAGTGTCCTCAGTCTAAACATAAATAACCTTTGTAATAATTTACTTAATTTTTATAATTTGTGTATCAAAATATAACTTATTTTATAATTCATAAATAATACATAAAATTTATATCAGGTCCAAATCAATTAATCAATTTGAATTTAGATAACCTTCGAGTCATATCATTCTGAGTATTAAACCAAGTTTTTATACAAATCATGTCAATTACAAGTGAAAATATAATTGAATTTTGAATTATTTTATCGTGTTATACAAATTTTTATCAAGTTATTCTAGATTTAAGTTCATATTAAGTTAAATGCATATTAAATTCAGTTACAATATTATCATGTTCAATTTAATTTCACGTTATTCTTAGTCAAATTAAATTTTTGAATTATTTTATCATATTATACAAATATTTATCAGGTTATCTTATATTTAAGTTTATATTCTAGTCCAAGCGGTTAATGAAATGGTTGTTGTTTTTAGAGGTCACGGTTTCGTGCACCAGCGATGTCATCAGAATAATTGAGCGATCAATAATAAATGGTGAAAGATTATATTCTAGAACAAATACTATTATAATCACTATTAACTTATTAAAAAAATTAACTTTATTTCAAGTCTAATGTTTAGTTATAATATTATCATGTTTAATTCGAGTTCATATTTAATTAGAAATCATAATAAATTCAGACTCAACTGATTTCAATCGAATTTTTATATTAGATCAATTTTTTTTACCTCTAATTATAATGCTTCAATTATAAATTTTGGGTCATCAATTGATTGACATATAAGTAATGTCTGTTGTCAATTTTTATATTTTTGGATGTTTACTTTTGTAAAATAATGGTCTTAATCCTTATACTATGTTTAAATTTGACAAGTGATTCCTATGCTTCAATTTTATATACTTTGATATCTATTTCTGGATATGTACTTTTGTAAAATTGTTGTTTTAATCCCTAGTATGCTCAAATTATGTTATGGTCTCTATAACTTAATTTTACATAATTTGTAATACTAGTTCAATTTATGAGAAAAAAAATATTGTTTTAATCCCGTTAGTATGCTCATTTTTTTTCACTGAATTAATTATTTTTTAGTCATTTATTGTTGTCGAACGGCTGATGTACGTATCATGTAAGGTGTACACAGATCTTAAAATTTTTAAAGTTTATATATTCGTTTAATTTTTTTAAAATTTTATGAGTTAGTCCTTAAATACTTTTAATATTTATGAGTTGTATTTTACTTTGAAATTTTAAAATTTTATGTATACCACTCGTGTTCAAATCGTCTACCTCCTAATCATGCTTCCATTGGTGCCTTCACTTTGAATTAGTGGTTTAGGGTTTAAAATTTAAGGTTAGAGGTTGTGGCTAAAATTTGAATAATTAGAGGTAGAGTATATTCTTAAGGTGAAGGGTATAAGGTTTAGGACGTAAAAAAATTAAGGTTATGGTTTAAAATTAAAAATTTTAAGATTTTTTATGTAACACCCTAAATTTAGGCCTAGAAGTTTAGAGGCTGGTTTAGAGTTATAGTGGATCGATTTTGTCGGTTTAGCCTAGTTCGGGATTAAATACTTAAAAATTGGATTTTAAGTCAAAATAAATTATGGAAAAATATTATAAAATCCTTAATTAATATATATTAGACTTTGGTCAAATCAATTTTGAAAATCGACCCTTGAGATTTTGAAATTAGTGACTATTTTATAAAAATTGAAAATTTAGGGATAATTTTATAAAACAAGCCAAAACTTTGAATCTTTAAGGGGCTTTGATCTAATTATAATCCTAGCTGATCTAGGCTTTCCAAATATTAATTAATGAAGCCCAAATTCTATTTTAAATTAAATAACTTAATTAAACTCAACTTAAAACTCTTAAAACCCTTTTTAATTAACCTAAACATCATATATTTTTCTAATTTTCGTTTTTCTTCTTTGGAGGCAGCCGTTCATCAAGTTTTCAAGGTAAAAACTCATTCTTTTCTACTAAAAATCGTTTCCAATAAATATCTTAACTTTTCTCCTTCAAATTTTCTTGTTTTCTCATCGTTTTCTCGTTTTAAAACCCGGAAAGCAATTGGATCAATTTTGGAGGTGATATTTTGTCAATCCTTAGAACAATAAAGTTCTTTACTGAAATTCCCAAGTTCTTGGCTTGGAGAAATTGTTTTAATCCTTTAATTTCATAAAAATCGATTTTTCAGCTAAAAATCTTAATTTTCGTTCAAGGGTTTTTACCCACTATTTTGAGGTCTTAAATGGATTATTTTTGATGTGTTAGAATGTTTGTAAAGTGTTTTTAATCCCTAATCTTGGACTATAGGCTTAAGTGAAGTTTTGTGTGTTCCGACAAATTTTCGGTTTAAGTTTTGATCGGTTTTAAGGGTTGTTGTGTAGGGATCCGACTTGTTGATTTCTTTTGTGAGTTTAGAAGAATTAAACCCCTTGGTTTTGATGCTTGAAACAGGACAAGAGTTAGGCGGTCGAGTTTGAAGGCGTTTCGGTGGTTTGGCGAGCAAGTATCAATTATCAGTGAGTGGATTATGAGGGCTGCCAATTTGGCATGGTTTTAAATGTTTTCAAAGGTTTGGGGGTGTAGGGAAGGTGTGAAAAACCTCACTATACTCTGAAGTAAGTTTAAAGTATTGCTTTCTTAAAGGTTTCCATATTACGCCATGTTTTTATTATGTTATTTGTCATGCTCTTATTGTGTTGTGCATATATGATTATGTATGTATATAAATGCTCATGAGACTGTTTTTAAAGATATTTTATATGCATTCAATGTTCCCACGGTTTTTATTTTGAAAAATAAGATAAAAATGATTTATCGGTTTTTACAAGTGATGTATAAAAAGTGGGATACATGTGATTTGAATTCTGTTTTGAATTAAATGTTGAGAATTGGTTTTTGATAATATATTGGCTAGTTAAATGATGAACCTTATGAGATAAGTTGATCGATCAATAGGGTCTAGAGTGCACTATAAACATTCAAAAGTCGTACGTGTATAAATTCCTTGTGTGTTGTATTTTGCCTTTTATTCTAATACTATGTGATGGGAGTAGTACTATCACATACGAGTTTATCGGAGTAGTACTATCATCGGACACCAAGGTGAGATAATTCATGTTGAGAGTAGTATCAACATGCGCATGCTCTAGGAGTAGTACTAACATGTGGTTGCCCATTTATCCTAACGATTTGGAGTAGTACAAATCGGATCGCTAGCACCAATATATGTTTTACTTTTCAAAGGTAAGTGTCATGGTAATTACATGTTTGCATATGAGATTATGCATGTGTTTTAATACGGTTTTGTGCATTGGTATGCATGTGATTTAAGCATTGCTATGTTGTTAGCATGTAAGACTTGAGACTTTTGCATTGAGATGCATATGTAAGCATTGATATACGAGTAGCATGTAAGACTTGTGTTTTTATTTATAAGGCATGTGATTTCAAAGAGGTATTATTACCAGATTTTAATGATGGCATTGTAAGCCACGGTTTGATGACACTTACTGAGTTTTTAAAGGTGGCGTTTTTAGCCATGTACATTTTGTTTTATAAAGAGCATGACATGTTTTTAAATTGATGAAACTAGTTTAATATGGGTTGTATTGCAAGGTGTCTTTTATACTTATTTTTATTCACTCACTAAGCTTATGCTTACCCTCTTATTTACCTTGCAATGCAGAGTATAAATAAAGTTGAGGCAGCAAAGAGAAACAAGAATCCAGGTAACCGTCAAGTGAAAGCTCAAGTGTGTCTTTAAAACATTAGTAGTAGTGAGAGAGCAATGTGGATATGTTATCATATTATGAATAATGTCTATGCTTTTGAGACTTGAAATGGTTATATGCTTATACTTAATTGATGAATATCAAAGCTGATGTTAGCTTGCGACTTTGAAGTAAATTGCTCATTGATATTCCTTTAGTATTAATATAATTATCTTAAAGTTTGATTCTTGATATTCTTATGTTTGAGTTTGAGTGTTGTTTATAATGAAGCATGATTACTTAGAAGTTGAATATATTATTGTTAACTAGGTTGAAGTGCATCTAGATAATATGCCATGATATGTGCTTAAAGTGTTTTTAGATGAATTTGCATATAGAGAATATCATAAAAACTTTGGAGGCTGAAAATTTATGTACAAGCATAAAAATACTTAATTAAATATTGATAACTTTAATTTCACAATCAGGGTATAAAATTCTAGAAATTATAATTGGGTCCCTAAAACTTGTTCGATTAAATTAGGACTCGTTTCTCTTTAGTTTTTGTTGTAATTGAATTTGGTACTTGCATGAACATGTAGGATCTAATCAAAGTATTTAAAAAGATAAATGATAATTTTTTTAGGGTTGTTTATCGGGGTGAGTCTCCGGATTAGCCTCGGTATTCCCCGTGTAGCTCGTTCGAGTCGGATGGCATCTAGACCGGGTCGAGGGGGTTACATTTAGTGGTATCAGAGCTTAGGTTTATGAAACCTTTTGGATAGTTTGGTTTGGTATGTTGTAGAGTTAAATTTGTTTTAAATGTTGCTTATGCACGGTGGTTGTTTGAAAATTCTATGTTATTGTATGATATGGACGGTGTTCGCTATATGTGATTGATTTGTGTTGTGATATAGTAACTGAGATTTTTGTTTGTCAAGCACGATGTTTGCAAGAATGATTAAAATTTTTATGTTATTGAATGTTTGTTAGATATATTACTATTGATAAAGCATGATTAAATTTTGATATGTTTAAATGTTGCTATATGAATTGTTGTTTGTAAGTATGATGGAATCTTGTTGTTTTGCTATGACATTAGTTATATGTAAATGTTAACATGTCCATGAGTTGCTTGACTAAGTGAAGTGAATATTATGTGACATAGACTACTATTTTAACCATGTTTTAAGGTTATCTTGCATGTAAAATTTATAAAAGTAAAATGTATTTAGATTTTAAATGTTTCATACATTGCTGTTAGTTGGTCTTAAAATGATTTATAAGTTGAACATCTCATGAAATTTGTGGGTTTTGATATGCCATGTAGTATAGTAAACTAGTTTGAATTTGCATTAGTTAATGCTTGAGACTTTGAGGTGATTTTATATGATGTTTAATACATGTTATGAAAAATAAAATTGTTGCATGGTTATATGTACTTGATTCTAATCATAGTTGATGATTGTTCTATGTGATGTTTAAGTATATATTGTTAGGGTTTATTTTGGGTACCATTGCTCTAACTACTACTAGGAAATTTTTTTATATTATACTTGAGCTACTTGAAACTTGCTTCGCGCTGGCCTTAAAAGTTTTACAAAATGTTTTTGCATGTTAAAATTGTTTTTCCTATTATATTGTGCTTGATATGGGACCAAAAAGAAAGCTAAAACTTGATAATAAAGGAGTTATGGAGATCAGAAAGGATAAATAGATTTGTGTTGTGGTGTTGTGATATCCGATCTTGAGTTGACTGAGTCCTTGATCGTGTTTGAGTGTAAAGTGGTTTTGAATCGGTTTAGTCTAAGAATTTGTTGTGCTGGTGAGTAGTAAGAGACTAGATCACTAGAGTGCCTTTAGGAGTTTCAAAGTGCTTCATATGCAAGGTGAATCGAATGTGTTAGAAGCGTTCGGGTTATGGTATGGTTGTATACTCTGGAGTGCTAAGTTTCTATGGTTTGGAACGTTGAAGAGGTAGAAAATTGAAGTTCCGGAGTTGAGGATGTTGTTTGTGAGTATGAACAAAAATCATACATAGTATAAGAACACTTATATGCATATACATTAGACATCTTAGGACATACATGCATTCTTGAGCATAACATTAGATTGCATTTGCATGCACTTGCATAGGCATCTAGGGTGACATACATGACTCATGCATACATTGTCCATATTTGCAAATATTTCCCTCTTAAAAAAAAGAAGTTGTGTTGAAGTCGGTTCTTTAGGGAAAAGTTATAGGTTTATAAAGATGCTTGGAAGATACTCTTGTTGGTTTGAGCCTATTGTCTAGTGGGTTAAGTTACTGTTCTGGTTGGAAAGTAATCTTAGATAAGGATTGGTTAGTTGGGCTTGAAGTTGTGGATGGTTGAACTTAGGTTGAATACCTTGAGAGTAATTTTGGCTGAAGTTTATTGTTAGTAAAGAGGAATGCTGACTTTTGCGAGGTTTCTTCGGCGAAAGTTAGGTTGTGTAAGAGTTTTCGTGTTATCTTTATATTTAATGGGAGTACTACTAGGTATCTTTTGTTTGGTATGGTTCAGGAAGTGGTCAGGTCAAAGGCGAAGCTGATCTTATGTTTTGTTTTGGAAAACGCTAGTTGGGTTTTTGGAAAAGAAATAAATATTTTAGAAGAAGAGTTTAGGTGATGAAGGATGCATAACAGACTTGTGTGAACCTTAAGAGTTGGTGGTGGTGTCATTTGGTTTAGATTTTGCATGTTGTGTTCATAAAGAATTGCGTCAGGTTTTGCTTAGGTATGATCATGTTGTTGTGGATGTTTTGGATGTAATCCTTGGATATCTTTGTATGGAGAAGTTGTGTGATAAGGAACGTTAGGTAGTTTATAACCATTATTTGTCAGACAATCTTTTGAGCTTGTTTTATCGTCAGGAAGTGTTGCGAGGGTTTGTGTTGTTGAGTTATCTATTTATGATTAGTTTTCTTCTGTGTGGTTGTTGCTTAACATTAACAAGGATGTTAAGATTAAGTGGACGGAGGAGTAGCATTAAGTTTGGAAAGGTTAAAGAGGCAAACGTTTGGGCTTAAAAAAAACTAAGTGAGATAAAAGTTGGTTGATCACAGTATCAGGTTGTATGATGGTTACGTCAATAAGTTGTTATTTGAAAAAAGTTGTATGGATTATAATTATGGGTTGTAGTGGATTAGTTTAAGAGTATTATGAAATTAAGAGCGATATTGGCCTGGTTAAGTTTATCGAAGGGTGTTGGTCTAGTGAAAAAGTTATGGGTGAGACTTTTCATGGTTGAGATGTTTCGAGGTAAGTTTCTATTGGATGTTTGGTGGAGCCGCGTGTGTAGGGAACAATTGAGGTTGTGTTGATGGGTTTTAGATGTGGTTTTGGTTGTCTTTTATGTCTACGTGGCATGTGGTTGTGCTGCATGATGCTATAAGTTAGAATGATATCGTAATCAAAGTTGTGGTAGTCTTTTTCTTTGTATCTGGAAGTAAGAAGCTGTGAAAGGAGTTTGAAAGCAGTTGTTGTTTGATGGACTTGTTTTAGATAAGGATGAGTTGAAAGTGAATGTTTGTTTGGTTAGTAAATTGAGCTTGAGGGCCAATATTCTTTGAGAATGTTGTTGTCGTTGTAAGTATTAGAGTAGAGGTGTGTGAACAAATCTTCGTAAATTCTGTGACGTGGTTTCTTGGCAGTTAAAAGAAAGTGTTTTCTTTGAGAGTGGTTGGAGCTGTTGAGCAGTATGTCTTAATGTGGTAATGTTTTGAGACAGGTAATGGGTTTCCAATTGAGTTTATGAGTGTTCTCTCGTTAATAGACATGTAACCGGTATAAGTAAGTTATCCAGGTCTAGAAAGGTATGTTAAGGTGTTTCTACATGAATCTTTTGGGTTCTTGGTAAGGATGTTGTCATTGGTAGAGTTGCTTATAACCGTGTTTAGAAGTTTAGTGATTGAGTGGTACTGTTTAAGGTTTATGTTGGTGAAAGTTGTTATTGTAAGAGAGACTCGGTGAAAAGTTTTGATTGTTGCCTTGTATTTTTTAATATGTTTGAGAAAGTTAAGCTTATTAGTAGAAGTGAAAAGTTGTTGTAGTTTATCGAGAGTTGGTTGTCAACCTTGAGTAAGGAGAGTTTAGGCCGTTGAGAAAAGAAAAATGGTTTTGCTTTTGGTTTGAGTGTGCAATGAGTGTCGAAACAAACTATTGTGTTTTTGTGAATTGTTGCAAGTTTTGATGACGGGTGGTGTAAGTATGAGACTGAATCTTGTCTGTATGAGATGTATGTTGGGATCTTGGTTTTGTTAGTAAAGGTCCTTTGTGGTAAGATCATTGTGTTGATCAGAGTGTTTTAGCGGTGTAAAGGTGTTTGGAAAGTCACGTGAGAATGAAAGGAAGTTGTAAAGGAGCAACTTCCTTAACTCTTTTCACGGTGAAAATTTCGAGGACGAAACTTTTTTAAGTGGGGGAGAGTCGTAACACCCCAAATTTAGGCCTAGAAGTTTAGAGGCTGGTTTAGAGTTATAATGGACCGATTTTGTCGGTTTAGCCTAGCTCGGGATTAAATGCTTAAAAATTGGATTTTAAGTCAAAAGAAATTATGGGAAAATATTATAAAATCCTTAATTAATATATATTAGACTTTGGTCAAATCAATTTTGAAAATCGACCCTTGAAACCCTAAGATTTTGAAATTAATGACTGTTTTGTAAAAATTAAAAATTTAGTGACAATTTTATAAAACAAGCCAAAACTTTGAATCTTTAAGGGACTTTGATCCATATAATCCTAGCTGATCTAGACTTTCTAAATATTAATTAATTAAACCCAAATTCTATTTTAAATTAAATAACTTAATTAAACTCAACTTAAAACTCTTAAAACCCTTTTTAATTAACCTAAACATCACATATTTTTCTAATTTTTGTTTTTCCTCTTTGGAGGCAGCCATTCATCAAATTTTCAAGGTAAAAACTCATTCTTTTCTACTAAAAATCGTTTCCAATAAATATCTTAACTTTGTTTTCTACTAAAAACTCTTAAAACCCTTCAATTTTTTTTGTTTTCTCATCGTTTTCTCGTTTTAAAACCCGGAAAGCAATTGGATCAGTTTTGTAGGTGATATTTTGTCAATCCTCTAAAACAATAAAGTTCTTTACTGAAATTCTCAAGTTCTTGGCTTAGAGAAATTGTTTTAATTCTTTAATTTCATAAAAATCGATTTTTCAGCAGTGGGGATATGTTATCATATTATGAATAATGTCTATGCTTTTAAGACTTGAAATGGTTATATGCTTATACTTAATTGATGAATATCAAAGTTGATGTTAGCTTGCGACTTTGAAGTAAATTGCTCATTGATATTCCTTTAGTATTAATATAATTATCTTAAAGTTTGATTCTTGATATTCTTATGTTTTAGTTTGAGTGTTGTTTATAATGAAGCATGATTACTTAGGAGTTGAATATATTGTTGTTAACTAGGTTGAAGTGCATCTAGATAATATACCATGATATGTGCTTAAAGTGTTTTTAGATGAATTTGCATATAGAGAATATCATGAAACCTTTTGATGTGAGCACATCTTCACAAACACTTGACACTGATCCGGAGGTCTTGCCTTTAGGACCAATTACTCGATCTAAGGCAAAACATTTTAGGGAAGCACTCTTCCTTACTTGTACCAATATGATTAAATCATTCGATAATGTTTGTGCTCTAGGAGATAGGACGTTTAATGTGTTACATGTTAATATGTGACATATTAGATTATATTATTTATTAGGTGTTTATATATATATAAATATTACATTAATATAATATTTCCATTATTATAATGTTAATGTTATTTCCATTATTACAATAATATAATATTTTCATTATTATTATAATGCTAATATAATATTTCCATTATTATATTCATTATAATATTTATGTTATTATATTCATTGGTGTAGGTTTGTTGCATGGCAAATTGGAGAAGGCTGCAGGCCAAATTGAATTCAATTTGGTTTTCACGTGTTTTGGAGCAGTTTCGGCAGATAAGGACACAAGTACATAACGTCCATCTTTGATTCAAAATATCCATCACATGTTAAATGTGAATCAACACACATTTCAAATATGTGGACCAAAAGCATGCAACCGACTGACTGAAGAAATGAATTCAAATTCAATTTTGAATTTGGGTGTTTCTTAGCCACAAGTATTGAACCGGCAACTTCCCCTATTTACTTATATATATGTAATAAAATAATGTAATGAGGTTAGACATTTGATTAATAAAATTTTATTCGAGAGTTCTTTCTCTTTTTGGTTCTTTTTAGAACTATTTGACACTCAATTCGTTGATTGTCTTTTGATATTTTGGGTTCCTAAATTAATATTTAGTAGGTCCAAGTCCTACGGCGTTAAACATATTTGATTCGGGTTCGTTCAACATATTGTTCGAGTTCTTTCGAGTTTAGCGTTCCCAACACCGGTCGTTTTTGAAGCCTTCATCATCAACATCGTTGAAGTCCTTCCAAAAACGCTAAATTATTATATTTATTTATTTATTTATTTTTATTTATTAATTTCCTACTTAATATAATTATGTCGTACAACTTTTGTTATTTATTTGTTGTTTTTATTGCAGAAACATGTCTACAACACTCCTAGATCCGTAACAAACGAGGAAAGTCCGTTTCGACGAACTCCGCGTTATATTATGTGGTAATCAAAGCATAGGTTGTTGGATTCGTTGTAAGTTTCTGCACGTCTAGTCTTGTAAGTTTGTATCGAATATATATATATATATTTTTTTCTTTTTCAGTTTTGAATATATATAAAAAAAACAGTTTCGAATATATATAAAAAAAAAACAGTTTCGAATATTAAAAAAAACATATTCGAATATAAAAAAACAAAGATTCGAATAAAAAACATATTCGAATAAAAAAAACAGATTAAAAAAAAAACATATTCGAAAAAAAAAACAGATTCAAAAAAAAAACAGATTCGAATATAAAAAAAAAGGATTAAAAAAAAACAGATTCAAAAAAAAAATCAGATTCGAAAGAATTTTTTTTTCTTTTTCTTTTTCTATCTATATGTGTTTATTTTATATCTGTATATGTATTTAGTATTGTGTCTTTGTATAATTAGAAACTTTGTGTGAACTCTGAATTGCAACTTCAATATACTCGGAAATCGTCGGAGCGTACTTACCTGTTTGTTCGGTGATAGGGACGTTGTAAGCTCGTCTTTGCAGTAAGACTTTCTACCTAATTCATTTTCATCTTTTGTTTGTTTTAGTGTCATCTTCCTTATTTTCATTATTTTTCTCTCTTTTTTTATTTTATTTTTCATCTTACTTGTCTTTCTTTTGTTTCGTGTCATCTTGTTGTTATCTTTGTTCTTGTTATTTGTTATCCATTTAGCCACACTATTATCACGAGTTTCGAGACGTTGAATTAGTTCTTTAAAGAGCTGATTTTCGAGAAAGTGTAAGGGAAAAAGGCATTGAGCGTGTGAGATCAGAAGGGGAGACAAAAAGAGCCATTTAAGTATTCTCCCGAGTGAAACACGAGCGCTGAGTGTTATATTTTGAGCGCACTATTTCTTGGAGTGACTATTGCAAGATTTTTTGTTGTGTGTGCTATGAGGACCTTTTACTTAATTTTCACTAACCGAAATAATATTGTCTTTTGTTTGTTTGTTAGTGTTATTTGAAAATGACAGGTTCCGATGACAATACGGTTGATCAGAATCCACCATTTCCGCAGATGCAAGCCTTAGAAAGAATGATGCAACGAGTAATGGCTTCTACCATAGAGCCATTGCAATCTAAGATGGATAGGCTTGATGGAGGTTCCAACTCTGTTCATGAAATGTTGAACGAAAACGAAGTCAATCCGTCACCGAGACAACATACTCCTAGACAAGGACGTGTGCAACAGGTAGACGATAATTTGACTAACATTAAGATTTCTATCACTTCTTTTCAGGGACGTTCAGATCCTGATGCATACTTGGCTTGGGAAAGCAAAGTTGAACATATTTTCGAGTGTTATAATTACTCGGAACAGAAGAAGGTTCGATTAACAGCAACAAAGTTTATTGATTATGCCCTGATATGGTGGGACCAGTTATTGCTTAGCCGAAGGCGTTCTGATGAAGGCCCCGTTGCGACGTGGAACGAGATGAAGCGAATAATACGAAAGAGGTTTGTTCCTATTCATTATCATCGTGATTTGTTTCAAAAATTGCAAAATTTGAAACAGGGAAATATGAGCGTTGAAGATTATTTTAAGGATATGGAGATGGCTATGATGCGTGCAAATATCGAGGAGGATCGAGAAGCGACCATGGCACGTTTTCTAGTAGGGTTGAACACCGAGATTACCAACGCTGTTGAGTTGCAGCATTATGTCGAGGTTGATGCTATGGTGCAAATGGCGATAAAAGTGGAACGACAGCAGCGAAGGAAGTCTTCGAATCGAGGTAATACTCCATTTAAATCTTATTCTAACCCTTTGTACACTCCTAACACTACTAGGAAGCAAGCACCACAACCGCCACTTCGGATTCGCGAACAAGGCGAAACCAGCAAGCCCAAGGCCGCTGTTGCTGAAAATGGACGTGGTAAG
Organism: Abelmoschus esculentus; assembly: GCA_035048815.1. Lineage (NCBI taxonomy): Eukaryota > Viridiplantae > Streptophyta > Magnoliopsida > Malvales > Malvaceae > Abelmoschus > Abelmoschus esculentus. Next base: position 19,796,662 of record JAUCBN010000022.1, read on the forward strand.
CAACCAGTGGTGTCACAAGAGCGAACACGAGATATCCAGTGTTTCAAGTGTCTAGGACGAGGACATGTCGCCAGTCAGTGCCCAAACCGCAGGACCATGTTGATGATGGAAAATGGCGAGATTGAGTCTGAGTCTAAGGATGACGATCAGATTCCACCTTCAGTAGGTGATGAAGAGGATGATGACAATGTGCAGACTTTTGCTACCGGAGAAGCACTTGTTGTCAAGAGAAGATTGAACACTCAACCAATTCAGGACGAACAACAGCGAGAGAACATCTTTCATACAAGGTGCCTCGTGAATGACAAGGTATGTGTTGTGATTATCGATAGTGGTAGTTGCACTAATGTTGCTAGTTCTATTATGGTTGACAAGCTAGGTTTGAAAACGACAAAGCACCCAAATCCTTATAAGTTACAGTGGTTGAATGACGGAGGAGAGATTAGAGTGACCAAGCAGGTTGTAGTTCCGTTTTCCATTGGAAAGTACAAGGATGAAGTACTTTGCGATGTCGTTTCGATGGACGCGAGCCATTTGTTGTTAGGACGCCCGTGGCAGTTCGATAAGAGGGCTATGCACGATGGCTTCACAAATAGGTATTCTTTTGCACATGCAGGTAAGAAGATCACCTTGGCACCATTGACTCCGAGTCAAGTGCAAGAAGACCAAGTGAGGTTGCGAAAGAATATCGAAGAATCGCGAGGGAAAAAGAAGATGAATGTGTACGCGAGCAGCAAAAAAATCAGGAAATGTCTTTCCTCTCAGCTTTCTGTACTTGTTTTATTATTTAAGGATAATTGTTTATTGGCTGAGATTCCTAGTGATTTGCCTGCTTCGATTTCATCTCTTTTGCAGAATTTTGAGGATGTGTTTCCGGATGAAACACCTAAAGGATTGCCCCCTGTTCGTGGCATTGAGCACCAGATTGATTTTATTCCAGGTGCCACGATTCTGAATAGACCAGCATACCGAAGTAACCCCGAAGAGACGAAGGAACTTCAACGACAGATTTCTGAGTTGTTGGACAAAGGTTACATTCGAGAGAGTCTGAGTCCGTGTGCCGTACCAGTGTTGTTGGTACCAAAGAAAGACGGAACTTGGAGGATGTGTGTTGATTGTCGAGCAGTGAACCAGATTACAATCAAGTACCGACATCCTATTCCTCGACTCGATGACATGCTGGATGAGTTGTGTGGAGCGGTTATCTTCTCCAAAATTGACCTGAAGAGTGGATATCATCAGATCCGCATGCGAGAAGGTGACGAGTGGAAGACCGTCTTCAAAACCAAGCTAGGTTTGTACGAATGGTTAGTGATGCCTTTTGGTTTAACTAATGCACCTAGTACTTTTATGCGATTGATGAATCATGTTCTGCGATCTTTTATTGGTAAGTTTTGTGTTGTATATTTTGATGATATCCTGATTTATAGCAAGACTTTACCCGATCATGTAGAACATTTGCGAGCTATTTTGCAGACCTTGCGAGAAGAGAAGTTGTTTGGTAACATTGAGAAATGTGTGTTTTGTACTGACAAGCTTACATTTCTTGGTTACATTGTTAGTTCTCAGGGAGTTGAAGTTGATCCTGAGAAGATCAAGGCGATTGAAGAATGGCCACGACCGACTTCAGTTAGTCAAGTTAGATCATTTCATGGTTTAGCTAGTTTTTATCGTCGGTTTGTTCCCCATTTCAGTTCTATTACCGCCCCCTTAACCGGGATTATAAAGAAGAATTCAGTCTTCTCTTGGGGTAAAGAACAGGAAGACGCCTTTCTGAAAATAAAAGATTGTTTGACAAAAGCACCTGTATTAGCATTACCTGATTTTGATAAAATGTTTGAAATTGAATGTGATGCTTTTGAAGTTGGTATAGGTGCTGTTTTGTCACAGGAAAAGAGGCCCGTTGCTTATTTCAGTGAAAAGCTTAGTGGAGCAACATTGAACTATCCTGTCTATGACAAAGAGATGTATGCACTGATTCGGGCTTTAGAGACTTGGCAGCATTATTTGTTGCCTAAGGAGTTTGTGATCCACACTGACCATGAGGCCTTGCGATACATTACAGGTCAACATAAATTAAACAAATGACATGCTAAATGGGTTGAAATTTTAGAGTCTTTTCCTTATGTCATTCGTTACAAAAAGGGTAAAGACAATGTCGTAGCTGATGCTTTATCACGTAGATATGCATTGTTGAGTTATCTTGATTCACATTTGATTGGATTTGCATATATTCGTGAGTTGTACTCTGATGATCTTGATTTTCGAGATAATTATAATGCTTGTGAGAAAGGTGCTGTTGGAAAGTTTTTCAGGCACGATGGTTATCTTTTCAAGGAAAACAGGATATGCATTCCACAGGGTTCTATACGTGATATTTTGATTCGTGAGGCGCACGAAGGTGGATTAATGGGTCACTTTGGAGTCACCAAGACGTTACAAACATTGAAGGAGCATCTATTTTGGCCTAAGATGCGTAGAGACGTTGAAAGGTATTGTGAACGTTGTGTGACTTGTAAGAAAGCAAAATCGAAGGTTTCACCACATGGTATGTACTTACCTTTACCTATTCCTGATTCCCCTTGGACTGATATTTCTATGGATTTTGTATTGGGATTACCTAAAACTAGGACAGGTGGAGATAGTATTTTTGTTGTGGTTGATAGGTTCTCTAAGATTGCACATTTTTTTGCATGCAATAAGACTGATGGTGCTGTTAATGTGGCTAACTTGTTCTTTAGAGATGTTGTACGTTTACTTGGTATTCCTAGGTCAATTGTTTCTGACCGGGATGTGAAATTCTTGAGTCACTTCTGGAGGACTCTTTGGAGCAAACTAGGTACGAAACTTATGTTTTCTACTACTTGCCATCCCCAGACTGATGGGCAGACTGAGGTTGTTAATAGGATTTTATCTACTTTACTTTGTTCCATCATTAAAAAGAATATTAAGACTTGGGAAGATTGTTTGCCACATGTTGAATTTGCTTATAATCATGCTGTACATTCTGCTACTAAAATGTCACCATTTGAGGTTGTTTATGGTTTTAATCCTATTACTCCTCTAGATATGTTGCCTTTGCCACAGGAACAGGTGATGAACAAAGACGGTAAAGCGAGAGCAGAATATGTGAAGAAATTGCATCAACAGGTAAAGGAGAACTTAGAACGAAGGACTCAACAGTATGAAAAGCAAGAAAACAAAGGAAGAAAGCGAGTCACCTTCGATGTTGGTGATTGGGTTTGGGTTCATTTTCGAAAGGAACGTTTTCCAGCCCAACGACGGTCCAAGTTGTTACCAAGAGGAGATGGTCCTTTTCAGGTGTTGGGGAAAGTGAATGACAATGCCTACAAAATAGACTTACCGGGCGAATATAATGTAAGTCCTACATTTAATGTTTCTGATTTAACCTCTTATGACAATTCTGCAGATTTGAGGACAAATCCTTTTCATGAAGGGGGGGATGATGTGAGCACATCTTCACAAACACTTGACACTGATCCGGAGGTCTTGCCTTTAGGACCAATTACTCGATCTAAGGCAAAACATTTTAGGGAAGCACTCTTCCTTACTTGTACCAATATGATTAAATCATTCGATAATGTTTGTGCTTTAGGAGATAGGACGTTTAATGTGTTACATGTTAATATGTGACATATTAGATTATATTATTTATTAGGTGTTTATATATATATAAATATTACATTAATATAATATTTCCATTATAATATTTCTATTATTATAATGTTAATGTTATTTCCATTATTACAATAATATAATATTTTCATTATTATTATAATGCTAATATAATATTTCCATTATTATATTCATTATAATATTTATGTTATTATATTCATTGGTGTAGGTTTGTTGCATGGCAAATTGGAGAAGGCTGCAGGCCAAATTGAATTCAATTTGGTTTTCACGTGTTTTGGAGCAGTTTCGGCAGATAAGAACACAAGTACATAACGTTCATCTTTGATTCAAAATATCCATCACATGTTAAATGTGAATCAGCACACATTTCAAATATGTGGACCAAAAGCATGCAACCGACTGACTGAAGAAATGAATTCAAATTCAATTTTGAATTTGGGTGTTTCTTAGCCACAAGTATTGAACCGGCAACTTCCCCTATTTACTTATATATATGTAATAAAATAATGTAATGAGGTTAGACATTTGATTAATAAAATTTTATTCGAGAGTTCTTTCTCTTTTCGGTTCTTTTTAGAACTATTTGACACTCAATTCGTTGATTATCTTTTGATATTTTGGGTTCCTAAATTAATATTTAGCGGGTCCAAGTCCTACGGCGTTAAACATATTTGATTCGGGTTCGTTCAACATATTGTTCGAGTTCTTTCGAGTTTAGCGTTCCCAACACCGGTCGTTTTTGAAGCCTTCATCATCAACATCGTTGAAGTCCTTCCAAAAACGCTAAATTATTATATTTATTTATTTATTTATTTATTTTTATCTATTAATTTCCTACTTAATATAATTATGTCGTATAACTTTTGTTATTTATTTGTCGTTTTTATTGCAGAAACGTGTCTACAACACTCCTAGATCCGTAACAAACGAGGAAAGTCCGTTTCGACGAACTCCGCGTTATATTACCTTTGGAGGCTGAAAATTTATGTGCAAGCATAAAAATACTTAATTAAATATTGATAACTTTAATTTCACAATCAGGGTATAAAATTCTAGAAATTATAATTGGGTCCCTAAAACTTGTTCGATTAAATTAGGACTCGTTTCTCTTTAATTTTCGCTGTAATTGAATTCAATACTTGCATGAACATGTAGCATCTAATCAAAGCATTTAGAAAAGATAAATGATAATTTTTTTTAGGGTTATTTATCGGGGCGAGTCTCCGGATTAGCCTCAGTATTCCCCGTGTAGCTCTTTCGAGTCGGGTGGTGTCTAGACCGGGTCGAGGGGGTTACATTTTAACGAGACAAAAAAGGTGTGTAACACCCTCGACCCGGTGTCACATTGGGCCTCCGACCCAAAACCTGTATTTCAAAATTTCCTTTGATAGTCCAATAATAAAATCAAACTCAAGTCCAAATACGATCCATAAAACCCATTTAAATTAAAACAAAAGCCCAAAATAGTTTAAAGTAATCGGAGCTCCAAAATATTGCAACCCGTTTAAAATATTCGACCCAAATCAAAATAACAGAGTTACAATTACATATAGGTTTCGACACAGTACTAGCCCACTATCTAATAAATGTACTCTGACAACACGGTCGATGCTGAAATCCAAACCTCGATGGTGCTCCACGGGACCAACTCCACCTAACCTACGCATGAAAACACATTTTGGACGCTGAGCTACGAAAGCTTAGTGGGTACGCCAAACTCAGCCAACATCATGCATATCATAAGCAGTAAAGCATGACATATAAATCTCGTGTATGATATGATGGTCTAGCATGCTTGTCTACCACATGGCATAAATGAATATATTTTATCGCACACAACATATACAAATCATATCACGTCAACACACAAGAGTGAGACCCGCGTCCACACAGTATTGGGATCCTACACTCAGGATTGAGGCCGCCTTTAAATCCTATGCCCGGAATGTTACATCGGACATCTTCGAACGAGGCCGCCCAATGCTCGGAAAGGGGTGGAGGCCGCCTAACCAACCTCATGCTTAGAATGTTACATCGAACATCTTCAAGTGAGGCCGCTAATGAGTGTTCAAAAGTATTATTTTTCTTACCCTTTTTACTCGAATTATTGTTAGAATTAATTATATTATTAATTATATTATTAATCATTCATATATATATTTATATAATTTCTTGAGTTGTCATATTTATTTCCTTTGTTGGTTGAATTATATGGAAAATGATACTGTTGTGGTTTATTTCCATGTTTGCAGGATTCCTTCCTTGATGAGGAGCTACCGAATTAAAGGGAAAGACTTGAAGAAAAGGTCAATGCTAGAAAACAAGGAAAGATTTGGAGAATAAAGCAAAGAAGGAAAAAGTAATGAGAATCAAATAAAGAATGAAAATATTCTTTATGAATATTTCCAATTCACTCTTACCTTTTCACCTAAGTCAGCCGAGATTTCTCCTATAAAAGGAAGAGCATGGCGTCCAGCTAGTCATGAGTCGAATAAGAGTTCAATTTAGGAGTCAATTTCTAGAGTTGATTTGAGAAAATCAATTTGGGATTATTCTTTGTATATTTTTAGAACCCATGAATTGATGTAATTGGTTTTATTATCTTGTTTTTGTGGTTGTGAGAACGATTTGGATTTTTATCTAAGTATTTAGTTGTTCTTAATTGAGGTTTGCCTATTTTTGGTATTTATTTTGTTTGCGAGAAAATCGGGAGAGGACTTTGATAAACGACTTATTTATCCAGATTCGGGAGGATTAGATTCATAAAATGAATAGGTATGGTTCGATCCAAGTGTGAAAGAACTAATCTGGCTTAGGGATAAGTGCAGGATTTCAACGGCTAATAGAAGCTACGCTTTGCCGAACCTTAAGGATAGTCGCCCAAATTGCCCGAGCAATTCCCTCAAAGCAACTGCCCAAACAATCTACGAACTGTCAACTCGAAGAAATGACATAAGCAATCGATTGAGCCCAATTGTCGGAACGAGTTGGGCGGTGTGAACACTTATTTACAAAGAAGAATTCAATTCGGACATCACCCCACAATTTAGGATAATCCAATCTCTTCTCTCACCCATTCAATTTCATCTATCTTTCTCTTTATTGTTATTTTTATTTATTTAAACTCTTATCATCGACACTTGTGTCTTTATTTTACAGTGTGATAACTTAACCAATGTGGCCCAAACCAATTCCTGTGGAGACGATATCTAAATCTATACTATTACTTGCGACGTGTACACTTGCACCATTTGCGTTGCACTAAAATCATACAAGTTTTTGGCGCCATTGTCGGGGATTGACAATTGGTGTTAGTTGTTTTTGTTATCATATTTTTTTATTGTTACTAACTTATTTTTTTAAAACAAAAAAAAATATACATCAAGTTGAAGAAACTTCCAGATGCAAGGAGAAAGATACCCTTGACCAACTCAAGGGTCAACAAATGAGGGATTATCCGATTCGATACCAACATCGAATTGGAAATGCCATTAGAAGGTTTGGTATCGAACCATGGTTCGATACCCCTAGTCAAAAAGCCTATTTTTCTCTCAGGGGTATTGATACACTGGCCACCGGTATCGATACCCCTGCACGATTTGCAGTTTTGCGCTTAGAAATTTTAGAGATTCTTCCCCAAACTCAATCTAATCGATCTTAAAGTGTTCCCACTCGTTCCTTAAGATGTTTAGGATGTTTTAATATCATTTTCCAATCATTAAACACATAAGTACGAATTTCACCATTAATGTTCTTAAGCTTCCAACCAAGCACACATGTATCAAAAATCTATATTTATGCAACTACCATAATATGAATAATGAAATGGAAGAGTTGGGAGTACCAACCTTAAGCTAAAACAACAATAACTCGAGCTCCTCCTCCACACAACGCCTTCACCTTCCCAAGCTTGATGATGGCCCTCCAACCTTTTTCTCTACAAGATGAAGATGAACAACGATTACCACACTATTTAGAAGATTTAAGGAAGCTAAAACAATCTTAAAATTACTCTAAAACCTTCCTAAAACCTATTCACGTTCTTACCTTAAACCCCCACTAAACTCACCTCCACCATTTTAAACAACACTTACCTTGAAGGATAGATCCTTTTGAGATGAACAACCTTTCCTCAAGCCCCCAAACGAAATTTAAACAACCAATACTTTAAAACCTTATCTTTGATGATGGTTTTGGAGAAGAGAAATGGTCATGAAGATGAAGAAGAGAACAATAAATAGGTGATCTCATTCTCTGCACTATGCAAAAAATATGCCCCCTTTTCCTCCTCCAAATCATCCTAAATGGCCATTTACCATTCTATTCCTAAGTCATCATTCAAGCCCAAACCTAACAACAACCTCCAAGCCCAACAAGACACACAAGACCCAACCCCCTCGGGTTAACCCGACACTTGGATACGAGAAACCCGGGTCGTTATAAGGTGGTACAATTAAAAGACGAGATTTTTAATCATATTACTCGAGTGAAAATCGTTTGCCTCTTTTTCATGCCTTCTTTTATGTTTTTGTTTTAAATTAGAGATTTAGGGTTTAAGGTTAGTGATTGTGGTTAGGTTTTAAAAATTAGGTATAAGATTATTTTTTAGGGTTTTATCTTATTATAAATTGGCATATAACCACATTATGTATTGTTAATGGAAAATGCCAATGGAAATCAAGTATCTTGACTGTATATTGGTTCCATTAGGGGTTCTAACAATGGCGGTTTACCATATTTGGCTCCTCCGTCGAATCATCAAACACCCCACCACCACCGTCATCGGCATCAACGCGATCAATCGCCGTTTCTGGGTTCATTCCATAATGGAGGATGTGGGGAAAAACGGAGTTCTAGCCGTACAGACATTACGAAACAACATCATGGCGTCTACGGTGCTAGCGTCGACGGCCATCATGTTGAGCTCCCTCATTGCGCTCTTGATGGCGAGAGGTGCCGGAACCAAAAACTCCACCGCATGGTTCGATATCGGGAACCGAAGCCAGCGGGAGTTCTCCATCAAGTATTTCTTGATACTACTGTGTTTCATGGCAGTGTTCTTGCTGAACATACAGTCTATTAGGTACTACAGCCATGCAAGCATCCTGATCAACATACCTTTCAAGAAGGTGTACTCGGACCAGCGCCACCGCGGTCTCACGACGGAGTACGTGGCGGCCACCGTGAACAAGGGTAGCTATTTCTGGTCCTTGGGGTTACGTGGATTCTACTTCTCGTTGCCCTTATTCTTTTGGATCTTTGGACCCATTCACATGGTTGTGAGCTGCCTTGTCCTGGTTTTCATGCTTTATTTTCTGGATGTTAACGTTGAATCCGGTTCGGCCGTTCGGGGTTCCGATGATAATGGTACTGATGGCTCTGAGGATGATGCCCAACATGAGAGCTTAGATTATACCATATAATAATACTAATAATCTTGGTAAATGAGTTTCATTAGCATCATTTTTTTTTTCATTTTTTTTAATAATTATGTAAGTAATTTCTTCACAATTCAATCCAAATTACATGGAATTGTTCTTTACATAGTTTTTTTTAATAAAATTTAGGCGTAAAGATAATTTTAACCCTTAACGTTTATAGTTTTTGTCGTTTTGGCCTTTATTTTTTTTTTGGGATAATTTTAGCCCTTAACCTATATCTTTTTGACAAATAACTTATTTTTTAACTAGCTTGATGACTGGACCGTTAAAAATTTAACGATGATATATATAGAATATAATTTTGAATGATATGGAATGTAACCTATCAAATACATATATATATATATAGAATATAATTTTATTCTAATATAAAATATAAAACAATTAAAATTCAAATAAAATATTAAAAATTAATTAATTCTAAAATAAAGGATTATTAAACATTCTTATTTTATTCGAATTATGTTTATATTTTTTATTATATTTTGATTTTATCGTAGTTAGGGTTAAAAATGTTTAATAATCTTTTATTTTAGAATTAATTAATTTTAATATTTTATTTGAATTTTAATTGTTTTATATTTTATATTAGAATAAAATTATATTCTAAATATATATGTATTTGATAGGTTACATTCCATGTCATTTAAAATTATATTCCATATATATCATCATTAAATTTTTAACGGTCCAGTCATCAAGCTAGTTAAAAAATAAGCTATTTGTCAAAAAAATATAGGTTAAAGGCTAAATTTATCCCAAAAAAAGAATAAGGGCCAAAACGAAAAAAAAACTATAAACATTAAGGGTTAAAATTATCTTTATGCCTAAAATTTATAAAATGATACTCGAATAACTTGATATTCTTAATAATTATTAGATTAATTTTTAAGTTCAATTCGAGTTCTTTAATTCTATCTAATATATAAGTATTATATATGAAAATTTGAAGAAATCTATATGTATAATTATATAAAATCATTTAAACTGAAACCAATTAATATCATAACATTATAAATATTCACAATTACAATTGAAAAAATAGCTCAAACAACTTATTCAACTTGAAAAACTTCAAATAAAGTTTAAGTTATAAAAAATAACTAGTTAACTCGATTAACTCAAAATTTGATAACCCGACTCAATTTTTTTTTACTGAACTCGAGTCAACTCAACTTTAAATAAGCTTGAGTTATAAAACATGACTAGTCAACTCGATTAACTCAAAATTTTATAACTCGACTCACAATTTTTTTTACTGAACTCGAGTCAACTCATCACTCACCCCTACAATAAGTATTTAAACCTTCCAAATCGAGGGAAAACCCTTAATTTGCCTAGTTTGCAAACTAACAAGGATCTAAGAAGCAATTGAGCCCATCAAATTGTGAGGGCAAGGCTTAGTTTGTTCATTTGTGTTTAACGAGGCTTAATTTGTCCTGGTTTTGACACGTTCATGTTACTGGGAAACTGGAGCAACTATCTCACACCTTCCATGGCTGAACGTTTGAAGAAGCTTATTCACGAGCAACTATCTCACACCTTCCGGGATTCCGGTGCCAGTCAATGGATGTAAGCTTTGTAAGTGCTGCTTCTATGGTTATCTACTTCCTCGAGCACGTAACGAGTTGCAGGCATTCCATGAGGGGATCAAGAAGCAATACTTTCTCTTCAGCTTCTTAGCAAGTTGTTCCAGAAAGGGCTCTCTTATGATTCGACTTGGCTATTCCAATAGCAGCAGTCGTCGAGGGATGGCTGTTTCTGTCACACTTTTCAGGTGAGAGGAACTGATATGCCGCCGGAAACGGTTTGCGAGGCAAGATTTCAAAGCTCCACCTGGAGTGACCTAAAAAAGGAGTGATATCAATGATTTTGATTGACAAATTCAGCAGGAAAAACTAAAACAAAGAAAACAAAGTAGAAACTAAGGCATGCTAAACAGGTACTATTTGCCTATGTTAACAGGTAGGCTCAATATTTTTTTTAAAGTTTCTCCATATGTTTGGGGGATCATGCTCTTCCATCCACATATTAACTTTCCCTTTATTCATTGTCGAGAAATGAAAATGTTTCGGACATATCGATATTTTAGGAAAAATGAAGAATCAAAATGATATTAAGCTACTTTATAAGCATGCTTGAATTTCAAATAAAGAGGAAAATTCTTGAAAATAATGCTTCATAATCCTGGAATAGGAAAGGGAGAAATAGACATACCTCTTCAGCCTCGATTTGTATTTTGTCGGTAAGCTCTCCTGATTTTTAACACATTAAGACTCTTCATGAATTTTAAAGGTCTCGACTGGAGCGATGAAGATAGCACCATTTATTCAATCTCCTTATATATCATCCTCAGAAACGAGAGTAAACAGGTCCTTGAAATGCATGCTTAGAGAAGGTTCCTTCCATTCTAATGAATCCCACCAATCCTTGTCTCCTTTAATACCTTTCAGAGTGTGTTTCGACTTGGAGTCTAAATCAATTTTCTTGAAATTAGGGCAGTTGCATACACTGATATATTCGAACAAGGGCCACACACCTTCTCCAATGTTTTCTAATGCAGGAAGGTAGTGAAGAGTCAAGCTTTTGAAACTGAAATCAGAAATGTGACTCAATTCAGCAGTCATATTATCGAATATGATCTTCTCAATTGCTGTACAGTCATCAACTATCAACTCCTCTAATTTAGAGAAGAAGGGAAGCATGGAGCTCTTCAAGACGTATTTCAACTTTGGACATGCATGCACGTACAAAATCTGTAGCATAGCGAAGCTTCCTTCAGGAACAATCCCCTTGCAGATGTACTCCAAATTCCACAAATAGTGAAGATTCAGGTGCTCTAGGCATGGAAATACAACCTCAGCGAATTCCTTGTCATCATCCACAATGGCTTTAACCGCGGGACATCCACTTACTATGCAGTATTTCAACTTATTCATGCTGCTAATCCCGAATTGTGATATACTGATTACGTCCAGGTGATGATCTAAATAAAAAGCAGAGCAAGAGGCTAGTACCTTGACAATTGCATCAGGTATCTTCTCGCTATTAACAAATCTCAAGCATTGGCTTGTTCTTCTAAATCACTTGTATACTCTTGTTAACATTAGAGTACTTAATTTGAAATCATTAATTAATCTAATATACGAATTGATAATTTTTTTTAAATATGAAGAGTGACCCAAATATAACACCTATAATTAAGTGATCTAAATATAATTTTTAATAATTGAGTGATCTAAATATAATCTTATATAATTAAATGACTTAAATATAACTTTTAATAATTAGGTGACTCAAATATAATACTATCCATAATTAAGTGACCTCTATTGTAGTTTACCGATAATATATGCGGCTAAATTTGTTCGGTAAATCAACTCCACGGAGAGAATTCAATTTCATTGTTGTTGTTGTTGTTTTGCTATTAATTTAATTCAATTTTCAAGCGGTTTTAATGGCGGGTTCAATTGTGTCTCCCTTGCTTCAATCGCTTCTCAACCGGCTGGATTCCATTTGCCTTTCATTTGACGACGGCGGCGACGAGATCTTGACCAGGTCACGGACTGTTGTGGCGGCAGTCAAAAACATAGCTACAGTAGCGGAGCAGCGGTTCGAGATGCCGGAGGAAATCAGGAGGTGGTTGCTTGAAGTCAAACGTTTGGCTTACCGATTGGGTTATCTGTTGGATGACTATGAACAGGAAATGCGCAAGGTAAGGAATCGAAAACTAAAGAGCTGCTGTTTTGGTTTTCTCACTAGAATTGGAGACCGGCGTCCGGTTGAGGATGTGGTCGAGAAGTTGGCCAGGCTCGCCGGCGAAGGCGATTGGCCATTGGAGAGTAATTGGAGACCAGATCTTTATGTTCGATTGAATTCTGGGATTAGTTCTTTAAGTTTTGAACCTGAAATTGTGGGCAGAGATACGGATAGGGATAAGATCATTAGTTTATTAATGAGCGAGACCAACGAGGTATGCCGGGTAGTATCCATTGTCGGTGTCGGGGGAGTGGGAAAAACAACACTAGCTCGTCTTGTTTATAATGATGAGTCAATAGGGCGTAATTTCAGGTTCAAGTATTGGGTTTCTGCGGGCAATAATCACGGTTTCAATGTCTAAAGGATTGGGGAAGCAATTTGCTCCAAAAAAATTTCGAACGTGGAAGACTTTATAGAGGGTGTTAGAATTGAACTGATGGGGAAGAATTTCTGGTTGTGCTTGATAATTTGTGTATTGAGGAGATGGATCTATGGTTACTGTTAAGAAACTTATTCAATGTGGGTTCTTATGGATCTGCTGTTATAATCACGACTCGCTCCATTGAGGTCGCCGATGGTTTAAGTAACATACCTTTATATTACTTGCAACCTTTGCATATTGCGGATTGTTTAGATATGTTCCTCTGGGTGACATTGTTGCCCTGTGAAGAAAGCGAGTTGTTTCAAATGAGCAAGATTCTTGTTGCGGATTGTAGAGGGTTGCCTCTTGCTGTGAGGATACTTGGTGCTTTGTTGCCCTTTAATGGAGAAATGGATGATTGGTTATCCACAGTAGCTCTTGCGTTTCTGGAGATGCAAAAATATACTTATAGTTCTAATATTTTGCCGGTTCTGTGCCTTAGTTATGATCTTTTGCCATCCAATCTGAAGCAATGCTTCGCATATTGTTCAATATTCCCGAGAGAATATTGGATCAGTAAGGATAAATTGTTGAAGTTGTGGAAAGCTGAGGGCCTTTTGCAAACAAGTGGCTCAAGTGAAAGCTTCTATGACATAGCGGAGGACTGCTTTATGCAATTGTTACGGCGCCTTTTTTTGAAGACATAGTAAGAGATGATTCTGGGACCATATTCTGCCGAATGCATGATGTTGTGTATGATTTTGCGTTGACTGTTAGTTCGACTAAATGCTCAGTAATGGAGCCTGAAAGTTCCAAAAGTGATTTAGAACTTCGGCATTTGTCCTTGGTATTTGAATCTGGTCCTTCAGCACAACTAAGATATTTGAGTAATAAAGAAGACTTGCAGACTTTGCTTTTCTTATCGAGTAACTTTGACAGTATCCCCGAAACAATATTCTCTGGACTTAGCCACCTGCACGTATTGGATACCAGCCAAAGTGGCATTTCTGAGTTTCCTGTTTCTCTTGGTGCTTTAAAACACCTGAGGTACCTCGATGCATCTCGCACACATATCAGAAAGATACCAGAAACCATCAATAACCTCAAGTATCTGCAGACATTGGAACTCTCTGAGTGTTATAACCTTGAGGGGTTGCCCAAAACTGTCCCCCAGTTGACAAGTCTGGTAAATCTCTGTATTTCATCATGCTGCTCCTTGACTTCCCTTCCCTCAGGAATTGGAAAATTGAGGCATCTTTAGAAGCTGTCAACATTTGTTCTTGGAAAGCAATCTGATAGCGCTAAACTAAATGAGTTGAGTGAGCTGAACCTTCAAGATAGACTAGAGATTAAGAATCTTGAAAATGGGACAAAGGATGCAGAAGCGCGAAGTGCGAAGCTGTATGAGAAAGCGAGCATTCACCCATTGGGATTATCTTGGGGTTGCAGTGATGTTGAAAATGCTCGAATGTCTGCCATAATACTAGAAAACCTCCGCCCACCCGAGAACCTAATGGAGTTCTGTTTAAAGGGATACAAAGGTTCCAGGTTTCCATCATGGATGGACCGGGATCTTTGGGATCTGTCAAGTATTTCATTAATCAGTTGCAGTTGTCAAGTACTTCCACCCCTTGGACAGCTACCTTTCCTTAGGTTTCTCTATTTGAAAGGGATGTATGAAGTGCGGTCAATAGGCCATGAATTTTATGGGGATGAAGGATTCCCTCACCTGGAGCAGTTTGAAATATATGATATGCCTAGATTGGATGGCTGGAAGAGTATACAAATGAAGAAAAAGGATATCTTCACTGTTGTTGAAGGATCATCAGGTCCCTTGTCACTTGAAGCTTTCCCTTGCCTCGACAAACTTGTGGTTGAAGGATGTCATAGGTTGACTGCGTTGCCAGTTATCCCAAATCTTAAATTCTTAGCTCTTTGTGACAGCAATGAGATGCTACTGCGCTCAGTAGTTCATCTACCATCCCTTTCCTCTTTGGTCGTAGAAAACTTTAAGCTTGAGTTTTTAAATTGTTACTTTAAAAGCTTCTTCTCTATCGAGAAATTGACATTTTACAATTGCGGTAATTTGGATCATCTATTTGAGGACAACCAAGCATCCTCTTCTCTTAAACATTTGAGCATTCTGTACTGTGATGGACTGATGTCACTGCCTTCGGACCTAAGATCGCTGACTTCCCTTCAGAGCTTAGATGTTATGGAGTGTGGACAGCTGAATGACATTTCCGTTTTGGAGTCCCTTAGTTCTCTTCAGGAATTAAGTATCGTTGGTTGCCCAATGTTGCATTCAATCCCATCCCCCGTGCATAACCTGACCAATCTCCAAAGGTTGGTAATCAAAGGATGCCCTGCTTTACAAAGTAGTCTGGAAATGGAGAATGGTGAGGACCGGTTCAATATTGCGCATCTACCATACATAGAAACAGAACCCAAAAAGTTGTTCCTTGATGTTGATAAAGACAGAAGAACTCAGATATCAACTATATCTTCTGCAAATCACCTGCAGATCTGTCAAGTGTCAATTCAAAGGTAAGCTTATATGGTTTGAAAGAACAGTTCGAGTAACATACCGCTTAGGAATCTTTGTTGAAAGGGTTATTATATATTATATACTGCCAGAAGAGTTTAAACTTCAGTAGTGTTAAGTTTATATGGTTGCTACATCCATTCAAATACAAGTAAGCAAATAAATCTTGAATTCTTAAGTTGAAAAGTTGCAGTCATGGATACCCAATTAGGGGGCATTTTAAACTTCACTACTTGTTTTGTTTTATAGTAATCTTTTGTGAAGTTCATATAAATCCTGCAATTGAAGCATTCAGCTTGAAACCTGAGACAAATAGATATCTCTAGCACTGAATGTTTCCAACCATCTATTCATACCTGTTTTTCTTCTGCAGTAATGGAGCTGAGGTGACAAGTGACAACTGAGTCTCTAATCTCAGTGGCTAATGGTGGCAGTATTTAGTATGTCATTGCTTCGTTCGAGCCTGGTTTCATATGCTATGCGGGAGCAGTGTGTTTCGTGAAGCACTTCCCTCATCAAGGATTTATATGACTGTGAAGGATCATGCAATTCCAGTAAGAATGCAGGCGAAATCTCGAATACAACATTGATCCCTTCAACCTGTTCTGATGGTTTCAGTGGCACAGGCAACACGATTCCTCTATTCAAATACTGTCCTCATCTTATGTGACATTAATCCATTTACTTCTTACCAGATGTATTAATCAGCTCTAAACCATGTTACTCGGATTCGAATGTGAATGTTAGATACGAGTTTATTTTCAACTTGTAAATGTATACAGATTAAACTATTGAACTATATCTGACTATGCTTAAGACCATAACTTCTGAGAAATTTTGCAAGGATCTTCGTGTTGTAGCATGTGCTTAGGCTGTCTTATTAACATAATGGTAATAAAAATCGTTCATTTCACCCGACTTTTGTCTTTGCTTCTGGAAGCACACGCCATGGTAGTCCCAAGTTGGAAGTTCTGTAATTAGTAGTAATACTGTCTGATTAAGCGACAGAAAATTTCTCAATCAACAATTTGGACACAACACAACAACATAATACATCACTACATATGTCTAAAATATGATATAGAACACGAAACGAATACGAAAATAACATAAATATGACACCATGACTGTAAACAAAGATAAGCAAATCCGAAAGTTCTATTCATATCAAAACTGGTAAATGGGAGACTGCAACGATACCGGGTTTAAATAGTTCGATTGGTATTACCCCGAAACAACATTTTTTCATGTAGCACCGGAGGCGGCCTTCTTCTCCTTTTGTTTCTCCCTCTTCTTGTTTTTGAGTGCAGTCTTGCTCATTTCTCTTTATCATCATAGCATACTTGTGAGAATCCGAAAGTGACGAAATCGAAGACTGTATAAATGTATGATAAAGCAAACTCAGCCTGTACGAATCATTAAGATAGTCAAGATCACCAAAAGGAAATTAAAACTATAGGAGTATGAATCCTACTGATGCAGTCATATTGAAGATAATTGACAAAGCGAGTTAGCTAAGAGGTTATACACTTGTGTAAACCATACTTGGGCGACTTTGAAAGATCATCTCTTATATCACGACCATTTTTAAAATCGTGGTCTAAAAATAACCTGACGATTAAATTTTGAAAAATCAAGTTTATTGTTATTAATCGTTAATTATGAAAATCGAGGTTGTGTTTAAAACGTTTATTTTTTAATTTTAAAATGAACTAAAGTTGCCACCGGCCACTTAAGTAGGTCAAACACCATAAAACAAATCAGAAATTCTTTTTTAAAAATATTTGGGTTCGGGAGTCGGTTAGCGTAAAGATCGCCACCGACCTTTATGAAATCGATACCTTATTAATTAGACGTGGTATTTTGGCATTTTGAATAATAATATTAATTTAATTCTTTATTTTCAGATGAATATCGTTCGATGAGAATATCCTTTTGGATAAAAAAATACATTCTTTTAAATACGAGCTTGAATAAGATGTTCTATAATAGAAAACCTTAACTCGTATTTTGAAGAAATATAAGCTCTGCTCCATAAGGTTTGAATGCATGACCGATTATTATCTTGTCAATTTTAAGTTCTATCCTATTAGGCTCTATTAACCTATAATTAAATTGTTGGTTAACCGCATCTTAATGGTAAATCGTTACGCTTAATCGTTTTTTAATGATTAGGTTACGATTAACAAAATTCAATAATCATTATAACGGTTAACCGACCGTTTAAATTAAACGTTACGATTAACAAAATTCACTAATCGCTATAATGGTTAATCGACCGTTTAAATTAAACGTTACAGTTAACCTACCATGAACACCCCTACCAATAGCCAGAGGGTGGAGATGCTGAATATTGTGGTACAATGCTTGGATGGTAAATGAAGAATAACCGGCATGTGATAATGTCTGACAATAAAAAAATACGATTTGAGAGTTTGATTGAATGAAATTAAAACTTCGACTTTATTTAAAGTTTATATTTTTAAAGAAATTCAAAATTTAAATTAATTAATTAATTAATCACATACCATGTTATAATTAAATAATAATATTTAATTATAACCATTGATAAAAAAAATAATTTAATTATAAAAAATATTAATCATTAAAATTAGAGATGGTTCAAAGATTTTTAAAGTTCTGTGCAATTTATTAAAATCAGCCCCTTAATTTATAACCCGTAAAAGATATAAAGTTTTTTTGAAAGAATATTGTATTACAAAAGATATTATTAGGTTACCCTCTTTAGCAACAAAAAATTAACTTATAAACATCTAGAAATCAAACATTTTTGTTTAAAAAATATTATTATTTTTATATATTTTGAAGCAAAATTATCTACAACACTTCCAATATCAATTTCTTTTAAATAATCACTTTTGAATGCTATCAGAGCAAGTCCATTTAGTCTTTCTTGCGACATAGTTATTCGTATATATGATTTTAACAAATTCAATTTTGAAAAGCATTGTTCTACAAAAACAATTGTAAAAAGAATAATCAATAAGATTTTATAAGCAATTGTCACATTTGAAAAATAATTATAATGTCTTAATAATTATAATTCATCTTTCTAAAGAATATTTTCTAAATTTTTACAATGAGTTTCAAGATTAACATCATCCAACAAATATAATTTATCAAAATTTCAAGATTTTTTTTTTCAGAATTATTATTCGATTGTTTATGTTATATCTGTCCATAATTTCACTGATTAAATAATCTAAAACAATATTACGAGACCAAAAAAATTATAAATTAAATACATTTTACTAGTTAAGCCCTGATAGTAAGCGGAGAGGCCATCCACCAACGTAAGAATTCCTACTCCAACAATCATAAAGTATTAAAATAAAATAAAAAAATAAAAATGTAAATGTCAGTGGATGGCATAATCATACGACAATCGTAAAGTATACTTTTAATCAAAATAAATATTTAAAATATGTATTTTAGTCTTAAAAAATATTTAAATTATTTTTTCAAAAATAAATATATAATTTAATTTTAATTAGTATCCCATGTTAATTTTTTAAAACCTAAACGAATATATATACTTTAAATATTTATTTTAATAAAAACATATTTTAAACATTTATTTTTAACTAAAAAACATATTTTAAATACTTATTTTAATTAAAAATATTTTAATTATTTAAAGAAAATAATATATTTTAAATATTTACTTGTAATATAAGGTCATTTTTTTGAATTAACATAAGGTCAATTTATTTGACAAGATAACAAATAGATATAAAAGAAATTAATCATATTTAACATAATTTTTAATTTTGCACGTAATATTTTGTCAAATAGATCAATAATTAGTTTATTCAATTTAATAACATAATATCAATGTAAATTTTAATCCAATGTTATAACTCTATTACCTTATATTCTAACTTTTACCTCCAGTAAAATATATTCGTAAGAAACAAAACCCTAGACACTCTTTTTTTTTTCTATCAAAATATCAATCTTACCCGTTGTTCACTTTAATTAATCTTTTTAATCGATAATCGGTAATCAATTTTAGTATTAATTATCGATCATCAAATCTATTGTTTTTTTTTTATTTTATCTTTTAAAATAAGAATATCTATTTTTATAGTACATTTTTCCTCGCTCTTATGACACGTTTTTTAATTTATAACATGTTTCAGCATACCCTAAAGATCAATTGTTTGTACAGAGATTCAATCGACTCTAGTTTATGATTTTTGTTTCTGTCGATGGTCACTTGGAAAGATTTATCCCCTCTGAATTGATAGTTGTTTGCCGATAAAATCAGTACTGGGTAGTGATACTTTTTGCATGATAGTTTGAATCGCGAATCACTCCTTCCTTCTTTATGTCTCGTTTTAGCAGAGACAAAAAAATTCTGAAAACTTTTGAATTTTATTGGTATACTTATCTCCTTAGATTTTATCATTTTTATTTAGTTTTGGCTTGTAAGGATTTTTTAAGCTATTTAATCCAATTAATCTTTATATTATAATTGTGATTTTTTATGAATTTAATAAAAATTTTATTATCATTTATTAAAAAATATCTATAATAATCTTTTTCATGGTATCATCGTAATCCGTTATTTTTATCAAAAAAATAACAACAAAATCAACTGAATATCCCTTAAAATCATTATTTAGATAAATAATTCTCATCTAAAATTATTTAGATAAATATTCTTTCATTCGCACAGGACAAAGTCACATTTTAAATTTTAAATTTTAAGAAATTATCTAACCTTAAATTTTAACTATAAACCCTAAATTTAAGTTCTTAAAGTGAAACACAAATAGGAGCATCGAAAAAGAATAAATAAATCTTATTTGATACTTAAAGCGTTATTTATTTAAATTTTATTGGTTTTTCCGAATGTATTATAATTGTAATATTTTTTATGGATTTAATAAAAATTCGGTAGTAATTTTAAAAAAAATGATTTTTTAAAAACTTTGATTATGCTTATTTTAAATATTTTAAATAATTAAATTTTATATATTATATATTTTAAAACTAGTTATTTTTTTACACAAATTTTAAAACTACCTAATTAAAGATTTGTAAAATATATTTTTTATATTTTTATCAATTATAATTTTTAAATAATAAAATTAAATAAATAAATAACAAATTTAATAGGTGAGATGTAGTAAAATTTTAGGGGTATATTTTAAACCCACAAACCTCGAGATTCCTTCCTTTTTTCACCATTCACGTCACATGGGATTATGAGCATATAATGATGATGGATCAGTCGAAATTAAATATTATCCTCCATCAGTTTGATGATATATTCAAGGTGCTAGTTGCCTGCGTGAGACAGATAAAAATAAATTACTACCAGCCGACAAGTTGTCCTATTTCAATCGATTTTAAAATGTTTGGAGGCCGGGTGGAGTAGGAATTCTTAAGTTGGAGCCAAGCAGTGTCGTTGTTTATATCCCTCTCTGGATTGCGTGTTGTTTTCATCATGGATCAGACAGCAGAAATCAGCACAGACAAACTTGTTTCACCAACACAAGATGCTGAGAAATCATGGGACGATGAGATCCGACAACCGGTGGAAACGCTCCCTAAGGCAAAATTATATTAAAAACCCTTTTTTATTATTTAAATACAAATATATATCCCTCCCAATTTCAATGATAAATCTATACCCTTGTCAGGACACGTAGGAAGAAGTCGCTACCTGCAAAAAGCGATTAAAGAAGTCGCTTTGTGCAGGAAGCGACTTCGGGCTGAGTTGGCCTCCCTTGCCACATAATAATGTGGATAAGAAATCGCTCTGTGCACAGAGCGACTTCCCTAGGTTTGGAAAGCGTAAAACCCTAGTTTCAAGAAATCGCTCTGTGCACAAAGCGATTTCAGTTTAAATTGAATCGTCTTAAAGAAATCGCTCTGTGCACAGAGCGATTTCAGTTTAAATTGAATCGTCTTAAGAAAATCATTCTGTGCACAAAGCGATTTCTTTGAAAATTGAATCGTTTTTACTAAGAAATCGCTTTGTGCACAAAGCGATTTCTTCTTAATTTACATAGAAATCGCTCTGTGCACAGAGCGATTTTCTTTATGATATCGCTTCCCGAGGGTAGCGATTTCCTTTACGATATCGCTTCCCGAGGGTAGCGATCTCCCTATAAATTGTCGGGCCCCCTCATTCCATTTTCACCCAGAAGTCGCGTTCTATGCAAAATTCCTTCTTATTTCTTACTTGAAAAATATTTTTGAGTTATTTTATCTTGTGGTTATTCGATAGCATGGCGGGTCTCACAAGATTAGATGGTAATCATTGTTTCAATTTCTGGCGGGATAATGAGGTATTTTTAATTTTTTAATATTATTATTTTTTAATATATTTTTTTAAAAAATTTTAATATTATTATTTATAAAATATTTTATTTAATTTTTTTGTATATTTTTTTGAAGGGTTATGAAAGGGTTTTAAATTGCTACCATCATCGAGTTATGAATGCTCCGGATCTGGCTCTCGTTCCCTATTTGATCTAGGCGAGGTTCGGATATGTGAGCCTTATTATCGCGGGGACGAAAGTGGATCCCTACTTGATTAGTGCTCTGCTCAAAAGGTGCAGACCGGAGACCCACACCTTTCATCTTCCGTATGGTGAGGCCACTATAACCTTACAAGACGTGCAATTCCAACTTGGTTTGCGTATTGATGGCCCCGTTGTAACGGGTATTGCGGAAGATAATTGGGCTCGTCTTTGTAATGACTATCTTGGACTTGTTCTCGAGAAGATGTCCGGCGGGAACGTAACGTTGAAGTGGTTGGTCGATAATTTTTCAGCTCTACCCGTCGATGCAGACGAAGATACAAAGAAGGTAACATAATTTTTTATTTAATTTTTAATTACTTATTTTTATCAATTTTTATTTATTTTTAGAATTTTTAGAATTTAGGGTTATTTATATTAATTTTATCATATTTATAGTGTTATGCTCGCACACATATTTTGCGCATAATTGGCAGGATTTTGATGTCGGAAAAAACCCGCAACAAAGTGCATTTGGTGTGGTTACACCATCTACGAGATTTTTCGGACTCCAGCAAACTCAGTGGGGGATCGGTTGTTCTTGCCTTTTTATATCGAGAACTTTGTACCAATGTTGATCCTCGGAAGCAAGTCATGGGAGGTTGCTTGATATTGCTTCAGTCTTGGGCATGGTATCGTATGCCTTTTCTTCGTCCTTCCTTAATTACGCGACGTGCCTATGAGTTTCCACTAGCTCGGATGTACTATTTTATTTTATTTAATTTTTTATAATTTTTTTTAAAATTATTGTTTATAATTTATTACTTATAAATTTGTTTTATTAATGTTAGGTGGTGTTATCCATTGTCGCATTCTAGATTGCCAGAGAACCAAGCAGATTTCTGATTACTTATAGATCGGGAGGAGGAGGTATTTGAGTTTTTTTTTATAATTTATTACTTATATTTTTTATAAATAAAAAAAGTTTTAATTTATTTTAATATCGGGTATTTTTTTTCTAGTTCATTTAGCAGCCGTACAGCGAGCCAACCATTATGTCTTGTATCCCAAATGACATATCGGCTCGCTCCAACATATGGTTTTCGATGGTGCCGCTGATTAATTACTCAACTGTCGAGTAGCATCCGGGTAATCGAGTTCTACGGCAGTTTGGGTTCAAGCAAGACATTCCCGACCCACCTTCTGTATTTGATAGCTTGCATGCTCTCACACGATAAGGGAAGACCGACATGGATTGGTCGGACAAACATAGAGAGTACATCCAGATGTGGGCTGAAAGATTCCATCGGATCCCGATGTACGAGCCAATTGTGGACGAAAGTTTGAGATACAGGTATTGGCGTTGGTATATGGACAACGGTAAACCCCACATCTTGACCGACCAGGAGCGAGCATGCGAGATAGCTGTTGCTCCACGGAGACGTCCACTAATGTAACGAGCGGGGAGTGGTAGAGGACGAAATATTCCAGAGGAGCCACCAGAGGATCCAGCAGAGGAGCCACCTACTACACCAGTGCCCCAGCCTCAGCCCGATTTGTCTTGGTCTCCTCAGTTTCCACCACCCTCAGAGGGTTTTTTTTTACTAACGTCTTGCACCCGTTTATGTCTGTGATGGGTGTAACCACTGTCCCGATGCCATTGAGTTCTTACTATCCACCATCGCATGCATATGTTCCTGAGTTCGCTCATTTGCCTCAGTTTCCATATTTTGGATCTAGCTCAGGTATGGTCGACCAGACTCCTCCTCAGAACCTCTTTTACACCGACCCATCTGCTAGTGGTTCTCACTCCGGTAATGTGGAAGGAGATGAAGAGGAGGAGGAAGAAGAAGACCCTGAAAGATTGCAGCACAGAAATCCGCGTCGAGATCGTCGTCCACCACGGTGCGGCACATGCGGGCATAGACGTCATTAGTTTATTTTATGTAACTTTTTCTTTATTTGGTTTATTAATGTAGACGTTTGGTTGTTATATATTTAATCTTGTTCGTATTTAATTGATAAATTAAATTTCTTAAATATTTAATCTTAAGTCTTAATAAATGGACATATTAAAGAAGGACCCGCTCGATGTGAGCATGTTCTTCGGGTGTGTCCTGGATTTTTACAAATGGTGCATAACTTGGGTTGCCTAGTACTTTCTCTATGACCGACCAAATCTTCATCGCAGAATATTCTGGTTGATATTGGATGACCTTTTTTCTCGCGTCTTAATGCAAAATTCGGTCGTATTTTCGGTTCATCGTCCGTCGCATCTTCATCCCATTTATTTCTAATAGGAGGGAACTCGCGTTCGTAAACCTTAAATATGGTTGTTAACGAGTAAACTGGGTCAACAACCGTCATGTAATTTAACTGGACAAAAGAACAAGCAGCAATGACGTATGGGCAGGGGTATTTAAATGTTTGGAAGAACCCACAATCGCATGTTCTTTTCCTCAGATCCACGACGTAAGCATTATGTTGTATACCTTCTAACGGCCTTGAGTACTCGGAGACACGGAATAAATGCCCTTCCCGTGAAAAACATGTCGCATTCATGGAATTCGACTGTTGTACAAATGCTTGTAACTTATTTCGAAGATCTGGGTGAACTGTATGACCACCTTCCATATACTCTTGAGCTTTTTTACCCAATGTGGCAAAGAGGGATCCCAACCGATAATATATTGCTTTGACAATAGAAGTGATCGGTAAGTGTCTCACTCTTTTTAACGATGAGTTGATTGCTTTGGCAAGGTTGGTGGTCATATGACCATATCTTTTGCCTCCATCAAATGAACGAAGCCACTTCTCTCGGGGTATATTAAGAAGGTATTTATATACATCTTTATTGCGATTGTGTAAGTCTTCCAATAGTTGTTCGATTTCTCTCACCAAGTATGTGTTTCCTGTGCATTAAAAAACGCGGGCTTAATAATTCTGAAAAGAAATACGAGTAAGAAAAAGAAGTCAATACTAACCCATTCGAAGCATCATTATACGTTCATCGGGGCTTTTGAACCTCGCAAGGTAATTGGCAGCAATGTGTCGTAGACAATACCGCTGATAAATTTATGGCGGTTGCCAAGATCGTCCTATCTTCTACATTGCGTATTTGATCGCTTTTCCTCGGTCGGAAATTACACATATTCCATCATCCCTATCCCGCAATACAGGTGATAGAACATACCTTCGCAAGTTCTTTAAGAAGAACACCCAAGAAGGGAGATCCTCTTTTTCAACGATTGCGAAGGCAACTAGAACAATCTTTCGGTTACCATCTTGCGCAACTGCCAACAATAAAATTTGCGTGTACTTGCCGTACAACCAAGTACCGTCGATCTGAACCATCGGTTTGCAATGACGGAATGCATTGACACATTGTGGAAAGGTCCAAAATAACCGTTCAAATTGGCAAACACCGGGTATGATACGGTCATTTTCATACGCCGGTACTATTTCGAGCTTTACCACCGTACCAGGAATATGCTTTTTCATCAACGAAAGCCACGGTCGCAATTCATTGTACGATTCCTCCCACTGACTGTATAACTTCTGAACGGCACGTTATTTTGCATATCATGCTCTTTTATACGGAACATGGTAACCGTATTGAGACGTGACTGAAGCCATACAAGTATGCACGGTTACCCACGAATTCGCTTTCACCAGAGGCATAATGGCATCACACAGCACGTGCACATCCAAGTTTCGATGATCCTGATTAAGGCGACCCACGATGCATGTGTGAGGGTCATCAAACTTGGTAATCTGCCAAAGGTTGTTTAATTTCTTCAGACGAGAAACACGAACCCTCCATTTACATCCTTGTTTCTTGTGTACACATTCAGCAATATACTTATCAGATGCATTCTTGTAAACACCGGATGCAACAGAATTACAGATATTATAATGTTTGATTGCTGCAATCGCCAGATCCTTGGTCTCGAAAACCTTCCCTTTATATATTTCAAGAGAACCACCTTGGTTGTATTCGTCGATCTAGTGGAATTGCAGAAATTCCGGAGCATTGAAGACTTCTATATCAATGGATGCAAAGTGGGACGGTGGCTCGTAAAACGATATTGGAATTGAAGTGTTAGGGGCATCCACTTCGTCTGGCTCCTCAGGCTCATCGACATCTTTAGGAAGGCCATAAAAAGGGCCTAGCTCATCACCATCAGGGTCAGGCTCTTGAATCGGTTCTTCGTTAGAGCGGTCACCCTCAAATTTGAACAATTATAAGTCCAGCGTAGGTCCAACAACTACAGATGAGTGTTAGGTTGGTAGGAAGTTCAAATCGAATTCAGACTGAGAGAACGAAGACGGTTGGGTGGGTGGTAGATTAAGGTCGAAATCAAAAGAAGCATCATAAGAATATCTTGCCGCCGAAGACGATGGAACATCAACATTGTTCTGTGAGCATTGGGTCGACAACAAGTTAAAGTCGTCTCGAATATTGGCCGTAGGGTTATAAACGTTAGGGTCAAAATCAAAATTTGCACGACGCCAATCTAGGATGGCAGGAACATCATCATCATTAACAGAAAAAATCGCAAACAACTCCAACGGACCTCCTAAGGAATATTGCAGGTGCGAATCGAGCATCATTTCAACGTCTCCGTTGTCGGCCACATGAAAAATTGTATAATACAATGGCTCCAATGATGTCGGTAATCTATATTTTAATGGCTCCAATTTTTGACCTTGAGCATGCGGAACATGATCCGATACTCTTTTCATCAATGATCTATAGCTTAATCTCCGCGGGAGCTCAAGTGTAACTGTATTCAAAGACTGAAACACCACACCCAGAGATGCATCACCAACCATTTGGCCGTCGTAATAAACCAAAGCAGTGATTCTTCTTGACATTTTGACTTTTAAATTCAAATGAAAGCGGATTCAAAAGAAAACTTTTAGGATTTGTAAATGAGAATTTTGGTTGGAAATTTGGGGGTTCGAATTTAAAATATTTAACCACGTGGAAATCGCTTCCTGCAGAAAGCGATTTCTGCACAGAAAATTGCTTCTTACAGGTAGCGATTTCAATGATTTCCATGCTATATAAGACTCATTTCCCTACTTTCAGACTGAAAACGCTCAGTCAATAATTCATCAAGTTTCAGAAAAGCTTATTGTGGGAAATCTGTGGATGGCTAGGTTTTCTTACGTTTTTTTCTTCTCTGGTACATATAGTTATACTTCGTTTAGTAGCAAGATAAAATACGATGAGTTCTATGACTTAATATCGATGGAGGTTGCGAAGGAGACAACAAGAATAAGAGAAATCTTATACATGCAAGCAAAAATACCAGTTGATGAACCAGGTCCTGAAGCACATTACCTATTGAAATTGTCAAGTTCAAAAGATATTCGGAAGATGTTTCGAGCTTACACAAATATTCCATGTATATATATTGAGATTTACGTCAAATTTAAGGATGAAGGTAGTTCAGTTACAGACAAAGTTAGTTCATCAAGCAACGTCGATGAAGAAACAATTTTACAACGTATCAACAACAAACGACAGCAAAAGGAACAACAAATTGAAGAACTGAATTTAACATCTGACGTGTCTACAGATTACGAAAACACGGAAACAGACGATTCTTCAACCACTTAGATATTTTTTATGTAGAGTTTAATATTTTCAGCCAATAGTAATAAAGTATACCTTTTATTACATTTTCTTGAATAACTATACATTTTAGTAACATGGAATTATTAAGATACGTTCAATTAATAAAATATAAGTTATATTATTAATCTTACTTATTAAGATAACAATATTAAATATATATTATAAAAATAAACATAATTGAAAAATAATTGAAATCGCTTTCCAAACCTAAGGAAGTCGCTTTGTGCACAGCGCGATTTCTTATCCACATTAAAATTAAAGGCTTATGTGGCAAGGGAGGCCAACTCAGCCCAAAGTCGCTTCCTGCACAGAGCGACTTCTTTAATCGCTTTTTGCAGGTAGCGACTTCTTCCTACATGTCCTGACAGGGGTACAGATTTGTCATTGAAGTTGGGAGGGGTATATATTTGTATTTAAATAATAAAAAAGGGTTTTTAATATAATTTTGCCGCTCCCTAAAGAACAGGGTTGGAGTGGATCCAGTTTTTATAACTATCAAGGCTTCTGGTGCTCAGCTCGTCGTCTGAAATCTGTGGTTTCTTTCCAGAGACATTTCCCAGCATCTGATTCTAATGCTATCGTCGCCAGTCTCACAAAATGTGGCACCACTTTGCTCAAGGCCTTGACTTTCTCCACTTTGTACCGCACCCAGTTTGCAAGGGGTGAAATGGAACACCCTTTGCTCAACTCGACTCCTCACCAACTGATTCGTCAGTTAGAGTACGATGTTTATGTCAACAACCCTTGTCCGAATCTTGAAAACATTTGTGTTTATAAGCCATGTCTTTTTGCCACACACGTGCCTTTCGCTTCTTTGCCTACTTCCATTAAAGATTCAAATTGTAAGATTGTTTACATATGTAGAAACCCTATGGATACGTTCATTTCTCTTTGGATTTTCATCGGCAAGCTTCAAGACGAAAGCCAAGAGTTGCTGTCTCTAGATGAAGCTTTTGACAAGTTCTGTCATGGAATCTGTGGGTTTGGACCGTTCTTTGATCATGTATTGGTTTATTGGAAGGCAAGCCAAGAGAACCCCGACAAGGTACTGTTTTTAAAGTACGAAGATCTTAAGGAAGACATTAGTTGTCAGGTGAAACAGTTGGCCATGTTCTTAGGTGTTCCTTTCACAGAGGATGAAGAGAAGCAAGGAGCTGTTGAAGAAATAGCAGAAGTTTGTAGTTTTCACTACAAGAAAATTGTAAATTATTGAGGGAAAAAAATTAACGGATTATAAATTCGTCCCAATTTACCGATAATAATAAATTATTCCATCATAATTTTTAAAAATAGTGACAGAATGTTCTTTCCGTCGTTAATTCTGATAAGTTAACAAAAATTAATATTTTTATTTATGACGGGACAAAGATTTCGTCAGTAATATATTTATTTTAATAAAAAATATATATACTTTATTTGTGAGAGAAGAATTATTCTGTCGAAAGTAAGAAATAATAATAAAAAAATACCGACGGATTGTTCTTTCCGTCGTAAATTCTGACAAGTTTAATAAAAAATAATATTTTTATTTATGACGGGACAAAGATTCCGACGGTAATATGTTTATTTTAATAAAAAATATATATACTTTATTTGTGAGAGAATAATTATTCCGTCGGAAATAAAAAATAATAATAAAAAATATTTCATAAATCTAAAAGATCATCCAAATCTCTTTTCAACGGTAATTTACCCTTATTTAATGCATATTAATTATATCATTTTCCGAAATCACCTACAATTATAATAAAATATTATTACCTTTTCAATTAAATCTCCTTCACCTCTTTCACCTCCTTCTTACAGTAAACCATGGATCTTCTGCTAAAGCTTTCGTTTTGAAATACTTGATCAACCGACAGCCACCTGAAGCTTCCCACCACAAGTATTGTTTACGATATGAGACTTTAGCTAGAATCATGTTAGTATTTTTTATTTTTATTATATGTTTGTATAATATTTTTTATATATTTTTTATAAATTTTTAAATTTTGTGATGAATATATTTTTATAGTTTAATCTGATTTATGTTGTGGTTTATAATATTTTATTTTCAATAGAGTTTATATTATGTTAAAATTTTTAATTTTCTATTCTTTCTTAGTGTTGTGGTTTATAATATTTTATTTCCAATAGAGTATGTGATAGAGCAATAACTTGGTTCATGGGATATAGAGAAAACTTGATATTTTATATTTTAGCTCACTAATTATAATTTATACATAATAAATTAGTTGAAAGTAGTAGAATAATTGAGAAATTAATATGTAAATTTCTTATAATCCGTAGTTAAAAAATATGAACACAAAGGCATGGCTTATTCGTTATTATATAGTATACATTAACTATTATAAAGAAAATACTTATGTTAGGTAAACCTACTGATTAGAACATAAACACTAGGTGGAGTGGGACTATAAGAAATTTCCATACCCCCGATCACTAATGAACAATAGTTTTTTTAATACATTTTTTAAAAATTTTCTAAGGGGTTATTCATGATTTAGTTTTTTTAAGTTTTCTTACTTTAGGGTTTAATCTTGATTAATTTGAATTAATTTATATTGTATATTTAGTTTTTGTAGGTAAATTATACTTTTTACATACACAATATTCTCTAACCCCTACCTTGAATATAATTGGTTTTAATAATTTTATTTTGATGTTATTTTTTTTTGTAGAACCTCTGGAATATTCTATCGAATATGTGAGTTAAGGTAAGCTGAATTTTATTTTTAAAATATAATATTATTAATTTATTAGTATTAGTCTTTTAACTAAAAAATACAAAATAGATTAAAATATAAAAAAATATTTGCATGTAACATAACTCAATAATTTCTTAGTTCTACATCTTGTTTGTTTAAAAACAGGTTTTGATATTCAGTATGGATCGATCTTGGATGTACAATATTGATAGGCTAATAAATGGTCACATTGTTAATCCCGATTTTAAACGACCACTGTTGGAATTCATTACATTTGCTTTAAGTAAGCCTAGATTTACGGATCAAGGAAATATTAGATGTCCATGTAATCGGCCTAAATGCAAAAATATAACTTTTTGAGATCCAAAAACAGTTAAAGTTCATGTGATCACGAAAGGGTTTGTTCCTCATTATTATAATTGGGTACATCATGGAGAGCCACGTTTTTCTCTTACTGGTTATTATAATCATATGACGGGTTTTAATATTCTAATTCTAGAGTATGCATATGATCCGTGTAGTAACAATCATGAATCCAGTGAAGTAGATGGTGCTGATTCTGAATTAAATACGTATATGACAGAAGATAATCAAGCACCGATTGGTTCGAAGCAAATGTTGTACAACAGACTGGGTGCTTCTTCTAAACCAATATGGCATGGTAGCAATGAGTCCAAGTTATCAATGGTTTCTGAATTGATACACTTGAAAGCAAAATATCAGATTCCTAATGCATGTTATGATGACCTTTGTCAGATAATGCAGAGGTTAATGCCCAAAGATAATGTCATGCCTAAGAATATTTACGAGACGAAAAACTTGATTTGTGATATGGGTTTACCGGTTCAAAAAATCCATTGTTGTAAAAATGGTTGCATGATTTATTGGGATTGTGATTTTGAATTGAACAAATGTAAGTTTTGTGATCATCCTCGATACAAAGATAATGCTGACGAAGGATCTAGTAACAGAAAAGCATACAAAAGATGTATTACTTCATCTTAACTCGGTTACAAAGTTTATATGCCTCAAAAGTTACTGCTAAGCATATGAGGTGGCATAACGAGCATCAAACTGATGAAGCTGGTATCATGTGTCATCCTTCTGACTCTCTTGCTTAGAAACATTTTGATCAGTAGCATCTAATATTTTCGTATGAGACTTGTAACGTCAGGCTTGGGTTATGCACAGATGGTTTTCAACCGTTTGGTCAATCTGGGCAACAATATTCATTGTGGTTGGTTATAGTAACACCATACAATTTGCCTCTTTCTATGTGCATGAAGGATGAGTTTATGTTTTTGACAATAATTGTGCTCGGTCCCAAAAATTCAAAATATGATATATATGTATTTCTGCAACCCTTAATTGCTGAGTTGATACATTTATGAGATATAGGAGAGGTAACATATGATATATCAACCAAGCAAAATTTTCTGCTTCGTGCTTCCTTATTATGGACTATCAATGACTTTCCTGTGTATGACATGTTGTCGGATTGGTTTGTCCATATTGCATAGAAGAATCTGAAGCATTCACTCTTCATCATGGTAAGAAACAATCTTGATTTGATAATCATCGTAAATTTGAGAGGTCGAAGGACGTTGAAGTGAACAAGACAAGCTTATTCATTCTTTGGATCCCAAACGAAAGTTACTTCAGGAAAGGAAAAGTTGGAGATCGGAGAAACTATTTCACACCTGCCATGGTTGAACGCTTGGAGAAGCTTATTCAACAAAAATTAGATGGTTCAGGTTTAGCATTTCAACTCTCCTCCCAAACCTCAAAGGCATGATCATGGGATTTCTTTGTGACTAAATGATATAAATCATCTGTAATTCGAATAAAATCATCTATCTTTTTTCGTATCGATATTTTTATTTATGGCTTACGATTTAGAGATTAAGATTAAAGTTTAATATTAGGATTTAGGTTCAGAGTTTAAAAAAATTAAGGTATAATATATTTTTAGAGTTTAAGGTTTATAATTTAGAATTTAGAGTTAGAGTTTAAAATTTGATTTTTTAGTGTTAGACATAGAAAGGGACAAATAATTTTTGTCCCTACTTTCACAATCATCTTTAATTCTTCACGATCACAATCGAATTATATTTTTCTGAATTATCTAGTGTAATTGCAAGATAATACTTGTTTATTAGTTTTAGGTATTAATAGTATATATACACCATATAGATAAGTTGTTCAAACACGAGTTACCTAGTATAACAACAATTATTTTTGAATAGTTTATATTTTAGATCATTAAATTTAATCCTACTTTCATTTACATCGCAAATCATTTTTATCAAATTAAATCATTCAGTTTTTATTATTTATAATAATGAAGTAACGTATGGTATAATACTAAAAAATTAACCTTAAATCTTATAATATTAATCTTTAATCATAAATTATAAATTATATCTTTTAGTGTTGGATATGCATAAAAGCATAAAAAAACAGATGATTTTAATTTGTTTTTTTTTTTCATTTTAAAACATTGTTAAAATTTATCACTTCAAGATTAGAGGTGACAAATGAGTTGTTTGGTTCGGATTAAACTATATTCAATTTCACTTAAGATTTGATTCGGTTTTAGTTTAGGTTTATAGTGATTTAGGTCATATCGTTCAGTTGATTGTTGGTTTAGTTAATATAGAACGATTATTTTTGGGTTAATTGATTTCGGTTCGAATTAATGTTGGATCAATATGAGATCAACTGATTTTAGTCAAATTTCCGAGGGAGATTAATTTTTTACACCCATATATCCGATTTACTTGTGAGTTGTGCAATAGCTCATATCTCATCTTGCTTTATTTCTTTTAGTATCTTTTTTTTTTTTTATTTTGAGATGCTTTCGTTTTGGGTTATTTACGGTTCAGGTAAAATTGATTCGAGTATATTTGATCAGTGACCAAGCAAAAAATTTATTCTAGAGGTATTATTTTTAATGATATTTTATTTGGATCATTTTATTTATAAAAAGATTTTATTTTATTTTTAAAAGAGTATTATATATTATTTTTTAACAAAAGTTATATATGAAAAAGAAATTTTAAAAAATTCTATATTATCAACAAACACCTTAATCTCATTCATGACTCTGTTTATGGTACGTCATATATGCTTTCACAACGGCTATTTCCTCTGTAAGCAGGTATCGATACCACATAGTAATAGAAGCATATTTATAACTAAAAATCACTCTCAACGTATTTTAACAACTTCAAAGGTTAGAATTTTATTTCACACTATAAAATTATACGAAGATATCAAAGCAACGCATCAAGCTTAATTAATGATTAAGACAAATATTCTTTAAATCTTTATTTCTTTAATTTTCTTTTGTAACGTTTAAAGAGTACTTCGTTGTTTATTCTTTACACTCTTTTTTAAAGTGCTTAAATCGTGTAAATATTGCATAGAGAGATAGTTTTCTTTACCCAGATCAAACCTTACAAAAAAAATTCTAGTATAACCTTAGAAAAACTAAAATGGTTTTTATCTTAACTTTCGTATTCTTTTTTAATGAGTTTAAATCTTGTATACACTGTATAGAGAGGTAATTTTGTTTACCTAAATCAAACCTCGTAAAAGAAGTTATAATTTAGCCTTTGACAGGGACGAAATCAGGATTTAGGGTTGTATGACAAAATATAAATGATTCAAAGTGTGTGTGGGGGGGGGGAATTCATAAATAAATAATTTTTAAAAAAAAATTAAATAAAAGAACAAAAGTGAAAAAAAATATATCTCCCCCCACTTAGCTCTGCCCCTGACCTTGGAAAAATTATAGTGATTCTATCTTAGTTATAAAAAAGATAGGAGTTGTAAGATTACGCCTTATCCTTAACCAGAAGAATTCAATGTTAGTGAATTTAAAAATCTTTAACGGTGATAAATTAAGATAATATATACAAATTTGGTTTAAAATTGAACCATTATAAATCAATGTGCATAAAATTGTCCATATATATTTGATTTTGATTTGCCCCAATTCTTCAAGAAACCAATTCTAGTTTTGGGTGTTCCAATCTATGTGAAGCTATACTTTTTTCTTTGAATATATGTTGAAGAGCAGAAAACATAATTTGAGTTGATTTTTCTTAAGAAGGTTTCTTTTGAAAACAAGTTTAAACAGATACACAAGGTGAAGAACATGAAAACATCACTAGAAACTTATATTAGCAACCTTGAATCAACCTTAACTAGAAAAAAGAATTAACAACTTATGAAGAGGAAAATTTGACAAAGAAGAGAAGAATGAGAATTATAGGATGAATGATTTTTCTTCTCTCCTCGTGGATATGTGGGTAGGGGTGACCGTTGGAGTGAGTCGAGTCAAAAAATTTTGAATTATTCGAGTTAAGTTAACTTATTTTATAACTTATTTTTTTTTTCAAATTTTTTCGGTTTGAGTCGGTTTTAGAGAATTCGAGTCGATTTGATTTTTCGAGTTTATGTATAAATTTAATTGTACTATTTATTATATTATAGTATATTTTGACTCTAATTTAAATGACTCTCTCTTTATATTTATATATATTTTTATATTATTTTTTACATGAATAAATAAGATTTTATACAATAAAAAAATTAGATGAATTATATTATTTTTTACTTCAATTATGGCTATAAATAAATCTGATTGATTAAGATCACAGATGACATGATAAACATGACTCATCTAATAATTTTTTTCCTTCAAAGAGACTACTTTAAATCGTCCACAAAATTATATTTTTGTTTAAATTTAAATAATATGGTATATATTTATATTAGAGAAGTTCAAAGAAATAAAGAATAACAAAGAATGCGATTTTCATCTCCTTTAGTTGTATGGATTTTCACATTTCACAATAATTTATATTATTTATAATAAATTTTAATTTAACTTTTTTATGGAAAAAAAATTATACAACGTTCTTTAATTTCTTTTAAAGATAAATTCACAAAACATCACCAAAGCAATTTATTACATTTTTATATAATGATATATAGAGCACGAATGCAATTACAAGAGAAATAATAAAGGGTAAATTACTGTAATAGTCACTTACCTTTAATAAGTGTATACTTTTATTCACTAATTTCAGAAAAACTAATATTGTGGTCACGCTCTCAACATGCAAATATCAAAGGCAGACAGGACATCCCATGATCATGATGCCATTGGTGTTTTGTAGGAGAGTCTGAATGTTAAACCTGAGTTCTCCAATTTCTCATGGATGAGCTTCTCCAAGCGTTCAACCATGGCAGGTGTGAGATAGTTTCTCCAATCTCCCACTTCTCCTTTCCTGAAGTAACTTTCGTTTGGAACCCCAGGAATGAATAAGCCTGTCTTGTTCACTTCAAGTTCTTTCAACCTCTCAAAACTACAGAGTTTTGTTATTTCTTCGACAATACCTTGCTTCTCTTCATCCTCTGTGAAAGGAACACCTAAGAACATGGCCAACTGTTTCACCTGACAACTAATGTCTTCCTTAAGATCTTCGTATTTTAGAAACAGTATCTTGTCGGGATTTTCCTGGCATGCTTTCCAGTAATTGAACACGTGATAAAAAAATGGCTCGAACAACAGCTTCCCTCGGTAGAACTTGTCAAAAGCTTCATCTAGTGACAGTGGTGGCTCTTGGTTTTCTTCTCCAATCTTGTTGGTGAAAATCCAAAGAGAAATGAACATATCCATGGGGTTTCTGCATATGTAAACAATCTTACATTTGGAATCTTTAATGGAAGTTGGCAACGAATCATAAGGAACATGGGTGGCAAAAAGCCTTGGCTTGTAAACACAAATGTTTTCAAGATTCGGACAAGGGTTGTTGACGTAGACATCATACTCCAACTGACGAACCAGTTGGTGAGGAGTCGAGTTGAGCAAAGGGTGTTCCATTTCACCACCCCTTGCAAGCTGGGAGCGGTACAACGTGGAGAAAGTCAATGCCTTGAGCCAAGTGTTGCCACATTTTGGAAAACTGGCGACCAGAACATCAGAATCAAATGCTTGGAAATGTGTCTGGAAAGAAATCACAGATTTTAGGCTAATTGCTGAGAACCAAAAGCCTTGATAGAGATAAACCCTTTGACTGACCGAACTTTGTTCTTTAGGTAGTGTTTGCATCAGTTGCTGGAGTTCATCATCTTGTGTTGGTGAACCAAGTTTGGTTTTCCTGGTTTCTGCAGCATCCATGGTGAAACCAGTAAACACTATCCTCTTTTGCAGATGTTTGATCGATTAATACACTGAGAATGGGAATATATTCTTTCTTTTTTTTTTTTGATAAATACCTGTGGAATATATTCTCATTCACGTTTACACAGTGCATGTCTGGGGTAGGATTATTTTGATTTTAATAATCTTGATTTGTATGTTTTGTTTCTAACAAGACAACCACATGTTAGAGATAGAGATCCCATCCTGTCCCTGGGAGCTTCTACTTTGCATCGGTTGTTGTCCCGTAGTCAACCTTGCACAAACCCTAACCTCAACCCTTTTTGTCACCATCCATGTAGTTGAAATCATGAACCAAATCCAATATGTTCTCAAATTGTTTTCCTTCGACATAGTGGGAATTATCGACCAACCATAAGTCTCATGACCACCTAAATCGTACCATCTTTATCCCTCTCGGAATAAGTCCGAACACAATATATTTTAAAATGAACATCATCGAACAAAATAAGTCCGAACTCAATATATTTTAAAAACATCATCGAACAACTAACGATGACAAATTGAGCGATTTAAGTCTGGATTTCTATTTGAAATTATATGAGAGTTTCTAAAACAAGATTTTAAGGAATCAAAATCATTAAGTCTTTGGAGCAGAAGGAGTGACATGAGAAGACTGTTCAAAGCCGACGACAAGACAAATGATAACGAAGACGAGATAAACAACGATTTTAATAACAAGTTTACGATTTAGGATAGACGAGATGAAATGTTTCTTACGTTTTCATTTAAAAAAGATAAAAAAAAAATAAAGCTTTAAAAGTTTAGAGGTCAAAATTAAAATTTATAAGTTTTATTAACTGAGGGTATATCAAATGATTAAAATAATAACGGTCAAAAATATAAATTATCTTTTTAATTTTTTAAAATTAAGTGACAAAAACAAACAAACAAAAAACCCTCCATATGATATAAATTAATTTTTTTCTTTAAATAAAATATATTGCAGACCCAATCACCACTACCACATTAACATATTCATCTGACAACCTGTAGCGGACATATTCACATGAAAAAGCAACCACCTAACAATAGATTCATTTCCCCTTAAGATATCCACGAGAAATAAATAACTTCAATTATTTTTTAATATATATCAGAACAAATAAATAAAATTGGAAGAAACAGTATATATTCATTGACACTGTAAATCAAGGTTAAGTTACATTTTACAACCCCCAAGGCCATTGACGTTACGTATCTTAAAAGGAAAAGAAATTATACAATAAAATCAGAGGAAAGAAATGATACCCGGTTTTAATGCTTGCTGGTATCTTGTATGACTGGGGGTGGGGACGATGAGGTATTGGTCTCACCGCCGGGGCCAGGGGTATGCGATTTGATATATGAGCGGGCGACATCCAGCATAACCTCTACCTCTTTCTTGTACTACAAGGAACAAAGGTAAAAAAAATGTTAAAATAAAGCATGGCTCTGATTAGCATGGAGCTCGGTTAAAATGTTCAACTAGAGCTATACAAACCTCGTTGATGGCGCCCGACTTAATTTTTGACTGCATCACACACCATTTCTTAAAATGTGCACCTGCAAAAAGTCATGTATAAACTGAAAACCAAGGAAAGGAAATATAAATTTCTTTGTTTTTCGTTCATCTTTTGAGGTAAAGGATATGATTGAAAGACGATTTCCGGAAAACAGTTCCATTAGGAGCAAGATTGAACCCTTTGAAGCGAGGGGTGGGGTTTTCCAGGATGGGTGAGGGCTATCCCAATTAAACGAACGGGTTTTGAGTAAAAAAAAACACGTTGTCAAAAAGATGAAAAGCCTACAGAAAACCTACCCACTTTTATATCTAAAATAGATGAATTTTCACCATTGTTCTCCACGCACCATCGGCAATGTACCTGAATACAGGTACATAAACAAAATGATGTCTAATAAATCTACAAGTTGAAAGACAAATAATAACACAGGTGAGACGTATATATGACAAATAAGTAAATAGTTCTTCCTATAAGTTTGAATTTAGAACTGCCACCGGAACTGAAAACACGAACGTCATAATCGTAATATCCAACAAATACTGACCTCAAAGTAGGTGCCGAATGGGACATCATGTGCCTGCTGTACAGTTTCAAAAACCTACAAGAATTTTTTTTAGACTAAATTCAATTAAATGGGAAAAAATAAAATCAACAAAACCAAAAAGAGATGTGAAATGCAACGGACTTTTTAACAACAAAACCAAGACAACTCTAAGTTCATTAAATAATAATCGAAAAATATGGACGAGAACAAGGCCATACAAGCTTTTTCTTATCTGGTGATAGAACAGAATGCTGATACTCTGACATGGCTGTGTCTGGAGGACACATGGGACTGTTACAAATGGTTCTGAATGTAATCTCTCTCACTAGGCCATCATATTCGTCGGCAGCATGCCATTGCCCCATCTGAAAGTAAAAGAAGAAAGTGAATAAACTTTCAATTAACCCAACTAACAAGGGGGAAATATGAATATTACGAATTTACCACTAAATTCAAATTAAACAATCGAAAACATGGGAGGTGATTTAAATTTTTCAATATTTTCCGATCTGTTTCCCATTTTAGAACTCATCAACCGTATTTTACAAAATCAATATAGTTGCTATTAAGATTTGTGTATAATTAGTGCAGAATAATGCAAAAGGCATGTTTAATAGAATAAGCAGGGAGGAATATTAAATGATTTTCGCTTACCGAAAGATTTGTATCCTTCCGTACTGAACGATACTCGTTAGTAAAACTAGAACCATCACTTAATAATAAATTAAAGAACTGCTCAGCAGTGCATGGAAATACATCCTGCAGGACACATTCATGAATCATAAATATACCAATTCACAACATAATAAGACAAGAAAAGGAAAAGATCTGATGCATACATTGAAGATGCCAACAAGAACTTCATCTTTGATGAAAGCTTGTGATTTTTCAAGTTTAGATGCACTGTCTCTGCGAGCCGTAGCTTGCCTTCTACTACCTCTAATAGAGCTGCTATGTGCACGCAATGCTGATTCTGCCCTTTCCTATATGGCAACAAAATAAATGAACTAAAAATTCCTCAAATTGATCAATCAATTTAAAATGATCAAATTTATGCATAAATATACACAGGCAAGGGCAAAGATTAAAAAAAGGAATTATTACAAATCAAAAGATATCCTTTTTCTCCCATCGGTATGTATACACAAGACCATAAATTATCCACACAGCGTCTCATATTTGCTACCTAATACAATACTTAGAAGAAATTGCTATACATCTACATTGGGTCTAAAAAGGTGAGAGTCGGGTCAACATTACTTCAATCAAGTTTATTGGGGGTTCCTTGTCTATGCACATGCTTATGAAAAGGATCTTTCAGTACTGGTCCTCCAAAAATCATTACAGCCAAAGCACCCGATTCAACAAGAAAGCAATCAGTTAAAATCATATTTGTAGAATATTTTACTGTTTGTAAGGATGAGATTGATGTTTCTACTTTCTGGCCATATCAAACTAACAATAATCAAGACTACAGTTCAACAAAAGCTAAAGACAAAATTAACGAATCAAAGAATAACTCATAGAGCATAGGAAAGAAAACCTTCTTTTCAGCTTCCAACATTGCATGGTAGTTATTTGCCGCACGCTGTAAAGCTCTTATTGCATGGTTCCTGTTCCAAAATGATGCAAATTTATACCTGACTCTACCTGAAGCAAAAAACAAAAATAAGCAATCTTTTACAGAATTCATGCTAAAACCGAACTCTCACTCTTACAAAATGAACTCTTCCTAATGATGTAATAAACAAAATTTGATGTATATGGGAGCAATCTAAGAATGCATAGCTGAATCAAGAATGGAAAAGAACATAGTGTGAAAGACATCAACCTGTACAAATGACCATAAGCGCACATAATCCTTAATTGAGACCAAAAGAAAGAAGGGTTTTGATTTCTATTCTAGCAAATAATGCTGAGAAATTGAGAGGAAACCCCCAGCAAAATAAGGCTTATCAGGAAAAAAAAAAGGATTTTTATGTCTACTCTGACAAGTTTTAATGCAGTTCAATCAGAAAGGAAGGATACAATTCCAATATGAAAAATGAAAATCAACTAACACTAGTATATTGACCAAAAGTTATCCCCATAAAGCAACCAAAACCTCACATTTGGTAAACTCAAGTTGGCATTAATAAAAACTAAGATACAATTAGGGGTGAGCAAAACTCGACTCGAAAAAACCGAATAACTCGACTCGAGGCGAAAATACTCGACTCGTTCTGACTCGACTCGAAATTGCATAGACTCGACTCGACTCGAAAAAATTTCAAATAAAGTTCGAGTTGTAAAATGGAAATTCGAATAACTCGAATAACTCGAAATTTTTAATAATTAAAGGATTAATTTTTAAGTTTGAGACGAGTCTATCAATTTTTTAATGATATATACATTGTATATAAAAATATAAAGAAATATTGTTACATATGAAAAATATATATATACATATCTTATATGATTAGAGAAAGTCGTTTAAATTGAAATCAAATCATACTATAACATGATAAATAATTACAATTAAATATTTATAGAAACTCGAAAACTCGACTCGAATTTATTAAACTCGACTCGAACCGAAAAAATTTCAAATAAAGTTTGAGTTGTAAAATATGACTCGTCAACTCGAATAACTTGAAATTTTTTGACTTGACTCGATCGAATACTCACCCCTAGATACAATGCTCTTGCAAAAGAAAATACTAAAAGATATAAATCCCTCGAGATTCCAAGAATTTAGGATAAAGAATTTAGTTTCTCACCATCAGAGCTCCCCAATGGAGGTACACCATGCCCACCAGCACCCATCCGAAGAATAATTGTTATGGCAGGATTAATGAATGCATGCTGACTTCTACGAATCTGCATAAACCAAATAAAATTATAAGCAAAGAGAAACATTAAAAATTAGTCATCGTGGTCAAGACAATACTTGTAAGCATTTATAAAGTAATTCTTTTTAATTTCACAAAACCAACTTGAATAAGTACTAATTATAGGAACAAAGTTTACCTCATCTATATCCCCCAGTGGTATCACCACCTGTCATGTAAACAAAGATTGTTAAGATTTGAAACACTGAGCATATCCTTTCAGTTTATGTACCATAGAAGGTGTCAAAACTA
Source organism: Abelmoschus esculentus (assembly GCA_035048815.1). Classification (NCBI taxonomy): domain Eukaryota; kingdom Viridiplantae; phylum Streptophyta; class Magnoliopsida; order Malvales; family Malvaceae; genus Abelmoschus; species Abelmoschus esculentus. The sequence goes on from JAUCBN010000022.1 coordinate 19,838,683, forward strand.
TACAATTTCTTTTACATCTTTATATAGTTTACTTGTTTTTCCCTTCAATGAAGGAGCATGAGGGGAGTTTTATGTGTAGAAGTGCACGTCTCAGGACTCTACCGCTAGTAAACTCACCATTACCTTTAGCATATCTTTTGACAGGGTTGCCAAAATTCAATAGGCAAAACCTTTGTAAATTATAAGGCAATATGGAAATCTAACCTTCATTTGTTTGGAGAACACATTAGAATGGAAACAGATATGCCATGCGGAGACATACATACGACCATGGTACAAGAATGATCTCTCAAGTGCACATGAGTAACTATGCTCCACAACCTGAAATAAATTGTCTGTTAGCTAACCTGCAGCTTGAAGTGATGAAATGGGATAGCCAAGAACTCCTACCTGTCCGTTTAACCATATAATGCCTAACTTATTTATAAATAAATCTTCTTAGAGATACAGTTCACGAAACTTGCCTCATCCGGAAGGAGGTTAAATATTGTTTGTAAAGGCCCTGGCTTCTGATGAACCACTGTAGGCCCCTGTTTTTCTGAAGAAATCCTTCTTCGAGTATTAGTTCCAGTATATCCATTTATACCCCTGTCAGTAAAATCAAACTATTCAAAGCCATATAGCGACTGATAAAAATAATTCCACCAGTATTTCTCATTAAGTGGGTTCAACCCAGAAAAACATCATAACACAAATATTTCAATCTAAGAGATAGATATGCTGAAAGCTGCAAAATATACCTGGAACAATTCCCAGGGAGTTTTATAGTTTTGATATGTAGACAAACCTGAAAAGCAGTGAAGCCTTTTATTGATCATTATAAGTAGAAATATTGTAAAAGAGCCATAAGAATATGATAAATATGGAACTTGGGAATAATATATTACCTGTCCTGATGTGCTATCTAAGGTATGCCATACTGCATTACTTTGACCTTCACTGTCAACTGTAACAGTAACTGAACCAAGAACTGCACTCTTCCAAATTATATCCCAGTCATATATTGTCACAATTATCTGCAGGAGTAAGAAGGACTCTGTTAGACAAACAGGGCCACACAGGAAAATAAAAGGACTGTTCATTGAGGTATCTCCAATTATTTTTCTCTAGCAAATCATCCTTGATTGAATAACATACTTATTTTTCAAAGATCATGCAAGTCAATATTAAAATTACCATAAATAAAGTTCCCTATATCACAATGCCAAGAATTAGGAGAGGAATACTGACAGTTGTGTTATTAGGAAAAGATCTAGATTCCAAGCTTTGAAAAGCAAAAACATAACTACAATTTCTACAAGAAACTAAAAGTACAGCCAGGGATCAAAATACAAATCCAATTGAAAATAATCCTTTAATGCATAAATGATCCTTAAAGAATTTCAAACGATTTATTCTAAAGCATGATTGACATTCATTATATGAAAGTCCTATAGAGAAAATAAAAAGGTTAAAGGGTGTTACTAAGAGAGAGAGAGAGAGAGATGGTTTTTCATCACCGGTATGCAACTAAGCACATGAGCCACCCACAAATATATTCAAAGAGGGCATTTTTTAATCCATAGTCTAGTCTCCCTCCAAAACTCGGAAGAAAAATTAATCAAGCCATCATAAATATATAGGACAAAACCATAGTTCAAAAGCTGATGTACATCTGGCAGTCCAACCAAAAGAACTCTCAGTTTCTGCTTGTTAGTGGAAGTATTTAACCAAAAGCACATGAAATCAAATTGGATCCACAGGGTGTATACAGCATAATGTTCCAAGAAAGCAAAATGAAATATGTCCAATACCCATCTAAAACAAGAAAAATTATACTGTAAACCTGAACAGGAAGCTGATCTACAGAGAAATTGAACTCCTCTCCCCACATGGGGTTTCTTGAACCAGGGACCATCGAGCTGCAATAGTAAGATGAGCAAATTCATTGGAACTGTATCCTGGCAATTTATTACTTTCTAGATAGGCATGGTGGAAAAGAACTGACATGGTTATCCTGTTCAACTATGTAATTTTAATAATTTACCAAAAGCCACGGACTCTTATAGTCTGTCTATTCATAAGCTACTAAACATGCAAAATATATATAAATACTACAAGCATAGAAGCACAAATCTCAGATAGACATTTTCCCTTAAAGAACCAAAAATGCAAATACAGCCAAAAAAATCTAGAACAAATAAAACTTTGAAAGGTAAAATTAAAAATTAAGTTTAAAATCCTTAAGATCGAGTGACTGGTAAGGGGCAAACATAAATCTACTAAAGCCAAAAAAACAAAGTCTCATATATGCTACTTGTATAGTTTACTGACAATCATAAAAATCTTAATCTTAGATAACAAATATTTATAAATAATTAGAAGTCGTCAAACTTCAAAAACTTGTATTTTGGATGGAAAACAACTAACCTGAATCTCTTTTCGGAACCACAAGTAATGATAGCATAAGGATCTGATGTGCCATTCAAGTTAGCACCAATGAGATTCTTAGCTGCCAGCAATTCCACCTGAAAAGCAAAGCAAATGCAATCTCATTTTGGGTTCAAAACAAGACGTACTACATGAAATGAATTCCAAGAGTACCTTGATTAGATATGGAGAATTAGTTTGAAGATCTCCTTTCGACTGGACTATCTACAAAATAAGTACAAAACTGCATGTCAAAGAAATGAAAAATTACTCCATGAAAAGAGCACATGCTCCATTTTGTACTGTAATAGTGTAAAATTGACAATGTTCAGGTTTCTGGAGATGGGATTGAATATTTCTCTCCGTCAAAAGAAACCCCGATTTAGAAGTTCTATTAACAGATGAAGTTAACATAAACTTTTGGAAAACTTGCTTAGAGAAGTCACATGAAAAAAAAAACAAGTGGCCCTTAGTCTCTTCTTCAGTTTTGCAGAAAGACAAGTTATGGTTTGTAAATTAACAACCCAAACTATTCATCTCCACAAAGCACCCAACATATAAGATATGGCTGAGTAATTAACAAGAATTTAAGCACACAGAAACAATATGAATCAGCTGGCACAGACATCAATATCTGTCTTCTTGCAAATTTGGACAAAAATAAATAATAGCCAGCATAACAAGAAGAAATTAAGTAACTTAGTGATCACACTGCAGAATTGTATTCTATTGAAGATCATATTGCCTACAAATAGTCTGTAAAGTTCCACACAAATAGGAATAAGACTGATAAGAAAACCGGATGAACATTCGCAGAAAAAGACCCTTTTTTCATCCAAAAACAAGCTGCACACAACATATATCAATCAATAAAGAGGAAAGAGTTCAAGACGGATAAGAAATAAAAAAAAATTCAATTCTTATTAATCAATAAAACTTTACCAGAAACCAAAGCTAACAAAGTTAAGAAATAAGTAATTAAATTAACGTTGACTCGATGCCATTACTAACACAGAAAAAAATAACACTTCAAAACTTACCCAGAAAAGTAGAGATGTAATTGTTAGAATGAACAAAAAAAATCAACCAGAACAGAAAAGAAAATCCGAATTTTCCTACTTTCAATGTCACCATTTACATGAAAATGAAATAAAATTCATAGAAAACGAAACATCAAAAATCACTTTTAGAAAGTCAAAGAATTGACCTTGTCTTTATCGTCGAGGACTCCATCAACGGAATTATCCAAAAGCTGCGATCGATCACCACCTTCGCCATCTCCTCCTTGTAATGCAAAAAACCAATAAGAAACGATCACGAATACCGCCGCCGCCACCGCCACTTCGATCTCCCACCATGACGGCACCAAATACTCAACCACCACCGCCGTTTCAATCATCATAAATATACTTTGATCTACAAAATTCCTCTTTGTTAATTCCAGTAATCACTGTCTATACGGAACTAAATTAAAACCACCTCAATCAACATTTTGATCAAAATTCAAAAGGGTTTAATATTAGGGTTTTGATTTGTAATTTTGTTACAAAAATTCTTGGTTTTGAGAGTCAAAGATGGAGACTTTTGGACTGGATGAAATGACTTGGCATTTGATGATAACTGGAAAAGAATGGTTCTTGGATTTTTCTAATGACACAATTACCCTTGGGATCTTTCGATAATTAAAGAGAATTGGTGTGTGTGTTTTGTGATTTGGTGAGTGTGAGGGGTGATTTAGTCCGATGAATTTGAAAGTTATAAAGCATTGACAAGTAGTTTTCAAAAGTTATGGAAAGAAAAGAGATCAAAGGAGTTAATGGGTAAGTTTGATTAATGAATTATTTAATAAATCTACAAAATAGGATTTATTTTTTCTTAAAAAAATTAATACAATATTAATTTCGGTAAATTAAATAAATTATCTTTCGATTATATAATATTTTTAGTTGAGTACCTGATTCTAAAAAAATTATAAAATGATCATCTGATTAAAAGATTTAAAAAATAAATGATATTGGATTAATTTATTATTTTTTAAATCAAATGACTATTTTGTAGTTTTTCATAGTTAGATGACTCAACAACAAATGATATGTAATCAAATGACTATTTATATAATTTACTTTATTATTCCTTTCTATTCTCATGGGGAGATTATTACGAAATAATCATTTTAAATTTAATTGATATTATTTATAATATCAGAATTTAAATTACTAATATTATTAAAGGATTTTATGTTTTATTATAGATTTATTTTGAAATTTAAGTTTTTGTATATTTTATTTTTAATATATTTATATGTACGAATCATCTTACCTTAATTATTAAAGGAATTGTTATTGTTCTTAGAGGTCACGAGTTCAAGCATTAATAATACCAGCACAATTAAGTTCAAGCATCAGTAATGCAACACAATGATTGAGTGAATGATGTTTGATAGTTGATAGTATATTCTATAACATATATTACCATTTAATCAGTTAATTAAAAAATAATAAATAAATATTTTTATATAGTTTTCAAGTTTTATATTTAATAATTTAAGTAAACTTCAAGAAATATATATATATATATATATATATATTATTCATTTTATGTCACCTACTTGATTGGCATTTATGGTTATATTATATGTAGAATGTGATGTAAGAAGCACAATATATTTATCATTTGAAAAGTCAAGAGTTTGTTTATAATAGGATACAATTTCACTAATCGTTTTGATTAAAATATTTATACCTTTTATTTTATTTTTATTAAAGAGAAAAATATTATATTTTTATCAATATTCGAATTCATTCAAGATGATATAAGATAAACATCCTTACTTTTGAGAGATTATATCACAGGTCTGGCTCACCACGTCATCGCAGTCCTTAATCAATAAAAACTAGGCTTGCATTCGGTTCGGGTTCGGTTTAATTCGGTAAGCTATTTTAGTAACCATTGGTTTTCGGTTCGATTAACCTTGATTTTCAGTTTTTCTATATTAACGTGTTAATTTAAAAAAAATGTATTTTATCTTAACAAAATAACTTTATTTTATGACTTTTAAAAATTAAAAGGTAAAAATTTAAGATAATTTTTATAAATATTTATTAAAAACTTATTTTTAAGTAAAAAATAAAAAATAAAATACATCTATAGTATTTTAAGTATAAAATATTTAATTTTATCTTATAAAAATAATTAAAAAACAATTAAAAATTTAAATTCAGTTAACCACGGTTCGTAACTTTATAAACCATAATACCTCAGTTCAAAAATATATTTTTTAAATGATATAAAAAAATGAGTGAAGATTCATTGGTTAAAAACAATAACTTGAAAGATAATTTTAAAGTCGATAATTATAAATAGATAAGACCATAATTTATATAATAAATCAGATCCGTAATATAATTTCTTCTCACTTTCGAAGTCAATAGATCAAACAGTAAAACTCTATTTTATTACATTTTTAATATTATTAATTTTATATTGTTTTTATTTTTATGGAATTCTAGAATTTATATTTTCTTTCTAAAATATTTTATCATCAAACAATGCAATTACGTCTACTATTGTTTTATACTGATGAATTCTAAAATGCTACGACTAATTTTAAATTTTTCATTTTTTTTAAATTCTTCATCTAGTGGCATTATAACCTTTATTGATTTTTTTTAATAAATAGTTGATAGTTGATTATATTAATTGATTATATAAATTTTTTTAGTACTAACAGATTATATTAACTGATTGTATAAAAATATTTAATAAAATTAATTAATAATTTACGGTTGTTTGATTATTTAAAAAAATGACATATAAAGATATGATTATATTCTATAATTGTTTGAATAATCTATTAGTTATCAATATTGTGCATCTATTCATATTAATTAGATTATAAAAATATTTTTTAATATAACGCTATTAAGCATATTTGAAGAATGAATATATTATTTTTTTTATTTATATAATTATTTTTAATATAATTTAATTAATTATTAAATTTAAATATAAACATAAGTGTGTAAAAATAAAATAAAAAACTATTACTTTATAAATGTCACAATATAAAAAATACACAAAATTAAATAATTAAAATAAATTATATTTATGTTATTTAAAGATTTTTTATAATTATTCAGGGTAAAATGATTTGTATAATTTTTTTTTCAAAACTTCTAATTTTAAAAAACTCATATTAAATTTAATTTTAATCCGTTATTTATCAAATATTCAAATTAATAAATTTAATCGATTAAAATTCTAATTTTAAATTAAATCTCTGATTTTAGTTTAAACCGATTTTTAAATAATTTTCAAATATATCCCGTATATTATAATTTTCAAAACTGATATTTTATTTACACAATTTTGAGAATCTTATTTGTTTTATTCGTACGACGTAAATGAATTTACTAAATTAGGGAGAGTCGATGCATTCATGCACATTTCAATGGAAGGATTAGGCTAAGTATCGTAATGGGTCGAGTTTTTAGTACATTCAAACATAAATATTTAAATTTATTTATGATTCGATTTAGATATTTTTTTAAAAACTCATTTCGATATAATTCAAAAATAAATATCCTAAATCTAATCCGGCCTGATCTATAAAAAATAATTTTAGGGACATAATTGAAACTTAATTATAAAAAATTATAATCTTAAAAACTAAATTATAAAAAAATGAATTTTAAAGACCTAATTATAAAAAATAAAGAGAGATGAGATCTATTATAAATATCTCTAAAAATTTTAAAGAAAAAAAATACATAATTAGTCATGGGTCAAGTCGGATCGGATATTTTAGATCCTAAACCTGACCTATAGAACTAATGTTTTGATATAATAATTAAAAAATAGTTTTGGACTAATTTGAAAAGATTTTAAAAATTGTTCTTATTTCCAAACTATTTGAAAATATATTTAAGATGTTTAAGAGAGATTTTAAATATGTTTTAAATGATTTAAAGAAATCAAAGAAGTGTTTTTAACTTATGTGTTTCGATACAACTTCAAGGTGTTTCGATATAGTCATGTTTTTCAGAGGTAAAATCATAGTGGTATCGATACTTGTTTCGATACTCTTTCACCGCTGTGAGGTTTGGTTTCGATACTTGTTTTGATACACCTCCAATGGTCATAAATGATTTTATAAAACCCCCAACGACTAGGAGCGGTATCGATACTAGTTTCGATACTTGTTCATATCGATACCTCCTGTACCAGAAGACTAATGAAAATTGTCTTAGAGCATAATTCTCATCTTTTGGGTAGACAACACTTGTGAGCTCAATGTTTATGTAAGCTTAAGTGTCTTAGGATTGGGTAAGTTCTTAGTTGCAAACATAAGCCTTATTAGAAAGATTCAAGTTTGCTTAAGAATTCTCTTTGTGAGTGAGAGAGATTATTAGGTGAACCCTGTTCACCACGTCATTTATGGTCCAAGCAATCAGGACCGTTGATCTTTAAATAACCAACTAACAACTACCTACCCACTAAACCCATGTAAGAAAGAGGTAATGATTCACTTGAAAAAAAAATTAAGATGAACGGTCCTGATTAATTGGGACCATGGATGACGTGGTGAACAGGGTTCACCTAATAATTTTTCCCCGACACATACTACACCCTTATTGCTATCCCGCTCCCAAACATTAAGAACAACCAGAAAGCATCTCGCTCGGTCTCGCTTTGTCACGACCAACGGTCCGTGACATTCTTTCCCACCTAATTCATGCACGCCCTCGTACATGGGGAAAAATTCTTTCCCTTCTCTTTAAATTCGCCAGGAACTAGTGTGCAATTCTCCCAAAACTCACCCACCAACTGGGGCCGCCCTCCTTAGGCAAAGGTCTCCCTGCAACCACCTCATGGCCACTCGCCACTTCAACAAGGTGTACCATTGCAGATCGACCATCCGTAGAACTTTCGATGTGGCTTCCTGCCTACCCGTCCTCATCTCAATCTCTTTCTAGAGGACCCACTTGCGAACACCCCCTTCTCATTAGGGTGCGAACTTTACTTGCTCGTCCACTCGACTCGCTCCGCAGCACATGGGACGCTTGGCAAGCTCAAGGTTGTAAGGTTATCCCTTTGTTCCTCAAAAGGTTGAATTATTTACTCTTAATGAATTGTAGAAATCTTTAATAGGAAGTTAAGGTAGTGGATGTAGGTGCTTGTTCGAAGTCCAAACCACTCTAAAATGATTATGTTTATTATTTATATTTTTGCTTCCACAATAAACCACCCAAATAGTCATTTCTTCATCACTTGGCGAATTTAATCGGTTATTCATCGAGCCCTTTAAGCCCAACATGTCCTCTCAAACAAATCCTGATTCTACCGGATCGAATAAAATATTCATCCCTAGTTACGTAGGAAAATTTAACGCAGAAATATAAAGGAAAAACAGGTTAAAGAAGTTATAGCAAATAATTTTAATTAATTTCAAACATATGCTTTGACAATGTTTGAGGTGGTTAATGAAGTTAGATTGTTAATTAATTTTTTTCAAGTTGCTCCTCAAATTTATTTTAAAAAATTAGAAATATATCCACTGAAATATTTAAATCAGAAAAAAAAAATTGATATAAAGAATCTTGTAGTAGGTCATTGTTAACTTTAGGTACTTATATTGTTATTTTTATATATTTTAGCTATCTATTTTTATTTAATTTAATTATTTTATTGTCAAAATGACATGACATTAGAAATTATTGTGTTACATAATATGAAAGTGTCACGTGATAAAAAAATTTAATTATATCAATAAATATAGTGAATTTAAATAACGTAATTTGAGTCGTGATCGAAAAAGATTTAGTTAATCTATAACTATAAATTAAAACTTAATCAGTTATAGAAAGAGAGATTTAAAAAATCTTGGTTATTAATTATTTTATTTTAATTGAAATTAATTAATACCAAATAATATTTTAGTCATTAAAAATAAAAGCCTAGGGCAATGCTTCCTAAACGAAAAGGAGAAGGGAAAATACGAAAGACATAAAGCTGAAAGCCGAGCCAGGGTTCAATGCTGCGGCGGATGACCTTGAGTGTCCGACAGCACGATAGCCATATATCGACCCAGCTCCTCCTCCTTTGCGGCCTAAACCACCAATTCTGCCGCCACCTCTGCCTCCTCCTCCTCCCCCTAAGGCTGGTGGTGCCATCAGAGACAAAACAATGGCAATGACCATTATTATTAAGACCATGTTTGCAGGCTTCTTAGCTGATAAGATCTTGCTCATCTTTTTCCTAGAATAGGAAGAACAACATTAGAACTCAATTCTAAATAATTTAATCGTTTTGTTAGGAATTCCGGTACGACAGCGTTACGATCTTTATCAAAATTTCATATACGAACAATAAATTAAAGTGAATTTAGGTTTTAAAATTACCTTTCAAGTCTGAAAATGTTGGTGAGTTATTGAATATAAAATCTTTTTGTGTGCAATGTCGACTGTTACACCTGAATTTTGGGTAAATAAAATAAATAAATAATAGAAAAAATAATAAAAATAATAAAATTAAAATTGAAATGCAAGAAATAATAGATTTTCGGTTAGTGGTGGGGGAGATTTTGTTGTGAACGATAATTTCTCAAGAAGTAACTATTGAATTGAGAAAGAAACTCAAGAGAAATACAGAAGATAAGATTTAAGAAAGAAGAAATAGACAAGATTTGAAGGAGAAGACAATATTCTTTATATTTTTCATGTCCCACACTATTACATCCATCTCTATTTTATATGCTCTCAATCTAGATAAGAATGTAGTCGGTTAAAACTACTAAAAACTATTCATGTAATTAGAACTTCTGAAAACCACCATGTATATTCCTTCAATCATACATTACCCTCCTCTAATGAAAGAACCTTGTCCTCAAGGTTCAACCAAAAATATTTCTCTAACAATCTATCATGAATTCCGGCGAGCATCGGTAAACTTCTACCATCAGGAACTTTATTATTTAAATTTCCTCCCGGATCAAAGATTGTAATAATCTAACTGTGATGATATATATATATTTTTTTTATTTCTATCGCTTAACTCCAAAACCATAACAATAATTTGAAGATCCATCACCAAATCTATTTCTGGTGATTCATACAGCTGATGATAGTATTGTGGGTGCTGAATTTGTGGATTATAAAAACCTTGGTGATACCCATATTCAGGATTGTAAGTTGAGTACCCGTATGGTGGATAGAAGACAGTAGGTGGCAGCGGCGGAGGTCGTGGCATTGGTGCGACAACTCCTCTATAAGATGATGCACCTTGCTGTTCAACACCCTGATAAGTGAGACTACCTTGAATTCTTCCTGGAGGCTGTGAAGGTCTAGGCCTTCCAAGTGAAGCAATGTTACAATTTGTTCATCTTCCATCAATTACCGGATTTGGATCAACGCAAGCCTTCTTTGTTGATTCAGGATCATGAAAAGTGACAAAGCCATATCCTTTAGATTTGTCAGTATTTTTATCAGCGATGATAACAGCTTCAAGAATCTCTCCTAACAGTTCAAAATAGTTGCGCATTTCTTGGGTTTTCGTCTCCCAAGCCAATCCCCCAACAATCACTTTCGTCAACGTCTTATCACCAAAAGGTGTTCGATAAAATGGATTAGAAGCCTTTGCATCACCTTGAAACGTTTGTTCAACAATTTCATTGTCGACCAGTAATGATAATTCATCATATGTTGGGTGGATCTTTATCTCTGGCGGATCTTGTTTAGTCTCAATGTCTCTAACGTCCTCATCCACAATACCGAGATGGGCCGACAATAATTTTAGTTGTTTGAGTATTCCTTGGAACTTCACACTAGTTTGCTTCATCATTTTTCTATTCGCTTCACAGGTTTCGATGATGGTCGTCATGATTTTGTCCTCTCAATGAGAGCACCAATGTTGTGAATTCAAGTAATCAAGCTGAATTTCTATTGAAATCAGAGAATTACAGTAGAAAAGACAAGGGAGAAGAGAATAAGAAATACAGAGAAAAGATTATAAGGGTTTTACAATTTTCATGCCTTTCTCCTAATTCTTTACTACCCTTTAATAGTCAATTATTGTAACTAACCACCTAATCAGTTTTGGGATGCCTCTTTTTACGCTTTTATCCTTGTCACTTTGTCACGGGCCGCGAGCTCAACGAGCCCAATAGTGAGATTGTTGCAGTCCAATCCGCCCAAGCCTATCTCACCAAGGTATTAGGATTGTCAAGCCCATGAAGATAGCCCACTTATCCTATGTGAACATAGGAGATTCCTTTCCTTATTTAGATAGGAATATTCTTGGAATGATGCCCTTGTGGTTGGTGGGAGTTAATCCTGGCCATTGATGTAATTTATTTGTAACCGTTGGATGTAATGGGGGCCAAGTATAAATATAGGCTCACCCCTCCATCATTTGTCACTTCATCTTTGAGAAATGCAAAGCATTTCACTCATAAGCTCTCTCTCTCTTTGTTTGTCTTTCTTCACTTGTTTGCTTCCGCAAGCTACAAAGCTTTGAGGGCTTTGTTTAGAGGCTGACTTAGGCGAGTCGAGTCCTAAGGCCGCACGGTTTTGCTAGATCGAGTCTAGATCCGTGACAAGTGGTATCAGAGCTAGGTTCCGACAACCTGTGTTCAAGAGAGATGGCAGGACAAAGTGCAGTTGAGGTCCCAACAACCGATCGTGAGACTCGTGCTACTGCTGCTGCCGGGAAGAAGAGGGAAAGTTCGAGGGATATCATCTCATCGATGGAGAAGAGGGTTAGCAGGCTTGAAAAATCCATGACGGAGGTCAAGGAGGCTCAAGAAGCTGCGGAATCATATCATGAGCAGATTGATTCCATTGAAGAGAACGTTTCCAAAATAATGCAGAAGTTGCTGGATGAGACTTTTGCAAAATTGAGTGAGAAGGACGATTCTCTTGAGGCTACTGTTGTGGCTATGAAGGAAGAGATGGCTGAACTCAAGAGTGAGTTGCGTATATATAAGGCGGCTATGCAAAGTGGTGTGCTAGGGGAGGTAGCAGCACCAAAGCCGAAGATTGATGTTCCGAAGCCGAAGGAGTTCAACGGGGCAAGGACTGTCCAGGACGTGGAGAACTTCATTTGGGGCTTGGAGCAGTATTTCCGATTGATGGGAATCGAGGATGATACTACCAAGGTAAACACGGCATCTGTTTACTTAGTTAGTGATGCTCTTTTATGGTGGCGACACAGGTGTACTGAGAAGAACACTATTAAGACATGGAAGGAATTTGATGACGAATTCAAGGAGCAATTCTATCCAAAGAATGCTATCGAGGACACCCGCAAGAAAATGCATAACTTGAAGCACGATGGGTCAATCCTTGACTATGTCAAAAAGTTCAAGGAAATCAAGCTTCTCCTCAAGAACATGGATGAAGACGAGGGGTACTACGCCTTCAAAAATGGGTTGCAACGATGGGCGCAGATGGAGTTAATGGGGGCTACGGATCTTTCCAAAGCCATTAGTTCAGTAGAGTCCATTGCGCAATTTGAGAAATTGGAGCATCCGAAATCCGATTCTTCCAAACCTAAGCCAAAGTACAACGGAAATAGTGGGGGAGAAAAGGAAAAATCCGGAAAGACATATGGGAAATACCGGAGACCATCAAACCATTTGCAGAACGTGAAACTCTCGTTTGAAAAGAAGAGGAAGGGTCCCATTGCGTGTTACATATGCCAAGGTCCACACAAACATAGAGATTGTCCCCAGAAGGCAAAAATCAATGCCATTGATGGAGGAGAGGAAACCGAGAACGTGGCGGTTAAACTCAACTCAATCATGAGCTCCGTTCAAGTCAAGAGGGGCCATAAACATAGGGGACTGATGTTCGTAGACATCATCGTTGCAGGGAAGAACTTGAGTGCATTAGTGGATACGGGTGCATCTGAACTTTTCATGTCAGATGAAGCTGCCAGGAAACTTGACCTTCATGTGGAGAAGGCAAGTGGAATGATAAAAACTGTCAATTCCAAGGAGAGACCGATCGTGGGAATTGCCAAGGGAGTCAAGATTGAACTCGGAAGTTGGCACGGTAAAGAAAACATCAAGGTAATTCCACTTGATGACTTCGATTTCGTTATTGGCTTAGACTTTCTTGACCGGATTAATACGTTGCTTGCTCCATTTGCCGATTGTATCTGCATATTGGATCCGGATCAAAAATGCCTTGTTCCCACAAATCGAGAAACTGGAGTGGAGGGAAAGATGCTTTCAGCCATCCAATTTTCCAAGGGTGTTGTGCGCAAGGAGACTACAACATACTTGGCGGCCTTGAAAGGTGACGAGTCTTTGACGTCGACAGAAGTTCCAATAGAAGTGGAACAAATATTGGAAGAATTCGTTGATACGATGCCTTCCGAATTGCCAAAGCAATTACCACCGAAGAGAGAAGTGGATCACAAGATCGAGTTGATCCCTAATGCGGAGCCGCCAGCAAGGGCTTCATACCGGATGGCCCCACCGGAGTTGGAGGAGTTGAGAAGACAACTCAAGGAGCTGTTGGATGCCGAGTACATTAGACCCTCCAAAGCCCCTTATGGTGCACCTGTTTTGTTCTAGAAGAAGCAGGATGGCTCTCTTCGGATGTGCATCGATTACAGAGCTTTGAACAAGCTCACAGTGAAGAACAAGTATCCGATCCCCCTCATTTCGGACTTGTTTGATCAACTTGAGAGTGCAAAGTGGTTCACCAAGTTGGATCTCAGATCGGGATACTACCAAGTGAGAATAGCCGAAGGCGATGAGCCAAAGACCGCGTGTGTGACTCGGTATGGCTCGTATGAGTTCCTTGTGATGCCTTTCGGCCTCACGAATGCTCCAGCGACGTTCTGCACCCTCATGAACAAGGTATTGCATCCATTCTTGGATCGTTTTGTTGTTGTTTACCTTGACGATATTGTGGTGTATAGTGAGAACTTGGAGGAGCATGTAGAACACTTGAGACAAGTGTTCCAGGTACTTCGAGAGAATGAGCTCTTTGTCAAGAGAGAGAAGTACGCATTCGCCCAGAAGGAAGTACCATTCTTAGGCCACATTGTTGGAGGAGGCGTAATCCGAATGGACAGAGATAAGGTGCGGGCAATTGATGAATGGGGACCGCCAACCAAGGTGACGTAGCTTAGATCATTCCTTGGATTGGCCAACTACTATCAACGTTTTGTCAAAGGCTATTCCAAGATCGCCACACTCTTGACCGATTTGCTGAAAAAGGATAAGACGTGGGACTGAAGCGAAGAGTGTAAAAGGGCCTTTGAGAAACTGAAGGAAGTCATGGTGAGTGAGCCGGTATTAGCATTACCGAACCATGCCAAGCCTTTCGAAGTCCATACTGATGCGTCCGATGTAGCCATTGGAGGGGTCCTTATGCAGGAAGGACATCCGGTAGCTTTCGAGAGTCGGAAGCTCAATGATGTAGAGAGGCGATACACCGTCCAAGAGAAGGAGATGACCGCAGTTGTCCACTGTTTGCGGCTGTGGAGACATTATTTGTTGGGTTCGAGATTTCAGGTATTCACCGACAACGTTGCCAACAGTTATTTTCTAACCCAAAAGAAATTGTCTGCCAAACAGGCTCGGTGGCAAATGTTCTTAGCGGAATTCGACTTTGTCATGGAGTATAAGCCGGGAAAGGCCAACTGTGTGGCCGATGCACTTAGTCGAAGGTGCAATTTAGAGTTCATCAGCAGACCCGAAGGACCACTGTTATCACGCATCAAGGAGGGATTGGATCAGGATCCGACTGCTCAGTCCTTGATCAATCATGCCAAGGAGGGCAAGTCTAGACGGTTCTGGCTCGAGAACGACCTCTTGTACACCAAGGGACGGCGCCTCTATGTTCCGCAGTACATGAAGCTGCGGAAAGAGCTCATACGGGAATGCCATGATTCCAAGTGGGCTGGCCATCCAGGAGTGCACCGTACGATGGCATTGTTAGCGGATCGGTATTATTGGCCACACATGGACAATGACGTGGAGGTCTATGTGAAGACTTGTCTTATCTGCCAACAAGACAAGATCGAGGCCAAGAAACCAGCAGGGTTGTTGCAGCCATTGCCGATTCCGGAGCGTCCATGAGAGAGTATTTTTATGGACTTTATAGTCGGTTTGCCGAATACTGACGGGGTTGCCAGTATTATTGTCGTTGTTGACAGGTTCTCGAAGTATGCCACCTTCATTCCTGCCAGCAAGGAGTGCCCAGCTGAGGAAGCAGCTCGTCTTTTCCTCAAGCACGTGGTGAAGTATTGGGGGGTGCCAAGGACGATCGTGAGTGACCGAGACCCCCGCTTCATGGGCAAGTTTTGGACTGAGTTGTTCAAGTTGTTGGGGACAGATTTGAACATGTCCACGAGTATTCATCCACAAACGGATGGGCAAACCGAACGAGTGAATGCATTATTGGAGATTTACCTCCGGCACTATGCTAGTGCGACTCAGCGTGACTGGCCGAAGTTGCTTGATGTGGCCCAATTTTCATACAACTTGCAGCGGATGGAGGCCACAAACCGAAGTCCTTTTGAGATCGTGAACGGACAACAGCCACTCACTCCCAACGCTGTTATGCTCGGTTACGAGGGGCCTAATCCAGCAGCTTACCGCACTGCCAAGGCGTGGCAAGAGCATCTTGACTTAGCCCGAGCTTGTTTGCACAAGGCGGGTAAGCGTACCAAGAAGTGGGTTGATCGAAAACGCAGGGACGAAGAGTTTCAAGTTGGCGACCAAGTCCTTGCCAAGCTTCACTTATTGTTGAGGAAACCAGGAACACACAAAGGACTTGTGTGAAGGTACGAGGGACCATTTAAGATTATAAAGCGAGTAGGTGTTGTGGCCTACAAACTGGAGTTACCACCCAAGCTCAAGGTTCACCCGGTTTTCCATGTAAGTATGCTCAAACCATTCCATGCGGATACTGATGATCCGGATCGAGGCAAGTCACAAAGAGCACCAGTAGGAGCGAAGGTCTCCTATGAGAAGGAGGTTCGAGAGATCCTAGCAGACAGGATCGTCCGACGGAAACATCATCGACCAAGGCAGGAGTACTTCGTCCAATGGAAGGGACTTCCCGACAGTGAAGGGAGTTGGGAACCAGTCGAGGACCTTTGGCAATTTCAAGACAAGATTGCCGATTTTCATTCTCAAGACGCAACGAGGGCGTTGCTGAATTCAGTGGGGGAGAATGTCACAGGCCGCGAGCTCAACGAGCCCAACAGTGAGATTGTTGCAGTCCAATCCGCCCAAGCCTATCTCACCAAGGTATTAGGATTGTCAAGCCCATGAAGATAGCCCACTTATCCTATGTGAACATAGGAGATTCCTTTCCTTATTTAGATAGGAATATTCTTGGAATGATGCCCTTGTGGTTGGTGGGAGTTAATCCTGGCCATTGATGTAATTTATTTGTAACCGTTGGATGTAATGGGGGCCAAGTATAAATATAGGCTCACCCCTCCATCATTTGTCACTTCATCTTTGAGAAATACAAAGCATTTCACTCATAAGCTCTCTCTCTCTTTGTTTGTCTTTCTTCACTTGTTTGCTTCCGCAAGCTACAAAGCTTTGAGGGCTTTGTTTAAAGGCTGACTTAGGCGAGTCGAGTCCTAAGGCCGCACGGTTTTGCTAGATCGAGTCTAGATCCGTGACAACTTGTTGCTGACTTGGCAAATAATTGACGTTACTGATGTAACACCCGACCCGGATGTCACAATGGGCCTCCGACCCAAAACCCATATTTCAAAATTTCCATCGAAAGTCCAATAATAAAGTCAATTCAAGTCCAAATATAATACGAATAAAATCCATTTAATTTAAAACAAAAGCCCAAAGTAGTTTAAAGTGATCGAAACTCCAAATTACTACAAACTCATTTAAAACATTTGACTCAATTAAAATGACAGAGTTACAAAAATACATATAGGTCTGACAAAGTACTAGCCCACTACATCTATCACTGTATCCTGACACAAAGTCGATGCTGAAATCCAAACCTTGATGGTGCTCCACGGGACCTGCTTCACTTAACCTACGCACGAAAACAGATTTCGAACGCTGAGCCACACAAGCTCAGTGGATACGCCAAACTCGGCCAACATCATGCATATCAAAAGCAGTAAAGCATGGCATATAAATCTCGTGCATGATATGATGATCTAGCATGCTCGCCTATCACATGGCATAAATGAGATGCATATTAACGCACACAGAACATACAAATCAACCAAAACACACAAGGTAGTGAGGCCCGCGTCCACACAGCATTGGGATCCTACACTACGAGTAGGGCCCGCGTCCACACATCGGGATCCCATACTCAAGGATGAGGCCCGCGTCCACACAGCATCGGGATCCTACATCCGGGATTGAGGCCCGCGTCCACACAGTATCGAGATCCTCTAAATCCCATACTCGGAATATCACATCGAGTATCTTCGAATGAGGCCCGCGTCCACACAGCATCGGGATCCTACACTCGGGATAGTCGTCAAATCATCATCCGGAATATTACATCGGATGGCCTTCGACGTGTTGCAACACTTATGGATATCCGGATTTCCAACATACAAAGACTCAAACCCCACAAACGATCCACCTAGGATCTTTTCACAACAAGATATATTAAAGTCTTATCTCAATTAGTTTTTCGGAGTTATAACCTCAACCTTAGCTCGACAATTCATTTCATAGCTTTTAAATTAGAGTATTTATTTATTAAGATCACCGAAGCCTTAAATTCTACCCAACTCAGCCAAAACACACAGGGGTATCAATACCCTTAAGTAGGGTATCGGAACACCCTGTATCGATACCCACCCAAAGAGGGTATCGAAACACAGAGGTATCGATACCAGTATCGATACCCCTTGACCAAAGTCAAAGTCAACAAAAGAAGGAAGACTGGTTCGAAACATGTATCGATACCAAAAGTTTCTGGAAACCCTTGGTATCGAAGCATGGTTCGATACCGTTGACCAACTTCAAAAGTCAACAAAAGAGGAGAACCCGTTTCGAAACACGTATCGAAACCAAAAGTTTTTGGAGACCCCCGGTATCAAAGCATGGTTCGATACCCCTAGGCAACAAGCCTAATTATACTCATGGGTATCGATACCGGTAACCCGAGTATCGATACCCCCTACACTAGGGACGGTTTTACACTTAAAATTTTCTAGATTTTCAACCCCAAACTCAACCTAATCAATCCTAAAGTGTTCCTACTCAATATTAATGATGTTTAAAGTGTTTTAACACCAATTTCCAACTCTTAATCACATTAATACGGATTTCACCATTAAAGACCCATTTTCAAGCAACCAAGTAAAACAACATACATGCATGATTATCTCTACATGTCATGCACTCTACCATGAATGGATGATGAAGGAGTTGGGAGTACCAACCTTAGCAAGCAACAGCAAAACGAACTCTTCCCTCCCACTTAAGCTTTCTCCTTTCCCAAGCTTGAAGATGGTGTTCTAACTTGTTTCTATACAAGAGGAAGACACTTAACCATTAGCCACCATTTGAGGAGATTCTTGGAACAAAAAGAACTCAAGAAACTGATTAGACCCTTAAAACCTCATTCCCGTTCTTATCACAAACCCCAACTCAAAACCCCTTTTCTCACAAGACCAACATATTTTTACCTCTTTAGATAGATCTCTAACAACCCTACAACTTTCCTTTCAGCTCAAAACCGAGATTCTCCCTCAAAACTCCAAAGATTCAACTTTTATGCCTCACTTTCTCATAAGGTTGCAAGGAAGAAGATGAAAGAAAGTTCCCATCACAAAGATTTCATCCTCTCTAGCACACACACACCAAAACCCTCCCTATTCAACCTATTTAGATAATTACCAAAATATCCTCCACATAAAACTCTCAAAGCCCAAGATCTCTCAAGCCCAACAAGATCCAACACAAAACCGAGACCCAAAACCACTAAACTCGAGACCAAAACCGAAACTCATAACTTTCGGGTTAACCTGACACTCGGATCCGAATCTGGGTCGTTACAACTGACTTATCCATTTATACAGTTATTCTCTTGTCCATATTCATAACAATACCCTCCTCTAAAGAAAGAACCTTATCCTCAAGGTTCGAGATAATAATTTCTCTTTGAAGTTCCTCCATATGTGTACGAATAACTACTTCCTTACCCAACTCCATAATTTCTTCACGCCCAACAATATTGAATTTCAAGAGAGTTTCACAAGGAATAACTGCAGCAAGTAGTAGACTATCCTTTGCTCAACAACTTGCACAGGTAAACGGACATCAATCTTCATTGCTGGTTTATTGGCACAGAACATGTACTCTGTTAGAATCTTTCTTATATCCTTTGTTAATGTCCAGTCATACAACAAAGAAGTGAGCGCGAAAATCTTCTCCCAAATGAGAAAATAATTGTCAGCAAGCCCTTTGTACACAACCATATTGAGCTTAGCATCAACATCTTCCAATGATAGCATATCAACATTAATTTTAACCTTGCCTGCACCCTTATCAATGCAAAGACCAAGTTCCAGCATCCAGTAAATTCTATTATCGAAGGCGTTAGATTCATTCAAGCTAAAATTAGAGGTAAGAACTTCAGTCTCAAAGAGGAGGAGAAATAACTCCTTGACTGATTTTTCATTTTTATCATCATTAGACCTCTTTCTCAACTTTTTCATGAAGGAATTCTTGAGATTGATCCTTGTCACCTTCTTGTTGAAAATGTAACTAATCATGTAGACGTCCCTCAAAGCCCATGCCTTCATGATTCTCTTCATATTGATAGTCAAACCATACTTATTAATAACCAAACAACAAGGAAAATCAATCATACGATCAGAAACCATAACCTTCTCAGCTTTTTCCCAAACGACATCCTTCATGACCTTTCCAAGACTCTCAAACTTTTTTCTCACAACTTCTTTCTTTTGTTTCTCGTCCTCACTCTCATCGAGGTTCAAACTTTCTTTGATAGTAGACAGGAGCTTTTTTCTCTGAAACTCTTTCACCTGTCTAATGGCATTGATTGTATAGAAGATCTCATAGCGCTTCTTAAAGAAGTTAATGATTTTCGTTGATGAGTTCACATCGAATTGAATTTGAAATCTGACGTCCGTGTTTATGATATTTCCTCCCGGATCAAAAAGAAAACTACAGTTAATCTCTTGCACAAAATATAACCCTTTTGACTTGATTAATATCTCGTTAAAGTGATCCAAAAGACTTTGTAACTCAATATTTAATATTACGACATTTTCACTCCTTTGATCTGTTGGCCAAAAATTGCATTTAACCATCGAAGAACTTGCGTCCTTCCTCTCTTTCCATTAATGTTTAATCTCATCTAATTTAAATCCAAACACATATTGGACAAACTCCTCAGTAACTGTGCCTAAAGAAGTCATTCTCAAAATTTCCGACGCCATTTTAGCTCCTTCAAATTCTTGTAATATGTGAGCCAAAACTAAATAACCAGGTACATCAGTAAACATAGAAACACCTTTTCTTGAATCAACCACAAAGGGGACTTGAGTGAGGATGTTTATATGGATCAACCAAAAGGGTTCGAAAAAAGGGCCTCAAATGGTTCAGTGTTGGTTTGTAAACTTCAAAAAGCTTTGTATGGGCTAAGGCAGACGCCACGAAATTGGTATTCCAAGTTGAAGAACTATCTTGTTAGTCTTGGCTTTAAAAGATCTCAGGCTGATACGTCTTTGTTTATCAGTCAAGACAATGGGCATGTCACATATATGTTAGTATACGTGGACGACATTATTGTGACTGACAGCTCGAGTGATGTGGTGGAGAAAGTAGTCAAGCTTTTAGCTAAGGAATTCTCCCTTAAGGATCTTGGGGAGCTGAATTGTTTCTTAGGGATCGATGTTCGCAAGATAGGTAGTTCGTTGTTCTTGAGCCAAAATAAGTTTGTTATGGAGCTACTAGTAAAGACAGGTATGAATAGTTCCACCTCCACTCCTACCCCCATGGTGACTAATCTCAAACTCACTAAGGATGCTGGTAGTCCGCTCGTTGATGCAAAAGAATACAGAAGCATAATTGGGTCCTTGTTGTATGTGTGTCATACAAGGCCTGATATCACATACAATGTTAACAAACTTGCACAGTTCATGCATTCTCCATGCGAACAACACCTCTCGGCTGCAAAGCGAGTCTTGAGGTATCTTAATGGCACGCTTGACTATGGCTTGTGGTTTACGAGTAAATCGGCACCACTTCAGTTGGTAGCTTTTGCCGATGCCGATTGAGGAGGAAGTCTCGATGATCGTCGCTCCATCTCTGGAACCTGTGTCTATCTAGGAGGAAACCTGGTCATGTGGGTGTCTAAGAAGCAGAAAACTGTTTCCAGGTCCACTACTGAAGCCGAGTATCGAAGTCTTGCCGATGTGGCATCAGATGTAACATGGTTGGATGCATTGCTCAAGGATATGAGTGTCGAGGTGGCTGGTGTTCCTGTTGTATGGAGTGACAATTCTAGTGCGATCGCCATGAGCGAAAATTCCAGTATATCACTCGAAGACGAAATATGTGGAACTCGATGTTCATTTCATAAGAGAGAAGGTAGCGACAGAGAAGTTAAAGGTGAACTTTGTTCCTTCTGAGCATCAAGTTGCGGATGGTATGACAAAAGCTTTGTCCAAGGACTATTTCAGTATGTTTCACTGCAAGCTGGGAGTTATTGATTTCTCAGAAGTTGGAAAGGAAAAGAGTAGAGAGCATGTTGAATGTGGCTTATCGTGTACCTTCTTAGCTGATCAAAGCTAAAACTTACTATTGTAACTAACTTGCTGAGTTGTAATTCTTGTTAGTTAGCTTATAGTTTCTTCCTTGTTAGTTAGCCTTTTGCTCCTTGTGTATATAAATAAGGAAGAGGTGTAATCAAGTTGATCAATTCAATAAACATATAAGTATTCGTTTCTCTCTGAGTTTTCTAATATTGAGCATAAACCCCATAAACATGTTGAAGGTGTAAAAGATTTATAAATTTTTGTACCTGAGTTGGGGGTAACATTGGAGCCATTTCCTCAAAACAATCTTGAATCATTGTTTTATCATCATAAAAATCATCTTTGATATTGTCGAGAACAAGTTGATCAACAACTTCCATTTTTGTTGGTGTTGACATTTTTTCGAACACCTCATGGGTCATTGTGGTTGAATGTTCTTGCCTAACCAAAACTTCACGTGATCCACCAATCCCCAAATATGCTGAAATAGCAGCAATTTGACGGGCCATTTCCTGCAATGTCTTCTCAGTGCTGACATTCCAACGTTTTTGCTCTTCGAAGTGGGCCTGTAGAGAACTCAACATCTGTTCGTGGCGTGCAGAGGTTTCCTGCAATGTTGCAATCGAGTTTGTATGGTTATTCATAGCTTAAGAATCTCTCAATGAAAGCACCAATTTTGTGAACGATAATTTCACACTCAAGAAGTAACTATTGAATTGAGAAAGAAACTCAAGAGAAATACAAAAGATAAGATTTAAGAAAGAAGAAATAGACGAGATTTAAAGGAGAAGACAATATTCTTTATATTTTTCATGTCCCACACTATTACATCCATTTCTATTTTATATGCTCTCAATCTAGATAAGAATGTAGTCGGTTAAAACTATTAAAAACTATTCATGTAATTAGAACTTCTGAAAACCACCATGTATATTCCTTCAACCATAACAGATTTTTAGGGAGATAGTTTTTGAGTTGGTTGTGGACTCCTTGAATGATTAGGACCGTGAGTTTGAGTCTTTTAAAAGGAAAAAATGCAGAGAAGCAAAAGGGGGCTCTCGAATGGAAGGAGCGGTTTCCAGAGGAGTTTTGGCTCGGGATTTTCTATTTCGGATTGGTCCAATCATGGAAATTCAATGCAATATTGACCTTGAATGCTTTGAAATTCTCATGAACTTTTAGAGCAGCAGTAGATTCATTGAATTGGTTTGCCAAAATTCTGATGATGATCGGTTGAAGCAATATAAAAGAGGGAGGAGAACCGAAGTACAAAGCATGGACGATGGAAGGATCGGTTTTTCAAATGCTTCAAGGAAGCTTGCAAGTCTGGGAGAGGAAGATGGGTCCCATGGATGTAGATTGGCAGATCATCTTTGACCGGGAGCAAGGATGACCAGTTTGGTTCGATCTTAAGGGGGTTCACGAGGTTGGAAACAATTAACAGAGGCTGTGAAGATTTAAAAGCCATGGAAACTCATTGAAGGTTATGGGGAAATTTAAGAAATGTGGGGATTACACTTACAAGCTCCAAAGGCTTCAAGCATTGTCTGCTTTCATCAATTCTATAAGTAGTAATATTTTCAAAGGCAATGTTCTTTACTTGAGTGTGGAAGCACTCCATGCTTTCTTCGAAGATGAATCAAAACATAAGCATTATTTAGTCGTGTCAGCAATGACAAATCTAATGGTGTTTGATTGTTTAGAAATTAAAGTCATATAGTATATCTATTTAAGACGATATTTAATTTACCCTTAGCTAATTAAATTAGAGTTTTCTAAGATTAGTCGTTTTAATTAATTAATTAAATAGAAAGATAATTTAGTAATGATAACATTTTAATCACATACCTCGGATATATTAAATGGTCGGTATTTTGACATGACGTTGATCTAAAGAGTGTACCTTGGTATTGAATTGACGTGCTATCGAAACCTAGAATTTGATAAAATAATTTTAAGGTTAGAATTGAATAAAATTAATTAGGTAAGTAACTAGAAACACCAATAGTATTATTAATTTTGTTTCGTGTCAAAAATAGTAGTGTCCGTACATTCAGATGTTATCATAATACACTTGGTGAAATTGATAATTTAATAGGATTTAAATATTTAATTAATAGAGCCATTTTAGGTTAGAACTTAAAATGAACCAGATAACGTGCATTTAATTAATAGGAGGTCTTATCCAAGCTCGTATTTAAAAGAAATATATTTTTTTATCTAAAAGGATATTCTTATTCGAACGATATTTACTTAACAATGACGGATTAAATTAATATTACTATTCGAAATGCCAAAATGTCACGTGTAATTAATAAGGTACCAATCTTGGGCGTTTGTAAGGGTCGTCCTTACACGTAACCGATTCCCGAACCCAAAATGTTTTTTTAGTTTGTTTATGGTGTCTGGCTTACCAAAATGGCCGCTGGCGACTCAAATCAATTTTAAAATTCAAATTAAATATTTTTATTAATATTCTGATTTTCACAATTCACGATTAAAAGCGATAAAATTCTGATTTTTCAAATTCCATTCGCCAGGATATTTTTAACATTTTCGATTTTAAAACGGTCGCAATATCGACGAATAATTACGAAACATCGTATAATTTTTGAGAATTTTTAATGAAATAATGTACGACGGTAGTTAGACCTAACACATACTTTTATATTTATAGTTCTTATTAATTTTAGAATTTAATATATATTTTATGAAATTCGAAATTAATTTCATATCTTATGTATAAAAGTCATTAAAGATGTATTTTAATGTTGGACCAAAAATAAAAGTGTAATATTCTTTCTAAAAAAATATAAATGCTATATTTCCATATTGGACTGAAAATAATAATTACATTAATTACTATAATAAATTTGAAATTTCATACTGATTAAACAATTGTCATATTTATAATTTTGGAATTTCATTTTGGACCGAAAATAAAATTATGATATTCTTCCCAAAAGAATACTTAAATTATTACTTTATAATATAAATATTTCTAATACATTTAATTAACTTTAATAATTAAAAGTAATTTTATTTAAAGAAGAAAATACTTTATAATAATAAAATAGTTTATTAAAAAACACGTGTCTTTTAGATGCATCTACTTGTGTCTAAAAACATGCTAAACTTATGAATTAAATTATTTGAAGAACATAAAAAAACCAATCATACGAATTGAATTATTAGTCGGAAATTATTTTAATGTTATTGTTATAAAGTAATTAATTCAGACAATAAAACTGAAAAAAGAAAACAATCAGTCTCAAAATAAATTAAAAAAAACAAACCTTATGGAAACTGAGATTTTTGAAACGTATTGAGGCTTACACGGAACGTAATTTTTTTAAGACAGATTTTTGGTCACTCTAAAGGTGCTTGAATACTTTAGTCATCTGTCTCTTAAGATACAATAACAGAAAAATCTTTTACAGATATACAGATATACAACAACAGAGATCTCGAACTTTTTCTCTTGCTTTTGTCAATCACCCAAAAAATTGAGAGAAGAAAAACGATTTAGAAGTATCTTGAAACTTGAGAATCTCATTTATATTTATAGGAAAATTAGGACAACAAGTTAGAGGTTTCAAACGAATTAAATTTGAATATTCGGAAGATAATATATATTATCTAATTTTAAACGAATTAAATTTAAATATTCAAATGATAATCATTATTATCTCTGCATTATTTGTTTAATATCTATAATTTAAGAAAAAATCAACATCTTCTTAATTTATATTTTTATAGAATACAAACTCTTCTTTAATATTAAAAATACAATAAATTAATAAAAAAAATACTCACAACAAGTAAAAAAATAATAAGCACACAAAAGGCCCAATCAATCAATATATTTGCATTGCTTGCAACCATTTAAGTGTATCTTAACTTAGATGGGATTAGATTTGCACCCATTTGTAAGACACAGTCTTTTTAGCAATTCAATAATTACTATGTGGGTAAGTTTATATAAATACTTTTCACTTTATTTATTTTATCAATATGAGATAATAGGGTTTCTTATTCCTTACTCTATTCATAACCTTCATACTTTGAGCATCAATTTCTCATTCATCATTCAACCATTCTGAGCATATGAGATACCGTCGTAAAGATACCACGGAGTAGAATAAGAACTAATGAATTTTTATTTGAATATCTATCTTTACTTCTCCAAATTAAGGATTAAAGTTTCATATTTTCTCACTGTTTTTTCCAACAGTTATAATTATGGATGAAGACAGAATTTGAGATTATTAGATAAAATAAAAATATTTAAAAGTGAAAAAATAAATTCATAAATAAATTAAAATTTTAAAAAATTTAAATTAAATAACAAAAAAAACTTCAAAGTGAGGGAGGGAGGATTGCTCTTTTCCAACTCAATGTAGTTTCATCTATTGTTACAATATACAAAATCAAAAAAATATAAATGTTGGACCAAAAATAAAATTGTGATATTGTTTGTAAAAGAATAGAAATGCTATATTTCCATATAATTTTTGAAATTCATACTGATTAAACGTTTATCATTGAAAATTATTATACTAATTCCATTAAAAAAATCCAATAATACATATACATGAAATTATGAATAGTATTTTTTAAAAAATATTACAATATTATTACATGATAGTATATATTTTTTATTTTTTAAAAAATAGGAAAATTCTAGAATGGGCGACGAACATTGTTAAACACCACTAACGCTGAATATTGTTAAACATTATTAAATTAATTAATAAAATTTAAAAATTATAAGGACTCAAGATATAATTAATAATTATTTTAAAAAATCAGTTAAATTATTTCTATATATATTAAATTTTTATTCTTTAATAAGGATAAACTGTATATTTAGTACCTTATTTATTTTCATATTTTTATTTTGATACCTAAACTAAAAAAAAATGAAAGTATCGAAATTATAGATAATTATACTACAATCTTATCCTTTTACTGGTAAATTATTTTTTATTTTTTATTTTTTGCTTTCTCAATTCTCCGAGAAAAAAGAAGTTTTTTCGGTCATTTAACTGATAATATGATCAATTTAAAAGTTTAGTTCACTTGTTTCTTGCTTAAAATTAAATTTTTAGTCTAATTCCATTGTAATAGGGAAGTTATCATCTTTAAAGTTTCTTGATGTTTTAAAAAATTAATTGAATAATACTTTTTATTAAGTTTGAAGTAATTTACAAACTTAGAAATTCCAAATATGTGGCGATAATTTTTTTTATTTAAAAAATAAAGGTTAAACATCTAATATTATTATTATTATTATTTAATTTTTAATTTTTTAGAAATTCTTATTTAATCAAAAATCATATCTCGAGTAATAGTATACCTTTCAATGTATAAGAAATTTAAACAAAAATTATTTTTTATATAAAAAGAAATTTTTTAGAATTTTCATAAAAAATGAAAACTTTGGCTTTTCGGAATTAACATGATTTCTCTCATGTGTATTCTTTTATATTTTATTTTAAAAAATATACGTTTTTCGACTACTTAATCGCTTGAAAATTTATTATTTTCGTTTGTGAAAAAAAAAAGTCATTTTTCATTGAAGAGTTGAGAAAGAAAAAAAAGATGATAGATGATTCGCACGTGAATATATCAAGTTATGATATAATCGTCTATAATTTTTATATTTTAATATTTTTTTTTTTAGATATTAAAATATAATATGAAAATAGTTGAGGTATTAAATATATAGTTTATCCTTATTAAAAATTAAAAAAAATTAATATATAAATAATAATTCAATTAATTTTTTAAATATTTATTAATTACATATTTAAATTTTTAAATTTTTATCTTTATTAATTAATTTAATAGTATTCAACAGTATTTAACATTATCAATATTTAACAGTATTCATCGCACGTGATAGACTCATCCTAAAAAATAATATTCTTTTTTATTAGAATCATTGGATAAGTTGTATTTATGAATATTTGTATGTTTTTGAGTCTCTGTGTTGGGCCTGTTAGTTGTCTTATAAAATCCACTTCCTCCAGACAGCTGACTCCATTCCATAGATCTTTTGCTGTCCTGTCCATTCATCTGTTTAGAACATTACAGGCAAGGGTTGGGAATTGGGAGTCAGTTAGATCCATCCAAGTGGAAACTGTCAAAGACAGGGACGAGGGATAACATCCTGTCATAAATCTCAAGGATCGAATAATTGTTTGTTGAAGAATAAGTAGGAAACAAGTCAAGTTATTAAGGATTGAATTATGGACAGAAGTGAATTAAAATAGGCTTTTGTCCTCAATTTTTTTATTTAAATCTTTATAAATTTAAATAAAATTTTGTATTTTTAAAATTTAATAACATAGTCCTTTTAACATTTGATTTTAATTTTGTTCATATAGTCAAATAAATTTAAAATATGGAATCCGTTGGTGGGATGATTCAAAATCATTATGGTAATTGGTTATTTAGTTTTGCTTGAAATATTAGAATATGCATAATTCTTATATTCGCGATGTGGGTTGTGTCGGATGATTTTAATCATTATTGAAGATCAAGTTGGTGTAAGGTTATCGCCGATACAGACAATGTAACTGTTGAAGCTATTTTTAAAGGTGTTTCCATGATTTTAAATGAGTGTGCTTTAATTGTTAGTATTCAAAAAATATTAAAAAAAACTAAAAGATTATATTCAACAAGTTAATAGGAAGGCTAACATGATTGCTAATCGTTTAGCTTTATTACTTTGATAGGTTCTAATAGGCGAACAACATTTTAGTGATCCACTGAAATTTATTACGGAGAGTCTCTATTAGGGGTGAGTATTCCGGTTAATTCGGTCGATGGTCGAACCGAATTAACAAAAACCAAATTAATCGAAATTTTAAAAATCTTAACCGTTAACCGAATTAACCGTTAACCCGGATCCTCGGTTTAGTGTGTCGGGTTAATCCATTGTGTTGGGCCTCGGGTTTGTGCCCGGGTTAGTGTGGTTTTGGGCTTGTTGGGCCTTGACTTGTTGGACTTGTGAGATGTGGGCTGGGGGCATTCTAGTAAATGCCAAAATAAGTTGAATGGAGGGGTTTTGGGTGAGTAGTTCTGAAAAGATGAAGTCATAAGTGCAGAAAACTCTTCTTTTCTCTTCTTTCATCTTCTTCATCTAAAGCCCAAGGAAGTGTAAAGGTAAGATCTTGCTGAGTTTGGGTTGGAATCCCGTTTTCTTGATGGAGAAGAAGTTGTAGGGCTGTTGAGGATCTATCTTTCAAGCTCAAGAGGCGTTGGTTTGGTGGGAAGAAGGGTTTAAGTGAGGGTTTTAGGGGGAGCTCGGGATTGGATTTTAAGAGTTTTAAATCTGAATCTTTTTGTATTTTAAAGCTCTAGAATCATCCCAAGGTAAGTCTAACCCGTTCTTCATCCTTCTCTTGTAGAGAAAAAGGCTTGTGAGCCATCAACTAGCTTTGGAGGGGGAAAAGCTTGAGGAAGGAAGGGAGCTCGTTTTGCTGTTGTTTTTGCTTGAGGTTGGTACCCCCAACTCTTCTAAACTTCATGCATTTCATGGTAGAGTGCATGACATGTAGAGATACTCATGCTTGTATGTTGTGTTGTTTGGTTGCTTGAAAATGGGTCTTTAATGGTGAAATCCATGATAATATGATTAAGGGTTGGAAATTGGTGTTAAAACACTTTAAGAATCATTAATATTGAGCAGGAACACTTAGGGATCGATTAGATTAAGTTTGAGGATAAAAATCTAGAATTTCTAAGTGCAGACCCGTCCTTAGTGCAGGGGGTATCGATACTCAGGCTACCGGTATCGATACCCATGAGTATATTTTGGCTTGTTGTTTAGGGGTATCGATACTTGTTTCGATACCGTTGGTTCTAGAAAGTTTTTGTATCGATGCCTGTATCGAAACAAGTCCTCCCCTTTCAGTTGACTTTTGGAGTTAGTCAACGGTATCGATACTTGTTTCGATACCTGTGTTTCGATACCCTCTTTGGGTGGGTATCGATAAAGGGTGTTTCGATACCCTACTTAAGGGTATCGATACCCCTGTGTGTTTTGGCTAAGTTGGGTAGAATTTAAGGCTTCGGTGACCTTAACAAGTAAATACTCTAATCTAAAATCTATAGAATGAATCATTGAATTGAGATTGATAATCATAACCCCGGAAGACCTAAGTATGATAAGAATTTATTGTCTTGTTGTGATGAGATCCTAGGTGGATCGTTTGAGTGGTCGAGTCCTTGTATGTTAGAATCCGGATATCTATAAGTGTTGCAACACGTCGAAGGCCATCCGATGTAACATACCGGGTGATGATTGAAGACTTTTATTCCGAGTGTTGGGCGGCCTCACTCGAAGATGTTCAATGTAACATTCCGAGCATAGGGTTGGTTGGACGGCCTCCACCCTTTTCCGAATGTTGGGCGGCCTCGTTCGAAGATGTCCGATGTAACATTCCGGGCATAGGATTTGAGGGCGGCCTCAATCCTGAGTGTAGGATCCCGATGCTGTGTGGACGCGGGCCTCGCTCTTGTGTGTTGACGTATATGTTTGTATATGCTGTGTGCGATAGTATACATTCATTTATGCCATGTGTAGGCAAGCATGCTAGACTTTCATACCATGCATGTGATTTATATGCCATGCTTTACTGCTTTGATATGCATGATGTTGGCCGAGTTTGACGTATCCGCTGAACTTGTGTGGCTCAGCGTTCGAAATCTATTTTCGTACGTAGGTTAGGTGGAGCGGGATTTGTGGAGCACCATCAAGGTTTGGACTTTCAGCATCGACCGTGTTGTCAGAGTACAGTTATTAGATGTAGTGGGCTTAGTACTATGTTGAACCCTATATGTATTGTAACTCTGTTATTTTATTTGGGTCGAATGTTTTAAAACAGTCTGTAATATAATTTGGAGCTCCGATTTACTTTGAATTATTTTGGACTTGTTTTTATTTAATTGGATTATGAACTTGGTTTTGGACTTACATGATTTTTATTATTGGTCTTTTAAAATGAAATTTTGAAATATGGGTTTTGTGTCGGAGGCCCATTGTGACATCCGGTCGGGTGTTACATTTAGTGGTATCAGAGCCCAGGTTGAGTCGGTTCTAGGAGTCCCCGGGGGAGTCTAGTGTGTTATATAGGTGTTAGACTAGTACTAGCCCACGAGTCGATATAGTACTTTTAAAGCTAAAAATTTCGATGGTGTAATCCCGTTTATGGTTGTTATGCAGCATGCCTAGACGCGTGAGAGATCAGGAGGAGAGCCGGGGTTCTCGAGGAAGAGACTCCGACTACGAGTATGAGCCCGATGAGGAGGTGCCATCGGATGATGCAGTTGGTCAAGGGGCCAACTACTTTACCTAGTTGAACCGTACTTTGCGCAGGATAGTGAGAGCTATACCAAGGCCGTCTTCTACACCTCGTGAGGCACCGGTTGAGAGGGTGCGGAGGTAGGGTGCTGTTGACTTCTTTGGTACGGGACAGGATAATCCCGTACAAGCGGATCAGTGGTTGCACGACACAAGGTGGATCATGAGACAGATGCGACTGAGGTCAAAGGATAAGCTATCGTGTGTGTTGTCTCTTCTCAAGGGCAACGCAAGAGAGTGGTGGGAGATCGTGGAGCAGGGTTGGTATCCCCATCGTCCTAAGTGGGAGGACTTTCTTGAGGAGTTCGAGAGCAAGTATGTGGGAGAGACTCACATAGACACCTTGAGGGAGCGGTTTACTCACCTGGTTCAGGGGAACCGTTCGGTCTTCGCTTATGAGCAAGAGTTCCTTCAGTTGAGCCGTTATGCCCCGGAACTTGTTGCTACTGAGAAGATGAGATGCAAGAGGTTCTTGAGAGGTCTGAGGAAGGAGATCCAGACTTATCTTACTGCTAGACCACCTACAGTGTTTTCAGAGTTTGCTGTTAGTGCTAAGTCGTTGGAGCAAGTTCAGGGTTTGACCTATGGGCCGTCTGTTAGCCAGGGAGTCTCTGGTGGAGCCAGTCAGAGTCGTGCGGGTAACTCTTAGTCCCACTCTAGTAGGGGTAGGAATCGTTGGAACCAGAACAGAGGAGCATCAAATCCGAGTTCGAGGTCAGATCAGAGGTCAGAGTCTGCGGGACGTAGGAGGCCGTCTGTGTCTTCTTCTGTTGGGGGTCCAGAGAGTTTACAGAGGAGTGTCAGTGTTAGTGTTCAGACTTGCAGGCGTTGTGGTCGGAGCCACCGAGGAGAGTGTTGGGGCAATGCCAGAGCTTGTTTTCAGTGTGGGTCCCCGGATCACCTTGTTAGAGACTGTCCTGAGGTTGTGACGTCTCCTCCCGGTCAGGCTCAAAGGACTGTGTTCCAGACTCAGAGAGGTCGTGGGTTCTCCCGTGGTGGAGCTAGTCATGCATCAGGAGGCACCTTTCAGTCCACCGCCAGAGCACCAGCGAGAGAGTATGCTGTGAGGGCACAAGAGGACTGTGCTGCTACCGATGTGATCTCAGGTACGTTCAGTTTGTTTTCTGTACCTATAGTTGCTCTTGTGGACTCGGGGTCTACACACTCGTATATTCGTAGTGGGATATCTTAGCAGTGGGGGTTACCAGCGGAGGATCTTGAGATAGGGGTCCGTATGACAAGCCCTTTGGGGTTGGATGTGTTGGTGGATAAAGTGTACCGGAGGTGTCCGATCGAGGTACAGGGATCTATCTTCCCGGCCGATCTTATGGTCTTGCCGTTTCAGGAGTTCGACGCAATCCTGGGGATAGATTGGTTGTTTGAACACGATGCAAGTTTGGGGTGTAAAACCAAGAGTTTGAAGCTGAGAGTAGCAGATGGTTCTAAGCTTGTTGTGAGGGGTGAGAGAAACCCGTGTTTATCGAATATGGTGTCAGCGTTAACAGCTTAGAGGTTGATCCAGCAAGGTTGTGAGGCTTTCTTAGCTCATGTGGTGGATGTGAGTGTTGGCAACCCAGCTTTAGAGAACTTGAGAACAGTCTGCGAGTATCCCGACGTTTTCCAGAGGAGTTACTGGTTTGCCTCCCGATCGTGAGTTGGAGTTCTGGATAAAGGTGTTGCCTGGTACGGCACCGGTGTCCATAGCATCTTACCGTATGGCACCGACAGAGATGAGAGAGTTAAAACAACAAATCCAGGAGTTGCTTGAGAGAGGTTTTATCAGACCGAGTGTGTCACCATGGGGAGCACCGGTTTTGTTTGTCAAGAAGAAGGACGGATCGATGAGGATGTGCATCGACTACCGTCAGCTCAATAAGGTTACGATCAAGAATCGTTATTCCTTACCTAGGATCGATGATCTCTTTGATCAGTTGAGGGGTGCCCGTGTGTTTTCTAAGATAGACTTGAGGTCAGGGTACTATCAGTTAAAGGTGGTAGACGAGGATGTCCAGAAGACCGCTTTTAGGACGCGGTATGGACACTATGAGTTACTCGTGATGCCGTTTGGGCTCACGAATGCACCCGCAGCTTTTATGGACTTGATGAATCGAATCTTTCAACCGTACCTAGATCAGTTTGTGGTGGTGTTCATCGACGAAATCTTGGTGTATTCATGTTCGGAGGAAGAGCATGACTACCACCTTAGAGTTGTTCTTCAGGTGTTGAGGGATAGGCGTTTGTACATCAAGTTCAGTAAGTGCGAGTTTTGATTGTCTAAGGTGGCGTTTCTTGGCCACATAGTTACAACGGATGGTATTCGAGTAGATCCCCTGAAGATACAAGCTGTGGTGGAGTGGAAACCACCGAGGAATGTATCGGAGGTCTGTAGCTTTCTTGGACTTGCCGGATACTATAGGAGGTTCGTTAAGGGTTTTTCGATCATAGCGGTACCTTTGACCAAATTGCTTCAGAAAAGAGTTCCGTTTGTTTGGAACGAGAGAAGACAACAGAGTTTTAAGCAGTTGAAAGCTTATCTGATAGAGGCACCGGTCTTGACGCAACCGGAACCGGGGAAGGATTATGTGGTGTTTAGTGATGCTTCCTTGAATGGGTTAGGTTGTGTGCTTATGCAAGAGGGTAAGGTGGTTGCTTACGCCTCGAGACAGTTGAAACCCCATGAGAGGAATTATCTTACACATGATCTTGAGCTTGCAGCAGTTATCTTCGCTTTGAAGATATGGAGGCATTATCTCTATGGGGAGAAATGCTACATCTACACCGACCACAAGAGTTTGAAATACCTACTTACCCAGAGAGAGTTGAATCTGAGACAGCGTCGATGGATAGAGTTGCTAAAGGACTATGACTGTGTCATATAGTATCATCCGGGCAAGGCGAATATGGTCACGGATGCTTTGAGTATGAAGTCCATGTCGGACTTGAGAGCCTTGTTTGCTCGGTTGAGGATGACCGATGATGGAGGTCTTTTAGCTGAGTTGCGTGTGGAGCCCACGCTTGTTCAGGAGATAAAGAGAGCACAAGTGTTAGACGAGGAGTTGGTAGCTCAGTTAAAGGCTGTTCAGAAGGGTGAGTCGTCAGACTTTGAGGTACGAGATGGTGGGTTCTTGTACTTTCAGGGTCGATTGTGTGTTCCCGCCTTGGAGGATTTGAGAGATCGTATCTTGAGAGAAGCTCACCGTAGTCCGTTTTCTGTTCATCCGGGTAGTAACAAGATGTATCAGGATCTACGACCTTTCTTTTGGTGGCCGTGCATGAAGAGAGACGTGCCAGAGTTTGTGACAAGGTGCTTGGCATGTTAGCAGGTGAAAGCGGAACATCAGGTCCCTTCAGGTTTGCTTCAGCCTATACAGATTCCACAGTGGAAGTGGGATCGTGTGACCATGGACTTTGTCACCGGGTTACCGATGACGTTGAGGAAGCATGATGCTATATGGGTCATAGTTGATCGGTTAACCAAGTCAGCTCACTTCTTACCCGTGAGGATGGACTTTAGCTTGGAAAAGTTGGCTCAGTTGTACATCAAGGAGATCGTGAGGTTGCATGGTGTACCTTCATCGATCATATCGGATAGGGATCCGAGGTTCACAGCGAGGTTGTGGAGGTCTATCCACGAGGCTCTAGACACCAGGTTGCACTTCAGTACAGCTTTTCATCCTCAGACCGACGGACAGTCTGAGAGAGTTATCCAGATTTTGGAGGATATGCTTCGGTGTTGTGCGGTAGACTTTGCTCGTAGTTGGGAGGAGCAGTTACCTTTGGTAGAGTTTGCTTACAACAACAGTTATCAGGCGAGTATCAGGATGGCTCCTTTTGAGGCCTTGTACGGGTGCAGGTGTAGGACGCCTTTGTGTTGGACAAAGCTCAATGAGAGGAAGATAGTGGGTTCAGAACTTGTTAAGGAAACAGAAGAGAAAGTCCATATCATCAAGGAGAGGTTACAAGCAGCTTTTGATAGACAGAAGGCTTATGCGGATAAGAAGCGTAAGCACATCGAGTACGAGCTTGGTGAGAAAGTGTTTCTCAAGGTATCTCCATGGAAGGGTATCATCCGGTTTGGTCGGAAAGGAAAGTTGAGCCCAAGGTATATCGAGCCGTATGAGGTGCTTCAGAAGGTTGGACCAGTAGTTTATCGGCTAACTTTGCCTCCGGAGTTGGTGCGTATACACGATGTGTTCTACGTGTCAATGTTGAGACGTTACCGTTCCGATCCCTCATATGTGGTTCAACTTGAGGAAATCGAAGTCAATACGGATTTGACTTACGAGGAAAGGCCCATCGGAATAGTGGATAGAGGAGTCAAAGAGCTCAGGAATAAGAGTATACCTTTGGTAAAAGTGTTGTGGAGGAACCATGGGATCGAAGAGGCCACGTGGGAGCCAGAGAAGGACATGAAAGCTCAGTATCCTCATCTCTTCTTGACAGGTAAATTTCGAGGAAGAAATTTCTTTAAGGAGGGGAGAGTTGTAACGACCCGAATCCTCGGTTTAGTGTGTCGGGTTAATCCGTTATGTTGGGCCTCAGGTTTGGGCCCGGGTTAATGTGGTTTTGGGCTTGTTGGGCCTTGGCTTGTTGGACTTGTGAGATGTGGGCTGGGGGCATTCTAGTAAATGCCAAATTGAATGGAGGGGTTTTGGGTGAGTAGTTCTGAAAAGATGAAGTCATAAGTGCAGAAAACTCTTCTTTTCTCTTCTTTCATCTTCTTCATCTAAAGCCCAAGGAAGTGTAAAGGTAAGATCTTGTTGAGTTTGGGTTGAAATCCCGTTTTCTTGATGGAGAAGAAGTTGTAGGGCTGTTGAGGATCTATCTTTCAAGCTCAAGAGGTGTTGGTTTGGTGGGAAGAAGGGTTTAAGTGAGGGTTTTAGGGGGAGCTCGGGATTGGATTTTAAGAGTTTTAAATCTGAATCTTTTTGTATTTTAAAGCTCTAGAATCATCCCAAGGTAAGTCTAACCCGTTCTTCATCCTTCTCTTGTAGAGAAAGAGGCTTGTGAGCCATCAACTAGCTTTGGAGGGGGAAAAGCTTGAGGAAGGAAGGGAGCTCGTTTTGCTGTTGTTTTTGCTTGAGGTTGGTACCCCCAACTCTTCTAAACTTCATGCATTTCATGGTAGAGTGCATGACATGTAGAGATACTCATGCTTGTATGTTGTGTTGTTTGGTTGCTTGAAAATGGGTCTTTAATGGTGAAATCCATGATAATATGATTAAGGGTTGGAAATTGGTGTTAAAACACTTTAAGAATCATTAATATTGAGCAGGAACACTTAGGGATCGATTAGATTAAGTTTGAGGATAAAAATCTAGAATTTCTAAGTGCAGACCCGTCCTTAGTGCAGGGGGTATCGATACTCAGGCTACCGGTATCGATACCCATGAGTATATTTTGGCTTGTTGTTCAGGGGTATCGATACTTGTTTCGATACCGTTGGTTCTAGAAAGTTTTTGTATCGATGCCTGTATCGAAATAGGTCCTCCCCTTTCAGTTGACTTTTGGAGTTAGTCAACGGTATCGATACTTGTTTCGATACCTGTGTTTCGATACCCTCTTTGGGTGGGTATCGATAAAGGGTGTTTCGATACCCTACTTAAGGGTATCGATACCCCTGTGTGTTTTGGCTAAGTTGGGTAGAATTTAAGGCTTCGGTGACCTTAACAAGTAAATACTCTAATCTAAAATCTAT
This sequence comes from Abelmoschus esculentus, assembly GCA_035048815.1. Lineage (NCBI taxonomy): Eukaryota > Viridiplantae > Streptophyta > Magnoliopsida > Malvales > Malvaceae > Abelmoschus > Abelmoschus esculentus. Next base: position 19,875,918 of record JAUCBN010000022.1, read on the forward strand.
AGAATGAATCATTGAATTGAGATTGATAATCATAACCCCGGAAGACCTAAGTATGATAAGAATTTATTGTCTTGTTGTGATGAGATCCTAGGTGGATCGTTTGAGTGGTCGAGTCCTTGTATGTTAGAATCCGGATATCTATAAGTGTTGCAACACGTCGAAGGCCATCCGATGTAATATGTCGGGTGATGATTGAAGACTTTTATTCCGAGTGTTGGGCGGCTTCACTCGAAGATGTTCGATGTAACATTCCGAGCATAGGGTTGGTTGGGCGGCCTCCACCCTTTTCCGAACGTTGGGCGGCCTCGTTCGAAGATGTCTGATGTAACATTCCGGGCATAGGATTTGAGGGCGGCCTCAATCCTGAATGTAGGATCCCGATGCTGTGTGGACGCGGGCCTCGCTCTTGTGTGTTGACGTATATGTTTGTATATGCTGTGTGCGATAGTATACATTCATTTATGCCATGTGTAGGCAAGCATGCTAGACTTTCATACCATGCATGTGATTTATTTGCCATGCTTTATTGCTTTGATATGCATGATGTTGGCCGAGTTTGGCGTATCCGCTGAGCTTGTGTGGCTCAGCGTTCGAAATCTGTTTCCGTGCGTAGGTTAGGTGGAGCGGGATTTGTGGAGCATCATCAAGGTTTGGACTTTCAGCATCGACCGTGTTGTCAGAGTACAATTATTAGATGTAGTGGACTTAGTACTATGTTGAACCCTATATGTATTGTAACTTTGTTATTTTATTTGGGTCGAATGTTTTAAAACAGTCTGTAATATAATTTGGAGCTCCGATTTACTTTGAATTATTTTGGACTTGTTTTTATTTAATTGGATTATGAACTTGGTTTTGGACTTACATGATTTTTATTATTGGGCTTTTAAAACGAAATTTTGAAATATGGGTTTTGGGCCGGAGGCCCATTGTGACATCCGGGTCGGGTGTTACATAATATAAAACATATTATTATGTAACGTCATGTGTTGTCGAATTTATTTCAATTTTCTTTTATAAATAAGACCTGTATACGCTTTTTCTTTTATCTAAGATTAAAATTCTTTTTTATTTAATAAAATACACGGTTATATTTTTCTTACCAATAAAAATAGACAATTATAACTTTTTTTTTACCTTTATTTGATGTATATTAATCTGATTAACAAGGTGGGCACTTGCAACCGACAAAATTTTATATCAAGAATATGAACTATTAAAATATTATATTAAAATTATAAAATTTTTAAAGTAAAAAATTAAATAATCTATAAGAAATCTATAAAAATTAATTAATTTTTTCCCAGTTGAATCAATTGAAGTTTATAAAATATCTCCTCCCCACTTGCTTCTACGCAACTCTAAACCAACGGAGGCTAAAATTATAAAGGAAGGATCGTGGGTACTTAGTCCACATCAGCTCATCGTTACCTTGTTTTAGTGGGTAATGATGTCATTTACATCATTTTTTTATTTTATTATAATTATATCAACAAGCACTTTGAAAATAGGGACGAGTTAAGATATTAAATATAAAAAACATTAAAATTTATTAAATATTTAAATTTAAAAATTATGGGACAAAGCTTATTTTTTTAATATTTTAATTTATATAAACCTAAATTGTTATTAGATAAAAAAATTAAAGATATATATTTTTTGATTTGATCTCCGATTATTATATATTTAATATTTTTTATTTTTAAATTTAAATATTTATTTTTACAAGAGCCAAATTATTATTTGATTAAATTATTAATTTTCATATAAATTAAATTACTATTTAAACTAAATTATTCACCAATTGTACATTATATTTTCCTCATAATTCAAACACTATTTGTTTATATGCGCTTAGCTTGCAAGTTGTTATGCATCAACATTTCCATGAGTAAACTAATCTAATTTTTCACAAGTGATGATGATTTTGATATTTATTTAGGGTACTGCATTATTTGGTTTTAATGAAATTAATCGATCGAATATAAATTATTTCGGTTAATTTGGTCAGTTAATTTTAGGTAAGTTTAGTTAACGATTAAACTTTTAAAAAATTTGATTATCGGTTAATTCGATTCGAAATTAATTAATTAATCGAATTAATTGAATTTTTTTGGATAAGTGTGATTTATTATCCAAGACAAAGAGCAACTCCTATAGTACACTTGGCCAGCCATCCCTAAAGAATTCCCCAAGACGTACATATGTTCCTATTTACATCATCAAAGGAATTAATTGAAATTATTATATATTAAATATTATATATTATACATATTTATTTTGACAATTTAAATTTTAAAAATTATAAAATGATCATTAAGTTTTTTGATATATTATAAAATATCATTAAACTTTTATCAAATTGACATAAAACGAAAATTGAGTGACTAAAACGATTATTTTAGCATATTTTAGTGACCGATTAAGTAATTTACCTAAAATTTATAAAAAAACTCGATTAATTCAAAATTTTGCCGAATTAACCAAAATAATTTCGGTTTTGTTAATTCAATTATAGATAATTTTGTTCGCTTAATGGTCAAAGTTTTAAAAATTTTAGTTAACTCAGTTATGGCTAATTTGATTCGACGACTGATCGAAATAACCAAATACACATCCTTATATGTATCCTTAAATTTAAATCTCCAAAAAATTCACTAATTGGAAAATTGATCAAGAATATTCATGTTGTCTATCTTATATAAATTTGAATCACGACGTTTATCTTAAATTACGAGAATCATCATCATAATATAATATTCTGCCTAGATTAATTTAATAAAAAATAATTTACATATTAGTTTTTAAATTAGGAAAAGAAAAAGATAGGGAAATATTTATTACTTTCTCTTAATTTAATCCAACTCTTCTCTCTTTTACAGCAGAAGGTTCAAAGGGAAAGGAAAAAGATAGGGAAATATTTATTACTTAAGACTTCCAAAAGAGATCTATGACCAACTTTCATATAAAATATTCTTTACTTTAATTTTAATACATTTAGTTTTAACAAATTTTTAAAAAGAAAAATCTTCTTTTTAACCATTTTAAGTTCGAATTATTTGGGAAATATTTTGTTAATAATACTCTAATATCGTTTTTTCTTAGAGTCATCCTATTGACTCCTCTGCTGCTCCATTGTCGTGTGACAACTAACATTCTATCTTACCATTATTGTTGTGTCCCCAGTTTCTTTTTGTAATAAAAAGGGGAAAATACTCTTGTTGTTCTATACGTATTTCTTTGGTGATCCAAACAGCTGGGGAATGTTGGACACAGAATGGACAAACATGTCTGGTTTCTCTGGACCCCATGTATTATTTTGCACGCTACTCTCACGTGCTAAATCAATATCCATCAACTCAATAGGGAATAAATAGAATCATAGATCTACAGACATAGAGAGACCGAAGGATTGTAAAAGTAATCACCTTTTAAAAAATTAAAATTTTTATATAATTTAAAAATATATTTTTGTTTTCTAAAATTTCATAAATTTATTATTTAATATAAAATTTTTATTCGATCATATTTAAAAATATAAAATATCTATAATCCAAATTCTCATCCCCTTCGAAGCTTTTCGTACTTTTTTTTTTCTGATAATGATGGTCCAACTTGACTTTATAATCATATCCATCATTGATTCTACGAATTAGATCTTAGTATCAATACAATAATTTGTCTATCGTCTATATTTTTATTCAAAAGTACAGATATACGATTTTATATTACGTAATTTAATTTTTAAATAAAATTATATAAAAATTAAAAAAAAATAAAATTATATCATTGATACAAGATACGATTTCTTTCTCTAATATATATAAAAATTTAAAATTTTAAAATGCAGTATTGTTTTCTAACACTCCCTCGATTCCTGTCTGCTCATCATAACCATGCAGACCACCTCCCTTATTATTTCCTCTATTTTTATTACAAGGAAAAAGTAATTTCTAGACCCACTGCAATAAATGGAACGTGCTCCTGCTCACAATAACGGAGAGAAATTATTACATGTGAACTCTTTTTACCGTCAAGATATGATTTCAACCAATTAAATTAAGACACATAATATATTTTTTTATATTAAATTTATACATAAGCATTGTCCAAATGATCCAATTTAATATCTTTGATTTAAAAAAGAAAAAAAATATTATCAAAGATTTTTTGTGTCGTCTTTCTCTTTGTTCTTTAAAATTTTTCTAATTAATTTTTTTATATAGATTTGAAGTTTAGGGTTAGGGTTTAAATGGTTTAAGGTTTATGTGGTTTAGGATTAGGATTTAGGGTTAGAGTTAGGGTTTAGGGTTAGGGGTTATTGTTTAGGTTTAGGGTTAGGGTTTAGGGTTAGGGTTTAAATGGTTTAAGGTTTATGTGGTTTAGGATTAGGATTTAGGGTTAGAGTTAGGGTTTAGGGTTAGAGTTAGGGTTTAGGGTTAGGGGTTATTGTTTAGGTTTAGGTTTAAGTTTAGGGTTAGGGTTTGGTTTATAGTTAGTGTTTAAGGTTTAGAGTTTAGGGTTTAAAGTTTAGGGTTAGGGGTTAAAAAAATAATTAAAAAAATTAAACAATAAAGAGGAAAACAATATAAAAAAATCTTTGATAATATTTTTTTTTTAAATCAAATACATTAAAGTGGATGATGCTTATGTATAAATATGATATGAAAAATATATTATATATCTTAATTTAATTAGTTAGGACCATATTTTAAGTGATGAAAAGGGTTCATATAATAATTTCTCCGGGAACGGAAACGTTGCATTCCATGCTATTAGGCTTAGTTGGTCTTATTCTTTAAAAAATACGATAAAAAGGTATTTTTAAAATACTTAGTTTAAAATAAAAATATTTAATATTATTATTAAAAATATTTTTAAGTTGAGTAAATATTTGTTTTAAAAATATTAAAGAATTAGTAATATAAATGAAGATGTATGATTAATTTTATTTAAAAAGTGATTTTAAAAAATTTAAAAATTTTGCTTCTAAAAATTATTTTTGAAACTAAACTGAAAAATAGTTTTAACCTAAAAAATTATCTATTTTTTTTTATTACTTTTGATTTTAAACTAACTTTTATAATCAAAATTTAGTTTAAAAGAAAAAAAAAAGCTTTAGACATGAAAATACCCGTATCATAAAAACATTATGAATAATAATATAAATGATATCAATTTTTATATTAATATTTAACAATTATAAAAATATAATATGAATATTTGAATTATAAAATTTAAAAGCATTGAATCCATCATTATTTTCACCAACATTATTTAATTTGAAATTACTTTTCCATACCATATCGACGGTGGACGGTGGTAATGAATTTTTTAAGGTCAATGTACTTTTAAGGTTAATCAATGTATTATTTATAATAATAAATTTATATAATTACATTGATATTCATAAATATTTTTTAAGTTAAATATAAATTAAAAATTATTAAAAATAATATAAATCATATAAATTTTAAAATTTTAAGACGAGCATAAATTATAAAATTAAAAAATTAAAATTAATTTATAAAAATTAAAAATTAAATTAAATATATAAATTAAAAAATTTTAGGTGAGCATATCCTCATACAAGCTTACACATAGATCCGTCGTTGTTGACACTTATGCCTAATGAATTAGATAGACATTGTAAACTATCATTGTTATTACATTTATGATTTTATATTTTTTTAAATTTTTTTGCATAATATATCGCCTAAACTTATTAGAAAAATAGAGAAACAACTCAAAAGAAATAATATTATATCAGAAAAACAATCGCACAATAAATTTTAAAAAAAAAAACTAGAAATTGAACGGTAACGACAACTTTATTAAGTTCGGTTAAAAATAAGACTAAGTTTATTTTTTTTGGCTTAACTAAAATTTAAATTGATTTCGATTTATTTTGGGTTTCGGGTCATCACATTCGGATCAAATTTGGGTCCCAACCTATTCCCATAATTTTTTTCTCTTTCCAAATTTAAACCATATCATCAACTACGTCATAATAGTTAAAAGCATTGTCAAGTATCAAAAGCAGTTAAAACATGCCAAAGTAGTCAAGGACTTCAAATACAATTTGATAAAATATTTGATCAATACAATTTGAACAAATAGACTTACAATTACAAAGGTCTTATAAATACATAGCCTACTACATCTAGGCAATTATACTCTACCAACAGCCAATGCTGAAGATCCTTGATGATGATGTTCCGCCAAGCTCACTTTCTTACTTACCTGCGCACAGAAACATATTCCTAACGTTAAGCTACAAAAACTCAGTGTATACACAACCTATAGATTGTGCTTCAAGTGAATCATAACTACGTACATGCTAAATGAGATATGACAATATGGTATGAAGCAACAACATTATCATAATCGCCTAAACACATGATAGGAGCAATAACAATTAAAACATAAATGTAAACAAACTAGGAGTGAGGCCCAATATCATCTAGCACTAGAGACCCACTCATGCCTAGAATCTCACATTGGGATGCTTGAAATCTTACATAAAGTTAGTATACTCAGAATCTCGCATCGAATCTTCACTCAAAATCTCGCATCGAATGGGGGCATGGAATCTCGCATCAAGCAAAGTCATCATCTAGAATCTCACATGGGATTACCTTCAATATATCACCCAAAATCTCCAATCGAATGACCTTCATTATATTGTAACAATTACTCATTGGGTATCTGGATCCCACCAAATAAGGACTCAACAATCAATCCATGATCCACCAAGGATCCCTAGACCATACTATACATGCAACCACCACAAACTAAACATACAAGGCATAAGCATCGTACCAGCATCATAATCACCCATTCCAAGTTTTACTATTCATTTTATAGCTTACCAACCCTTAGGAACAATTATCATAATTTATTGAATCCCAAAATCAAAACATAAAAATTTAGATAAATTGCTTTCTTTCTATCAATACGCATCCTATACGTATCAATACTCCTCTCTGCGCACTGATCCGCCCATTAGTGTACCAATATTGAGATTAAATTCGATGTATTTGAACCGTCAAGACGTACTGATATGCCTACCTAGTATTCCGGTACACTACATCGGTACTCATATATTGATTATCGATCTCAAGCTTATACCGATGTACACACTGATACCAAAAATGGTCACTGGATTTTAAATTAGTGCACCCATAGTGGTACGCACCATAACCGTACCGATACCCTTAAAAGGAATCATCCATCTTAAAATAGGAGTGTACCGATACCCAATCATAAGTAACATTACCTAAGCTCAAAAAACACAACCTAGAGCTCGTAAATCCCATGTTCCAACCTAAATACAAGTCTATCAATTTAAATATGTTCCTACATGTTATTAGGAGTATTTAGGTGAATTTCTAATCATTTTCAGCCCATAACAACGTCCAAATTCAATATTATCATGGATGCACATAATCTCTAAATCTCAATCATAACTCACCATTCACCAATCGATCATGTACATAGAGATGATGCAAATGAAATTATAGGATTTGAGAGTGTACTAACCTCCAAAGTAAGCTGATAAAACTCTCACTCAATCCTTCAGGATTTCTCTTTGCCCAACCTTAAAGATGGTTCTACTTACTCCCTCACCACAAGGTAAGATTATCAATGAGTTATCATTCTATTTGGATGGTTTAAGGGAGCTAACACGGATTTTTTAACCATTTTAGAGTTCTCCAAAGCTTATTCTCGTTTATACCAACCCCAAAAAAATCTCATCTTCCACCACTTGAAATCAAACTTACCTTGATAGATAGATCTTAAAGAGCTAAACAAACTTCTCTCTAGCAGCCAAACGTGAAAGCTCAAGCTTTTACCTTTCTAGAGAAAGTTTAGAGAGGATAAATGGATTTAGAACGGAGGAACTAAGAGAACAAGAGTGATGACCTAAGCATTCACAGCACAACACAAAGAATTAACTTCCTTCTCCCCTTTTCCTCAATAATAGATAATTACAAGAGTGTCCTTTGATATCCACCACCATCCAAGTTCACTAACCTCAAACCCAACAAGGTTCACAAGGCCCAAACACGAGGCTCAAGTATTAGTGATATTCGAGTTTCGAAACCCGGGTCGTTACAAATATACTTATTAATTATGTTTAAATTAAATTTGAATTATTATTCTAAAATACAACACGAAATTAAAAGGTGTTGATTATGGGTATTTATGGGGAATTAGTCATTCTTCACACGTAATCGAATTTCAAACTCCAATTTTAAAAAGAATATTTGATTGCTTTTATACGGTATCTAATTTACCAAAAGTGACCGATGACAACTTCAATCTTTTCAAAAATTAAATTTAAAGGAAAATCTTTGCTTTCTAAAACTAATCATTCAAACTATTTTTTACTTTAAAAAGTTATTTCAATAGATATAACATGATAAATACTTATACTTAAATTTTTATAGAAACTTGAAAACTTGACACTTGACTTGAGTTTTACAAATTCAATTCAAATTAAAAAATTTCAAATAAAATTTAAGTTGTAAAATATAACGTGTCAATGCAAATAACTTAAATTTTTTTACTTGACTCGATCGAACTCTCATCCCTGCTCATTTTATGATAATCACAAATTGTGATGAAGTATAAATGTACCATTGAGCTTTCTAAGCTCTGCATTCGGAATTGTTATTTTTTCTTGTAGGTTTGTAGGTTGATTGTGACCAAAGAGTACATTGAAAAATGATTTTCCAACAATGCATCAATCAGAATATAATACTTAGTATTTAGTTTGGACTTATGTATCTATACGATCTTAAAAATGTTGAGTCTGTAAAGTCTATTAGATTTATTATTTTGGATATACAATATTTTAAACTCGAATTTTTCTATTTTATAAATTGATTAATTTAATTGATTTTACTATGTGAAATTATGGATGTGTAATTGTTAAATGTAGCTTGAAACTCCAAAGCCATTAATGATGGTTAAATGAAATGAGTTTATAAACAGAGAAAAACTTAAGTTGAATTAAGTTTTCTCATGGGTTATTTATAGTTTGGTCCCTAAACTTTAGTTATTTATATGTTTTGTCCTTGGAGCTCAACTATAAATAGGCTTAACCTTTGACATTTGAAATCATCCCAGAATCTCAACCATCTCTCCCATTTGGTTCTTTCTTCTCTCATTTGTTGTATTCGAAAATTCTTAGGAATTTCATTTGTTTGTACCGTTTTGGTAATAGTGAAGTTATCATCCGGTGGTGGTGCCCGAGGAGTAGACATTTTTCGAATCTCGCAGATTCTCCGTGTTCTCTCCATTATTTATTTTCGTTTTTATTAGGGCTTTCCTTGGATTACAATATTCATTAGTTTGACGACTTTGTTCACTGTGCAAATTTTGGTGGTTTCAATCATGAGATTTCAACTCAGGTTTGAAGCTACGTTCATATGGGAAATAACCCAGTTTCCTCAACAATTGGTATCAGAGTTTCGGTGAAGGTTATATCAGTTACTCGGTTGCTGCAAAGAATTATGATATTGTGACAGTGCATGTCTAGAAAAGTTCTGTCTAGGAAAGACTTGGTATTTAAGTGATTCGCGTGATCCATCTCTTTCCTATAAACTTACCTAGTGTAGTGTTCTCAGTATCTTGTTCTTGTTATTAAATATTGTTCGTTGTCATGGTAAAAGATGGGTCAGATGGGGCATCAAGCTCTTTTACTGTACCGGTAAGGAGAATGATGTCAAATACAAGTTTCTCGGTGAAGCTGTTTGATAAATCTGTTTATTTAGGCATGTGGAAAGGTGAGGTGCTAGATGATTTATTCCAATAAGATTTGGATTTTGCCATTGAAGAAGAAAAACCCGAAGATATGATGGAGAATGATTGGAAAACAATCAACCGTATGACGTGTGGTACGATTTGATCTTATCTTTTTAGGGAGCAGAAGTATGTCTATAAGAATGAGACTTCTGCATGCAAGTTGTAGAAAATATTGGAGGAAAAGTTCCTAAAGAAAAGCTCTCAGAATCGTCTCTACATGAAGAAATGATTGTTTAGATTTAATTATCAACCAGGCACCAGTATGAATGAACACATCACTTCCTTTAATGAGTTAGTGTCAGACTTATTGGGCATGGATGAAACTTTCAAAGATGAAGATTTTGCTTTAATGTTGTTGTCATCACTTCTAGATGAATTTGAGCACCTTAAAACAATGTTACTTCATGGACAGGAAGAAGTGTCCTTTAAAGATGTAACTGCTGCTTTGTATAGTTACGAGCTCAGAAAGAAAACCAAGATAAAGAACACGAATAATACAGCGGAGGCCATGATGGCAAGAGGTCGCTCAAAAAGCCAAAGATCAAAGTAGAGATGGAAATCAAAGTCAAAGTCCAGACTTGAGAAAGATGAATGTGCCTTCTATCATGAGAAAGGCCATTGGAAGAAAGATTGTCCGAAGCTAAAGAGGAAAGGGAAAATTGCTCCAGATGTATATGTTGCAGAGCACGATATTAGTGACTCTGAAATATCGTTAGTTGCTTCACCATCAACTTTTCATTCAGATGAGTAGATATTGGATTCGGGTTGCATCTATCATATGTCCTCTAATCGGGAGTGGTTCTCCGATTTAGTAAAACTAAATGGAGCACTTGTTTATATGGGCAATGACAATGCTTGTAAAACTGTTGGGATATGTTCAATTCGCTTGAAGAATCAAGATGGATCAATTAGAGTTTTGACTGATGTTCGATATGTGCCCAGTTTAAAGAAGAATCTCATCTCGTTGGGAGCCTTGAAATCTAAAGGCTTAGCTATTACTATAAGAGATGAAATTTTAAAAGTTACATCTGTTGCGTTGATGATAATGAAGGGCATCAGAAAAAATAACTTGTATTACTATCAAGGTAGTACAGTTATTGGAACAAGAGCAGTAACTTCCGAGGGAGACAAATTGAATTCAGCCATGTTATGGCATATGCGGTTGGGACACGCTGGTGAGAAATCCTTGCAAATTCTGGCAAAGCAAGGATTATTGAAAGGTGCAAAGGCTTGCAAGTTAAACTTTTGTGAGTATTATGTTCTGGGAAAGCAAAAAAGAGTGAAATTCGGCACTGTTATCCATAATACGAAAGGTATTTTGGATTATGTTCACTCAGATGTGTGTGGTCCTTCCAAAACAACATCGTTCGAAGGAAAACATTATTTTATAACTTTTGTTGATGGCTTTTCCAGAAGAGTTTGGGTGTAATGAAGTCTAAAGATGAAGTGCTCAAAGTTTTCCTAAAGTGAAAAAATATGATCGAGAACTAGACTGACAAAAAGATAAAACGGCTTAGGACGGACAATGGAGGGGAATTTATAAGTGATACGCTCTTTGACGTTTGCCAAGAGTATGGTATTATTCGACACTTCACTGTTAGACATACACCATAACAGAATGGGGTGACAGAGCATATGAATCAAACATTACTTGAGAAAGTTCAATGTATGTTGTCCAATGCTGGGTTGGACAAATCTTTTTGGGCTAAGGATGTGACATATGTTGGTCATATCATTAATCGTCTACCGTCATCAACGATTGAAGGAAAAACACCATTTTAGGTATGAACTAAAAAACCCGCTATAAATTCCTTAACATGTATTTGGATCCACTGCATACTATCATGTGAAGGAATCAAAACTTGATCCTAGAGCAAAGAAGGCTCTCTTCATGGGAATCACTCAAGGAGTGAAGGGATTTTGTCTTTGGTGCTTGGAGACAGAAGATAATTTGTAACAGAAATGTTACCTTTGATGAATCTTGCATGTTGAAAAAGGTAACAAATGGAGATGTTCAAACGAGTAGTACTCCACAACAAGTGGAGTGTACTCTAAAATAAGTGGAGCTTCAACGGACGATGATTAACCCAGAAATTGATGTTACTGATTCTCTAACTCCAATAGAAGAATCAGAAGATGAAGATATTCAAACCCCCAAACCATTGGAGACACCAAAACCACTTGCAGTTAGAAGGCCAAGGAGAGAAATTCGTAGACCTGCTCGATTTACAGATATGGTGGTCTATGCTTTTCCAGTTGTTGATGATGATATCTTTGTCACTTATCAAGAAGCAATGCAAAACTTAGGAAGTGATAAGTGGAAAATTACTATGGATGAAGAAATGTAATCTCTTAAAAAGAACAACGCCTGAGATTTGACGTATTTACAGAAAGGTAAAAAGGCAATTGGATGTAAGTTGGTATTTGCAAAGAAAGATGGATCTCCCAATAAGAAAGATGTTCGCTACAAGGCAAGATTGGTAGCTAAAGGCTACGCTCAGAAGGAGGGAATCGACTACAATAAAGTATTTTCCCCTGTTGTGAAACATTCCTCCATTAGAATATTCTTGACCTTGGTTGCATATTTGAATTTGAAGCTAACACAACTCGATGTAAAGACGACTTTCTTGCACGGTGATTTAGAAGATAAGATCTATATGATTCAGCCAAAAGGATACAAGAATGCTGGTGGTGAGAAATGGGTTTACAAGATGAACAAATTGCTTTATGGATTAAAGCAATCTCCGAGGAAATGGTACAAGCGATTTGGTAGTGTTTTGATAAGGCAAAAGTACACAATAAACAAATACGACCATTGTCTGTATTTGTGAAAGCTACAAGATGGATCTTTTATTTATCTTCTCTTGTATGTTAATGATATGTTGATCGCTTCAAAGAGTCAACAAGAGATTGAAAAATTAAAGGCTGAGTTGAATCAGGAGTTTGAGATGAAAGATCTTGGTGAGGCCAAGAAGATTCTCGGCATAGAGATAAGTAGAGACAAACAGAGAGGCAAGCTTTGTTTAACTCAAAATCAATATTTGAAAAAGGTATTACAAAGTTTTGGTATGAACGATAATACAAACATGTAAGTACCCCACTTATTTTTCATTTGAAACTTAGTTCTCAGTTATCTACTAAAACTGATGAAGAGTGAAAATATATGACAAAAGTTCCATATTCTAATGTAGTAGGGAGCTTGATGTATGCAATGGTGTATACACAGCCTAATATTTCACAAGCAGTTGGAGTTGTGAGCAGGTACATGCATGATCCTAGAAAAGGATATTGGTAAGCTGTGAAATGGATTCTACGGTATCTCCAACAAACCTTAGATATTGGTTTAGTATTTAATCAGGATGAAACACTTGGTCAGGTTGTAGTTGGATATGTTGATTCTGACTATGTTGGTGATTTGGATAAATGTGAATCAACTATTGGATATTTATTTACTCTAGCAAAAGCGCCAGTGAGTTGGAGGTCTATTTTACAGTCTATGGTGACTTTGTCTACTATAGAGGATGAGTATATGGCAGTTTCAGAGGTTGTTAAAGAAGCAATATGGCTTAACAGGTTGTTGGAAGACTTGAGAGTTGTTCAAAGTCACATTAGTCTCTATTGTGACAGTCAAAGTGATATTCATTTAGCAAAAAATCAAGCCTACCATTCAAGGACTAAGCACATCAACGTGAGGTATCACTTTGTGCGGGAGATCTTTGAAGAAGGAAAAATTCTACTTCAGAATATTATAACAGCAGAAAATTCTACAGATATATTGACCAAGGTGGTAATAGTAATCAAGTTCAATCATTGTTTGAACTTGATTAATATCCTGCGAGTTTAAGCACCTTCGAGTGTGTGGCGTTCGTGGACGCATTTGGAGGCACTATAGAAGATAATTTTATTTGGGGATTTGAAGAAGATTTGAGAAACTTGGTGAATTTCAAGCCAAGGTGGAGACTTGTTAAATGTGGCTTGAAACTCCAAAGTCATTAATGATGGTTAAATGAAATGGGTTTAGAAACGGAGAAAAACTAGGTGAATTTCTCATGGGTTTTTTATAGTTTGGTCCCTAAACTTTAGTTTATTTATATATATGTTTGGTCCTTGGAGCTCAACTATAAATAGGCCTAACCTTTGACATTTGAAATCATTCCAGAATCTCAACCATCTCTCCCATTTGGTTCTTTCTTCTCCCATTTGTTGTATTCGGAAATTTTTAGGAATTTCATTTGTTTGTACCATTTTGGTAATAGTGAAGTTATCATCCAGTGATGGTGTCCAAGGAGTAGACATTTGTCGAACCTCGTAAATTCTTTGTGTTCTCTCCATTATTTATTTTGTTTTTTATTAGGGTTTTCTTGGATTACAATATTCAATATTTTGACAGGTTTTTCCACTGTGCAAATTTTGGTGGTTTCAATCTTGAGATTTCAACTCAGATTTGAAGCTACGTTTGTGTGAGAAATAACCCGATTTCCCCAATAATAATATTTTAAATGAAGTTTAAACTTACGATTTTAAATTGAAAATTGATAGGTCAAATTTTTTTGTAACTCGAATGTAATATTTTATATTTGGATTAGAGTGTTATATGAAACATTGGACAAACAAAATGTGTCTAGTGGTTTGTAAAATAGTGATAAAGATGAAACAATGAAGAAATAAAAATATGAGCGAGACTTTTTGTCTCTATCTACCTACGAACTTCAAGATTAAAGTAGGAGTGGTGAGCAAAACTAACAATCTTCAAGGTTGCTTCGAAAACTAATCTAACTGCATCAATAAAAGAACAAAAAAGGATCAAATTATTGAAGACCACCGGTAATCTACAATAAGAACCAAACGTCATGAAAAACTCATAAATCTATAGGCAAATTCCACATCACCACGTATGATCATTTATCGAACAAATTTAGAAAAAAAGATAAACTACACTAAATACTGTTAAAATTTAAGTATTGATACAACTGAACTAAAAAATTCATTCTATTTTAGTACTAAATTCTAGTTTAGGCTTCAATTATACTACTTGAATATTAAAATTGATGATGTGGATGGATATTAATAATCTGCGTGTGATAATACAAAAATTTTAGCAGTTCAATGGTATAATTGAAGATTAAACTAAAATTCAGTATTAAAACACTATCAAGTTTTAATATAGTAGTACAATAGGCATTAGATTTCTTTAAGAAAGACTGGAGGTTCGAATACTAGCATTCTGAATTAAAAAAAGGGTAAACTACACCAGTGACCACCCAACTATTTGGGGATACCTATTTTGACCACCCAACTAAAGAATTCGTCAATCAGGTACCCCAACTTTGAAACCCTACCTATTTTGGCCACCGCCGTTAAAATTCTGACGGAAAAGTTAACAGCAGTGACGTGGCTGTTAATTAAAATCGGTAAAATAACACATTTAATCCCTCTAATTTATTAATTTTTTTAATTTAATCCTAATTTTAAATTAATAAATAAAATTAATCATCCAATCGATTGATGACACGTGTCACCACCGGATTGGTGAATGATTAGTGGAAGAAATAAAATACAAACTTTTTTGCATGTAAGGGGATTTGAACCCAAAACCTCAAGCATAACAAACACACAATCAACAGGTGAACCACTAGGCCAAGTAATTTCTTATGTCATATTATATTCACATGTATTATTAAGTGATCAAGTTTTAGTAAAAGCCTAGAATAACAAAATTTTAAGTCGATTAATATTTAAATTAAAACATTAAATATTTGAATTAAAATAATAAAACATTTAATAAATAAATCAAAATAATTAAATATTTAAAATATATATTAAATATTCGAATAATATTAAATATATAAATAAAAATATTAGTTGAAAATTAATAAATATTCGAATAAAATTATTTATATTTTAAATATTCAAATAAAAATCATGAATATTCGAATATTTGAATTAAAAATATTAGAATAAAAATATTTAGATTTTAATTATTCGAACAAAAAATATAAAAATATTTAAACAATAAAATTCAAATATTCAAATAATTAAAATCTAAATATTTTTATTCGAATATTTAGATTTTAATTTATTCGAATAATTAAAATCTAAATATTTAATATTTTTATTTAAATATTAATTGATTTAAACGGTTGGGTCTTTGTCATGGTAATTCAAATACTAAGATATAACCATTTAATATTGTATTTTCGGGTTTCATATCATGGATATTACATTGTCTTAGTGGTTTAGCCCTTTGCTTTACAAGTAAGAGGGCTATGACATTAAAACAACATTTTCATTCTTTCTTTCTTTCTCACCAACCAGGTGGTGACACGTGTCACCACCTGATTGGGGAGAAAAATATATTAATTAATTATAAAAATAAATTAATAAATAAATTAGAGGGATTAAATGTGTAATTTTACAACTTTTAATTAACGTCCACATCATCGCCATTAACTGCCACGTCATCACTGTTAACTTTTCCGTCAGAATTTTAACGGCAGTGGCCAAAATAGGTAGGGTTTCAAAGTTGGGGTACCTGATTGATGAGTTCTTTAGTTGGGTGGTCAAAATAGGTATCCTCAAATAGTTGAGTGGTCACCGGTGTAGTTTACCCTTAAAAAAATTAGTTTGGAGGATAATCCTATAATAAACTTTTTATAATAAACTTTTTATAATTAAAAATGAGTCGGAATTCGGTGGTTAAACAAAAGAATAAGAATACTGAGGAGGAGGAAAGATTACCAAACTTAACCGTTATAGTTGCTGTCCACTCCAGATAGTCTTCCAAATGAAGTAAAGCCCTAAAAAGTAGTTGAAAAAGTTGGCACATTGAGTGAGAAAATGGCCATCCCTCTTTCCTACTCAATTCATTCTTTTATTACAATCATCATTACATCAGCAACACCCCCATACCTTTAATCATTCCATCTCTTCTTTTCTCTTCCAATTTTAATGGATATAATTTATAAATCCATACCAAAAGCAGAAGTTGGCAAAGGAGAAAAGTAGGTTCATTGCAATGCTACAAGAAGAAAAGAAAACACAAGAATTTATGTTGGAAACAGAACATAAATATGCAAGAAAATTTGTTGAAAACATTAGCTATGTTGTGTAGGAAAGGAGGAGGCTAGAAAAGAAGAGAGAGTCAGTTTTTTCTCCTACCTTTTTATTACTCAGCTGCAGAATTTGGAAGCTCTCATTTTCAGGTTATGATCTTTACTTAATTCTCTTTGGGGTTTGTTTTTATTATATATGTATGTATATATGTATATGTACATAGTTTGAGTTTCATCAGATTTTGTGGTTGAGGAAGTGAATCCTTGGTCTGCAGGAAAAAAATTCTTTGCCTTGAA
The DNA here is from genome assembly GCA_035048815.1 of Abelmoschus esculentus. NCBI lineage: Eukaryota > Viridiplantae > Streptophyta > Magnoliopsida > Malvales > Malvaceae > Abelmoschus > Abelmoschus esculentus. The sequence goes on from JAUCBN010000022.1 coordinate 19,893,080, forward strand.
ATGTTATGATTATGTATTCCTTTTCATTCATGTCGTTCATGATAACTTCTAATCTTGTGTATCTGTTTTATGTTTAGACAGATCGACCGATCGACATCTCCGAGTGCGCGATTGCCGATTAGGCCTGCGGATTTTTCGCTACTCTGTTTCTTCCCATATGCTTAGGCAGACACAGTAATGCAGGCACAATGGGAAAGAAAGGAGGTTGGTTTTCTGCAATTAAAAGAGTTTTCGTGTCACATTCCAAGGAGAAGCTAAATCATGTAAGTCGTTTACTATGGTTGTCGAACATTTTCTTACATCGATGTATCGAATTTGAGACTGATATTTCGGATTAAAGTCGTTTCAGGAATCGGAAAAATATGTTGGTAAGGAAAGAAAGAAGAAAGGCCTAGGGAAATACCAGCATGGAGAGACTAATTCCTTCATTCCCCTCTTCAGAGAGCCGAGCAGTATTGAGAAAATTCTCGGGGAGGCTGAAAGAGATCATAAACTAATCTTCCGGCCTCCGACACCTCCGGAGCAGCAACGAACGCCGCCTTTTGTGCCTCATAGAGTTGCTTCTCCTAAGGTTCGTTCTCAGAGGATTGCCTCTCCAAGAGCTGCTTCTCATAGGATTGCATCCCCTCCACGAGCCTCTTCACATAGGGCTGCTTCTCCACTTCCGCCTCCACCTGGCCGAGCTGCCTCTCCGAGAGCTGTGCCTCATAGGATTGTTCGTCCACGACCGGAACCGACATTAAGGTACCATCATGCTTCAGCTACAAAGATTCAAGCAGCCTTTAGAGGTTACATGGTAAGGTCTTTTACTCTTCTTAATAACTAAAGATTCCGAGTACTAATTTGCATAGGCAAATGATTCGACATTACAGACAATGCGAAAATCGGCATTTGTACAGAACAACAACATCTAGCTGAATCAATCTGTTTAAGATTTCTTGTTTTCAGAATCGACATGTTTTGGAGTTTGGACTGAAATTTGATATCCGAACTTGATTACATTGAAACTTATTACACAGGCAAGGAGAAATTTTAGAGCTTTGAAAGGCCTTGTGAGGCTTCAAGGAGTAGTGAGAGGCCACAATGTGAAACGTCAAACTATAACTGCCATGAAGTATATGCAGCTTTTGGTTCGAGTTCAGTCTCAGATTCAGTCGAGACGGATCCAGATGTTAGAAAACCAAGCACGGCGACAAGCTCAGCTTAAGAACGACAAGGATGCCGAGAATGCCTATGGAAAATGGACCTTAAACCAGGCAGTAAGTTTTCGTTTTGACTGCATGGATTTAGTGTTGTTCCGAAAAGTAGCTAATACTAGTTGAACCTAGAGATGCCTCTAGTTATGAAAACTCTGGATCATAAGGCCTTAGGGAACTTGGAGAAACTTCGAGATCGTGTAATCGGTTTGTTTCGCATATATTTTCTCTATATATTGTTTTTAAAACGAGTAACTTCACTTGAATGTTGGATCAGTCTGAGTCAGGGAATGAATACTGGGATGATAGTGTGCTATCCAAAGAGGAACTAGAGACAAGAATGCAGAGAAAGGTGGAAGCAGTCATCAAGAGAGAAAGGGCCATGGCCTATGCATATTCTCACCAGGTACTCTCTTTTTTATCTTCTCCGGTCCAGTTTGAACCATATCATGTTGCATAATATCGTTTCCTATAGAAATCGAATCGACGAAGTACTGATTATGTTGCAACATTGATGATATTATGCATTTTTCTTTCATGCTTTCTATGTTAAGACCTTGCTGCATTGCAGCTGTGGAAAGATACAACGAAATCACCGTACACGGGCTTATCGGACATTCGGTCCAGCGGATTCCCGTGGTGGTGTAACTGGTTAGAACGTCAAGTATCGCCTGCCATTGCACCCGAACCCCAAGTCATGAAGACCTTCCAACTTACACCATCAAGGCCAAACTCCGAATTGAAGCCTAGTCCAAGGCCAGAGTCCAGCAATAAGCAACAAGTACAACAGTTCACTTTCGACAACATCATCGACATCCCTACACCAAAATCCACAAGGTCCACCATTCTCCCTGCTACAAGGCCTATGCAAACTCCACCACCTCCTGGTAGACTCACACTCACCCCACAAGCAACCGGCTCAGGGTTGTCGAACTCAAAACATTCAAGGCAGAGAGGTAGTATCCGAGTCGATTCGCCAATGAACTTTCCAGCCAAAGACGACGACAGCCTTACAAGCTGCCCACCATTTTCAGTTCCAAACTACATGGCTCCGACAGTTTCAGCAAAAGCCAAAGTGATAGCCAATGGTAACCCGAAAGAGAGGTTCATGGGGACCTCTGGGAGTGAGTCGAAACGTCGCCTTTCATTCCCGTTAACGCAAGGGATCGGATCATTCAAATGGGGCAAAGGATCATTGTTTTCAGGCAAGGATTCTAGGTCTCAAAGGGGCATAGATAAGCATCAAGCACTTCAATCTTTGGGACAGTTGAGTGTAGATTCAACTGTTTCCATGCCTGCTACTGTTGGGAGAAAGCCGTTTAATAGATTTGTGTGATTCATTTAGCCTTCTGATTGTTTCTTCATTTTGTTTTTCTTAATTGAGTGAATGGTGATGTGTTGTGATACAAAATTTTCTGGTGTAAAATAAAAACATAAACTGCAGCAAAACGATGCTTTGAATGTTTTGTGTCTAAATTGATTGCCATAGTTGCTGTTCCAACGTAGTTCTGGTCTAGTCTTTTGGTGGTGGAAAATTCGGTGTCTTCTCTTATTTTATACATCATTCTATGTCTCGGTTTTAAATTAGAGCGTTTAAGGTTCAAGGTTAGAGATTGAGGTTAGGGTTTAAGGAATTCGGGGTAAGGTTTAGGATATAGAAAATAAGGTTAGGGTCTGGAATTCAATTTTTTAGAAAATTTTCAAAGAAGACATAAAAGGATACATGATAAAGAAACAAAAGATCTGTTCTAGAGTAACTACTCTCAACCATAGGACATTGATCGCTCAATCACTGTGCTGACAGTATTGGTGCTTAAACCCGTGACCTCTAGAAACAACAACTGTTCCTTCAACCGATGAGGCTAAATAGTTCGTGCTTCTTTTTCATGTTTCTTTAATTGATACGTGTCATTATTTGATTGAATAAAACAAATGTATTAAAAATTAAATTAAATAAATTAAAATTTTAAAAAAAATCATCAAAAAAATTAATTAATTTTATATAATTAAATTAAAATTTGAATCAAACTAATATAATATGTAACTAATATAGACTAAATGTGTGAATATATAAATTTACTAATTATTGCCTTCGTTAAATTTTAACGACTAAAGGTAAATAACAATTTAAAAGTTCAATGCTATGATTGACGAATACTTAGTTGTGTGGTTAAAATAAGACTGCGGTCAAGGTTCAATAGTCAATTGAATAGCTTATCTTAATTTTAAATAGATTTCAATGACTAAATTAGTTTTTAAAATATAAAGAATGATCAAATATATCCTTTTTATAGATGAACGATACAAATATAACTTTACCATAAGTGATTCAAATATAATTTTTAATAAGACGTCTAAAACTACCTTAAAAATAATAAAAAAAACAACTTGAAGAACTCTAGAGTTGACAAAATTTAATGGGAAATAATTAATGAAAACATGTTATCTAGACGATATTTATTAGTTTCTATCGTAAAATGTGATCCTTTATAGGTTTATCTAATGTTAACAATTCTATTTAAAATAATTTTAGTATTATAAACAATGTGTGACATCTATTAATACATCATTGTTAAGTAAATTACAGTAAGTTATAGTTTGACATAACATTTTCGTAATTTTTATTTTTCATGTAGTATATATTTTTTTGTTTTTTATATCTAAATTGAACGTGAGTTATAGAATAGTCACACTTACATAATTTATCTAATTTTCTTTATATCTTGAATAGATTATTGTAATCGAAGAACTCTGATATCTCATATTAATTTATTCGTACATGACCATATCAATAAAAGTCATTCATTTTATAATTTTTTTATGCATCTTTTTATTAGGTGAATCTTGATATGATAAAAAAATTATTATTTTTAATTTAATTCAAAACAAATAAGAATAAAGATTCACATGGTAAAAAGACGACAAGTACAAAATTAATGAAATAAATAGTTTTTGGGGGTTAGGAATAGGGGTGGTCAAAAAATCGGATTATCTGATCCCGAACATGGTTAGACCCGATAGATTTTGACCCGGAATTAGTTTCGGTGGGGTCGGAACTGGATCTTGATCTTTTAAACCTGATACCAGATGGGTTACCCAATAGGACCGGGATAAATACCAAGTGTTGGATTAAAATTCAATAATAGTGGGCACATATGTATAATGTATATTGCTATTATAAAATTTAACACGTAATTAAGTGATCAATTATGTTACACATGTTATAGGTATTAAATTATCATGGAATTAAAAGTGTAGATACCATAAGGTGTATTTATAATTTGAGAGGAACAGAGTTATAAATACTTAATAGTTGGTTATTAAATCAACTATATAAATGGGTTATGGTCCCCAAGAATTAGGTCAACTTGCACATCTCTTTTCCCCGTCTGAGAGTTATGCCGCAAGAGAAAACCTAACTTCTTGGAAGATCAAACCCTCTAGAAAAACTCTATCGATTAATTCAGGTACGCTTCTGCATTTAGTTTATTTATTTTATTGTTATTAATGATTTGACATATAGATCTTGGTTTATATTCGTATCGAATATATTTTAATTTTAACAAGTGACATCAGTGCCAGAATTATGTCGAATCATTAAGATCATAAGTTTTTAGTTTTAATTTATTTCTATGATATAAAATTAAATATAATTTTATGGATTATTTACTTCGATATGGTTTTATAATTAATCGTATGAGATTAAATTATATATATCTGTCGTATTTTAAGAACAAATCAATTTGATTTGTTTTCTATGATTTTATTTTGGTTTTTCGCCAATCCGGCCTTTCCAATGGATTAACATTCATTGTTTTCTATTTCCGTGGATTCAGTTCGGTTTTACGTCCATGGGTTTGAATTGATTAATTAAGAAATCATAGAAATCAATCTAGATTTATATGAAGACTAAGTTTTGTCCGTATGAAAATTTATTTAATTTTTTGGTTGCTATTAATTGAAAATTAAATTTTAAGTTTGGATTCCAATTACTTCGATAGTAACATATTTACTTTATATTTATGAAATATATATTTTAAATATATTTTATTTAAAATATATGTTTACTTTGGTTGGATCAAAATTTAGTTTTGATCATTGGGTATTAAGTTAAACCTTTAGAAATAAATATATATTAAGTTCGATTAGATCAAAATTTCAGTTTTGATCGTTAGTAATAAAAAAAATTAATTAATTTTGGTTTTGTCGTGATAAATTTATAATGATTCAAAAATTTTATAATCAAGTTGGCTTTTGAATTATTATATCTGGTTTATGTTTATTAAGTTATAATTGAATGATCTTTCGACATGTTACTTTTAAAGTATATTGTTACTTTATGTAATTTACTTGGTTAATTTATTTAGCATTTAATTTTGACCACATGTTATTTTGGATTATAGAATATATATTTGGTATTGATATATTCAATTTGGTTTGATCAAAAATTTATTTTTGATTATTATATTATTATGATTATATTAAAGTTTCAAGTAATTATTATACGAATTACTCATTTGTATGATATTTTTGTATTTTGTTTTTAGTTAAAGATTAAATGTTTTGGTCGAATTTAGTTTTGGTAAAAACATATTTAAGGAATTTTTTGAAGAACAGTCAAAGATTTTGGTTATTTGGATTCTGATAGCCCTATTAAGACACCTTAATTTGGTTTATTTTGAAAACTCAAGTGTTATAAGAAATTTCAACTTTATCTGTTATAAATATTAAGTTTTAATATTGGTATATTTATGTTATATATTTTAAGAAAATTAATTGAAGCATTAAGTCACCAAAATGATCTTTATTGTGGAAATTATTTTATTTTAAAATATAGAAGATTTTGTGCATGTAATTCAGTTTATGCTAATATTAATCGGCCCAAAAGAAGATTAATAATTAGTAATATTACATGTGCATTTGTGGTAATAAACATGTAATAATTATTCAGTTTTATATGTGAACAATAAATCGACCCAAAGGAAGATTTTTGTTTAACATATTCTTATTATCAATGTTTGATTATTATATCAAGATATCACTTAAAAATTAATATTTTTTAAATATTATTGGAGTGTTCGATATCTTGTGATGAGGTTACCTTTATTCAAATTTATTATTATTTTGGTTATCTTTTATCTTGAGTAAAAGCTAAAATTAAGAAAAATATTTTGAAATAATTAAATTTATATTTTGGCTTCGGATATCTAATATTTTAATAGATTAATTGAAACATAATGTCACCAAAGTGACCGCTTTTGTGTAGATTAGTTTATTTTAAATATTAAGATAATTATAGGTCTTTGTAATTCATGCGTTTATTAATTGGCCCAAAGGAAAATTAATATTTGGCCGAATTACAACGACAATTGTGGCGATAAATGTGTAACAATTATATGATATTTTATGTGAACAATACGTTAATCCAAAGATTAATCTATTGTTTGACATAGTTTATTGTTAATGTTTGATTATTACAACAAGAGTACCGCTTACAGTTAATATTACTGTCCAAAGACTTGATATTAATGTTGTGCTTGATATCTTTAGGGGAACTAGCTATTATTTTGAATTTATTGTTTACTTATGGATATTTATGTGAGCTTGTTTATTTACTTATTTTTGTTCTACTTTTAGGTAATTTATCTTTGTTATAATATTTGTTGAATATATTCTACACTTATGTTTAGTGAAATTAATTTCAAAGAATAGAAAAGACACTTATATAGTATTTGGTGGTATGAACATAGAACTTGCACTAAGTGAATAACAACTTGCACATCTCACCGCGGTAAGCATTCATAAATAGGATTTTGAGAGGTGAGTTTATTCAAGTTGCATAAGTCTAATGATCATAAAATATAATATTTTAGAAACTTTTAAGAGCACAAATCTAAAGAAATTATTCATACTAAGGGTTTTTTTATTAAAAAAATACTAATTTTTTTTAACATGACATCGCTTTTGGTTTACTTGATGTCTATGAAGTATAATGATCAAGAAAATATGGAGTATATTATATTGCTTCAAAACTTAAGGCACATAAGATCAAACTTCATAACAATTGTTTGTTCTTATAATTTTAGTATAACTTCCTATATAGTTTTACTAATTTAAAATTAGTTACAATTATAAAAGGATAAATAAACTTCAAATGAGATTATTTCTCATTGTGTTAAAGAGGAAGAAAAATTAAAGCATTATAATTATAAAAATACTCAATCAGTTAGTTCTCTTTGGTTAGTGTCTCTAAGAATAAGGGTAATAAAAAAATATATATTAGAATGAAGTTGCTAAGGGATCTGCTCAAAAGGAATAACAATAAGTTATAAAGTATTGATTCTTTTGTATAAGCTAGGATACATGTAAAGAAATTAAACTTCAAAAGTAAGCAACTACTTAGGCTATTTTAAGTGATCCATGGGCTGTAAAGTTTATGATCCCACAATTAAGATTATTTTAATGAGAGATTTATAACATTTTTTAGGATATTGAGTTTGGAAGGAGAATAAGTTTATATACATTGTTATTAAGGAGGAATTGAATATTAATTTAATTCCTACTATCACTTTTGACGATGTTTAGGTTTTTACACCTATCATTAATCAAAAGTGAATCAAGTATATCAGCAAAACAATGTTGAACAACTCTTATTCAAGACAAGGTACATATTTTTTCAGAAGAACAAACTCAACAATCTAAAAAAATCTTTAAAGATATCCATGATAGAAAAGAGAAATACTATTAAGGATTATTACTTAGTATTTCATTAAAAAAATAAGTATAATAAAGGAATGATAGAAAATAACCTGATCATTTATTTTTATCAAACCATAAAAGTTATAACTCTCAAAAGTAGATAGATATCATTAAAAAAAGAGTATAATTTTATACAAGACAATAAAGTTTAGGAACTTGTCGCATTACCTTAAGGTACAAACCAATTAGTTGTAAATTAATATTTAAAACCAAGATGGATGTAAATAATAATGTGGACAAGTATAAAGCATGTTTTGTATCTAAAGGATATACTCTAAAAGAAGATATTAATTTTGTGGAGATTTTCTCTCAAGTTATACTAAAAGACTCTTTCAAAATAATCTTGACACTTGTTGCTTTTAATCTTGAGCTACATAAGATAGATGTTAAGCTTGTGTTTTTCAATGACAACATTGAATAAATTAATTATATGGTACAATCATTGATTTGTGTCTAATGATACAAAATTAATGAATATAAATTAAAGGAATCCATCTATGAGCTTAAGTTTAACTCTCATTAATGAAATTATAAATTTCATATTGATTATCTCATTCGGTTTTTAGATAAATTTAGTTGAAAATTATATGTATTACAAGTTCAGTGGGAGTAAACCAAGTGACACTCATATTACTAAAGAAATTTTTTTAGTGCTCTACAAGTAAACTTGAAATTTATAAAATCCAAAAGATTCCATAAGCTATAAAGAATCTAATTTATGCTTAAGTATGTATGCATTTGGATATTGTGTACATTATTAGAATGTTAAACAGACATTTAAGTAAATCTAATATGGGTCGTTGGATAGCAGCCAAGAGAGTTATGAAATGTCTTTAGAGAACAAAAATTACATGCTCACATATCAAAGTTATGGTAAGTTAGAGATCATCAAGTTTACAGGCTTCGATTCTACTAGAATATTGATGTAAAAGACTATGTCACATGAGCTGCTAATTATAGATTGAATAAAAAGACCACTTCAGTTATTTTGTGACAATAAATATACATCATTTATTCTATAAACAATATGAATACTTTAAAATTTTGTTTCTAGTTGTTAAAGAAAATTCAGAGTGTTTGTGTGTCTATAGAGTATGTTGGTACAAACTCCATAATTGCGCACTTATTGAGAAACTATCACCCTAGGTCTTTCATGAGCATACTGCTCATGTGGATGTAATATTATTTAAGTATATTTAGTTTTAGTGGGAGTTTGTAATTTTGATAAATGCTCATTCATTTTAGACACAATTTCGGTTACTTTAGTTTAATGTTGATTTCTACAGAAATAAAGTTATTTTGGCTTATGCCCACTCTGAATTTAGTAAAGTTTGATCTCACTAAAGTTTAGGAGGACCAGTTGGAAATAGGCATGTTCGGTTCACATTTATATGTAATTTCCATGCTACATATCCATGAATGATCTCTGTCGTTTGATTATGTTTATACGTGACCATTGATGGGTCCAGTCATGATTGATATGATGAAGACTGCTTTGATCCTATATGGATATAATTGATGGACGAGATTGTTTTAGAATACCTATTATATGATAGCAAATTTTTGAGCTCATAATAGTGGGCACACATGTATAATGTATTGCTATTATAAAATTTAACACGTAATTAAGTGACCAATTATGTTACACGTGTTATAGGTATTAAATTATCATGAAATTAAAAGTGTAGATACCATAAGGTGTATTTATAATTTGATGAGGGACAAAGTTATAAATACTTAATAGTTGGTTATTAAATCAACTATATAAATGGGTTATGGTCCCCAAGAATTAGGTCAACTTGCATATCTCTTGTCTGTCTGAGAGTTGTGCCGCAAGAGAAAACCTAACTTCTTGGAAGATCAAACCCTCTAGAAAAACTCTATCGATTAATTTAGGTACGCTTCCGCATTCATTTTATTTATTTTATTGTTCTTGATGATTTGACATATAGATCTTGGGTTTATATTTATATCGAATATATTTTAATTCTAACACCAAGTACTCGATACTAGTTTTTCTTGCTTATAATAGATAATGTTCTTTTATTTATTTTTAGGCATAAAGATACTTTTAACCCTTAACGTTTATAATTTTTATCGTTTTGACCCTTATTCTTTTTTGGGGATAAATTTAGCCCTTGACTTATATCTTTTTGACAAATAGCTTATTTTTTAAATATCATGATAACTAGACCGTTAAAAGTCTAACAATAATAATATGTCATATACATATGATAATATATTTTAAATGAAATGACATCTAACCTATCAAATACATATATATATATACATGAAATATAATTTTATTTTAATATAAGATATAAAATATTAAAAATTAATTAATTCTAAAATAAAAAGCTACTAAACTTTCCCAATTCTAACTACGATAGAATCAAAGTCTATCTTAAAAGAATATGAACACAGTTCGAAATTAATTAATTTTTTAAGGTAGGATTTTGATTCTATCGTAGTTAGGGTTGAGAATGTTTAGTAGTATTTTATTTTAGAATTAATTAATTTTTTAATATTTTATTTGAATTTTAATTGTTTTATATTTTAATTATTTATATTTTATATTAAAATAAAATTATATTTCACATTAGAGTAAAATTATGTTTCACACACACACACACATATATATATATACTCTCTTTGTCTCATAAATATTGTCTCTTATTGACTTTTTTGGGTCAAACTTTTTCAATTTTGACTCTTGATTATTTAAAATTTATTATTGATAAAAATATGAAAAAAATATATTTTAAAAACTTCTAATCGAGTAGATTTTAGATATATAATTTATAAAATTTAATTATTTAAAATATTTAATATAATTATAGTCAAAGTTTAAAAAAATTTGACTTTCAAAAAGTCAATAAGGGACATTATTTTTAGGATGGAGGGAGTATATATATTTGAAAGGTTAGATATCATGTTATTTAAAATATATTATCATATGCATATGACATGTCATTATTATTAGATTTTTAACGGTCCAGTTATCATGATAGTTAAAAAGCTATTTGTCAAAAAGATATAGGTTAAGGGCTAAATTTATCTCAAAAAAAGAATAAGGGCCAAAAAATAAACGTTAAGGGTTAAAAGTATCTTTATGCCTATTTTTTATTATCAATCTTTCTCTTTATGTATAAATATTATGAATATGAATCATTTTAAAACTTTAATTTTTAAGCCTATAATATTCTAATTTTATTATTTAATATTATTATTGATGGTTGAATTTTTTTCGATATTGCTCAGATTTTCTTAATAATAAATCAATTGATCGTGTACCCAGAATTGGTATTGGTTGTCACTTGTAATGGGACTAGTTTCTAAAATTTAGGACCCAGTGTGATTGGGACCGAGACTGATTCAAATTTTCAAAAATTGGTGGTTCGAGACAAATTCTAATCAAATTGGTCGGGTACCCGATCTTGCCCACCTCTATTTAGGACTATAAATGATATGGCGAGACGTGCTTATGATATAATTTCTTCACTAGACGATATTACGTGGATATAAAAAAAAGATAGTGTATACAAATGGTCAGTAAGCTATCCTAAAAATACAAAATAAATATCAAACTTTCAAAAGTTACATAATGGACATTGAACTTCAGTTTTTGTTAGAAAATGACCACTAAACCCTTAAATGTTGTTAAGTGAATGGTGTGAGAGTTACTAAAATTTGAATAATAACACATTTAATCTTTTATATTTACACATTAAATCAATTTAGTCATAATTTAACCCTTATTATTGATGCCTAAATTGATTGAACATGTAAATATTATGGATTAAATATGTTAGTAAACAATTTTTTTTGTAACTGTCAAGTCACCCGATTAATAACAGTTAGTGACTTACTAATTATTTTGTAACAAAAATTAAAGTTCAAATATATAATATTTAAAAGTTTAGTGATATTTTATATTTTTTTAAGATAGTTTAGTGATTATTTTTGTATTTTACCCTTCGTTTTATTATCTTTGATGTTCTAGCTTACTTGAGTATTGTAGTGACTATTTTTTTAAATAGAGGTGTTTTGGGGGTGAGATTTAAAAATTGGTATTAAAATTTGATATTGGGGTTTAAAATGAAAATTGTATTTTGGAAATTGGAAACGAAAAAAGGGTAATTTTGGAAAAACAATAATGGAAAATTTGAAGAAAAAATCGATTTTTTATAAAATCTACCACTTTAGTAGATCATACATCATAAAACAATCAGAGACAAAATGTTTGGATTCAAAACTCGATTAAAATATGTCGAGTTAAAATTTGGTTTGATTCGGGGATACGATGACCCAAAACTGATGTGTATTTGATTTTTGTTGACCCAAGCTCGAGTTGGATTTGTTATTATAGTAACCGAACTCGACCTACATCCCACCGAGAACGACTTGAATCCAAATTGTACTTGTTACTATAAACCTGAAATCCGACATGCACCTGAATGAAACGAACCTAAACTCGAGATTAACTTAGCGGATAATCAATATTACCCAAATGAATTGACCAGAAATCCAATTTTACCCATCCTATTTTGAACCCGACCTGTTAATTGACCCAATTAGTTTTAAACTCGACCAGTTGTTGACATAAATTGTTATTGACATAACTTTGATATTTATGTGACATAAAATTGAGAAAATCCATGATTTGATGAATTTAAAGTGTTGATAAAATTGAGAAAATCCATGATAAAATTGAGAAAATTACATTCCAGTTTCACGATTTTTTTAAGAAAAATTACATCTAATTTCTACCATTCGAAACAAAATCCACACCATTTTTATTCATACTATCATAACTCTCCAAACCCTAACATCACGAATTCAAATTAAGAAAACCCCAAACCAAAAAAATGTAAACCATGTCTCCGTTGACATCTCCAGAAAAAATATTATGTCTGGAATTTAATAATTTCAAATCTTATAAAGGGCTTCAAATTATCGGTCATTTCTCTGACTTCACTGTAATTATTGAACCGAATGGGGCAGACAAGTCGAATATCATGGACGCAATAAGCTTCCTCTCTGGGTTCAAACTGATCAACAACGTGGAATTCAACTCAGAGACTTAATCTATACTTTCGACGACCGTGAGAAACAACAAAGTGACCGACGTGTATTTCTTAGGGCTGAAAAAAATCAGCGCTTATTTATCAGAGAAAGAGGACAATAATGATGAAGAGAAAACAAAAAAGACCAGAAAAAAAAAGTTGAGAAGCACTTTCACTTACAAGAAAATGGAGAGAAAACAATTTGAAGTTTAGTTCGTTAATTTCGTTTGTTTTTTAACGACAAACGGCAGAAATAGATAGAGTTTAAAAGTTGAATGATATGATTGACGATTTTGTTAGTTGGATGGTTAAAATAGGTACCTCTAATTAATTGAGTGGTTATTAAAGTAGTTTATCCTTACTATTAAATAATAATAAAATAAGAGGAGAGGAGGTTTATCACCTCAAGGAAATCAAATCGTCGCCGGCATAGACCACTGTCAGAGCCGACTGCCACTAGAGATGACTGTTGTTGGAGCTAAACCTTCGTTGGAGTTGAAGCATCATCGGTACTTCAGTTGACCGCCGAGAATCTTGTCGAAATTTTTAAAATATAGATCCTGAAGGTAAATTTTTCTCCATTCTTGAAAACCTATGAAAAAGTAAGATTTATGTTAGATTGAATGTGAGATAATGAAATAATATACATATTAAAAAGACTAACAAAATGTTAGATCTAAATTTTTTTAGGTAGGAAAAATGATTTTTTTTAGTAGATTTAGGTTTCTGACGGAAAAGCGAAGGTCGAAGCTTGATGGCGGTGATTGATAAAAATATATTTTTAACAAGCTAATAGTGATTAAAGTAGTATCTGTTCTAAAATATAATCTTTATCATTTGACATTGATCGTCGTTGGTGCTCGAACCCGTAACCTCTATGAACAACACCACTTGAGCTAAAGGGCTCATGCGACCGACGAATATCATATGGTGATTGAATGACGATTGTGGTAGATCTATTGTGGTTTAGTTGGAGGAGAGCGGGTGGAATTAGGGGTGAGCATTCGGTTAATTCGATTGGTGACCGAACTAAATTAACCAAAATCGAATTAATCGAAATTTTTAAAATCTTAACCGTTAACCGAACGAAATTTTCGTTAATCGAATTAACCGAAATTTATTATAATTTTTGTTAAATTACATAATAGGTCACCGAATTAAGCTAAAATATTTTTTTAGTCATTAAATTTTTATTTTATAATAATTTAATACAAAATTTAGTGACTATTTTATAATATAAAAAATTTAATGAACATTTTATAATATTTTAAAATTTAAATGACTAAAAATAAATATATATAATATATATAATATTTAATATATATAATTTCGGTTAATTTGATTAATTCGGTTAATTAACCGATTTTGAATTGAATCAACCGATAACCGAATTATAAAAAAAAATAATCATGAACCGAATTTATCAAAAATTAACCGACCGAATTAACCGAAATAATTTTGGTTCAATCGGTTAACAAAATTAACCGAATCGAATGCACACCTCTAGATGGAATACTTTAATGTTTTTGTTTTTTTGGATTCATTCAAGAGATTTAAGGGGTTTTGATTCGAGAAAACAAAGAATGAGAGAATATTTGGTGTTTTTAGAGATTAAAAAGGAAGGATAGTATGAATTTGGTTTGAGTTTAGGTTGAACAAGTGAGTTAGATCCGGAAAAAACATAATTTGACAAATGTTTGTTATTTATATTGGATCGAACGAAAGAAAATGGATGAAAATGGTATGAACAATTGATGAACATGGTGTTTTGATATGAATTTTGGATGTTTTTCGGAAAAAAAAATGTTTGAGATAATTTTTTAGATAGGAGAGAGAAATGAAGGATAAAAAATGGGGGTTTATACCATTCTTAAAAATGGTGGTATTTTAGGATGAGATACTAGTTTTAGTTTTTTAATAAATTTGGCCATAAAGTTCAACTTTCTTACAATTTAACCTGAATTCTCTTAATTAAACACTCAAATTTTAAAATATTTTCAATTAGGCCATTAAGTTTTACAATTTCTTCCAATTTAGCCATTGTGAACACTTGAGCTTTATAATTTGGGCTTAAAGTTTTGTGATTGATACATTTTGGTCACTTGATTTTTTAATTGGGCATAAAACTTGTAATATCTTCAATTTAGTCATAAAAACAATAAAAAGGAATTGTTTGTTGCAATTATTTTTTATTTTAGTGATTAATTTAATTGTTTCATTATTATGTGATTGATTTATTGTTAATGTCATTTTAAATTGCATATTAGATAATTAAATTCATACTTTAATTAATTAGACTAAAGCCTCTTAACCTAATACTTTAATTAGGATCCAATAACTAAATTAGTTTAGATAATTATAAAAAATTAATAAATATTGAATGAGAAATTTGAGAATCTAACTTGAGTAATATCCTAAAGTAACTGTAAGTTATTGAAAAGGGCACTTGAACAGAATATTTTATATTTATTATAATCTAAAAATCTAATTAAATAGTCTAGATAATTATTAAAGTTCGATTAGGACTAGTACTTAACTAAGAAAGGCTTAGTAGATAGTCGAATATTATACTCAATGTCCAATATCAATAATGCCCTAAAGTAATTGGGTGTTATTTAATCAGTACTCTGAATCCAATAATGTTAGACATGAATATTAATTACTCAATTGGTTAGAGCCTTATAGCTATTGGTGTTCATAACCGGGTACTAAAACGTCAGTCCATGACCCGACTCATAAGAATCGAGTACCCATAAAATTCGGGTATTCGTAAAATCGGGTATTGGGTATCTAGTTTAATTTTATATATATATATATATTTTAAAAATTATTTTTTTTAAATATTTAAGAAACACTTAAAAATTCATGATATATATTTTAAACACAAAATTATTGATTTGAGATAGGTTTTAAAGATAAATATTTGAATATATATACAGATATTAAAGTTTATCGATAAAAGAATGTATTATTCTCGATCATAATTTTTTTTCAAATCTCATATTGACAAATTAATATAAATATTTATGAAAAATTCAAAACTCCAAAGCATATTTACAAGTATAAAAAAAAATTAAGGATTTAAAATTAATTTTAGAGAAAAATAATAAAAAATATATTATAAAAATATAATTTAAAATTTAAAAATATATTTATTAAAATTATCGGGTCGGGTCAGTTACCCGATTCTTAAAAAATTTCGGTCCTGACCCGGCCTAACTACCCGGAAAAAGTACGGGTCGAATACTCGACCCGAAAAATTCGAGTATTTTATTATACCCGGTAATTTTTAATCGGGTAAGCAGGTCAACGGGTCGGATATTTTTAAACACCCCTACTTATAGCTTAGGAACCTAAAATTGACAAGGCAATAATTAATCATGCATAATTCATTTGATATTGGAGATATTCTTTCGGAATATAAACAAAGATGCCTTAATTAAAATATATAAAAAATCAAATTACGATTACTTTTAAAACATTAAATTAAAGAATTCGATTTAGTATTAAATATCTAAAATTACAAAAATATAATAATATACACATAAAATCGTAGATGCCACTTGCCAGTGCCACGCTTTACACATGTTTTTCGTCTTTCATTTCAATGAGCTGTTCTTGAGTGGATTTATTGCAATAAATTGTCTCTAAGATCTTGCCTTTGCGGGATTGGTTTTATTTCTAACAACACAAACCACATGTTGCATGGGGAAAATGTTTGAAACAACATATTTATTGAACAAAATATAAAATAGTATATGAAAAATATTATTTTTAAAAAAATATTTTTTAAGATAAATATCAAAACTAATACCCCTAATTTTATTTGATACAATTAAATATATAAAATGTTAATTTTAATTTAACTGTACACAAAACTTTGAATATTAATCATTTCTATACAATTTAAAATATAAATACATCAATTTATTTTATATTTGATACATTAATCTTACTCACAAAAATTTAAATATTGAATTTTTTATCACTCATTATCAACCTGTTGATAATGTATTTATAACTTTGACCCTCATCGAATTAGAAATTAAAAATATATACTATGATATATATATTTTTATTTCTATAATAATTTAGTGTATATAACATGCGTAACAGAATGGATCACTTAATTTTGTATCATATTTTACGATAGCATCATATATTTTACGCATATACCCACAATTGTATATTTTAATCCAACAATCTTTCACTTAGGCGACATATGCTTTCTAGATAATATACAACCTCATGAGCTCAAAAATCGCTATTATATAATAGATATTCTATAAGAATCTCGTCTATCAATTATATTCATATAGAATCAAAGTAAAATTTATCGTATCAATCATGACAAGATTCATCAATGGTCATACGTATAAATATAGTCAAACGACATAGATCAACCATGGATGTATAGCATGAGAAATTTCATGATATCTGAATTAAATATGTCTAGCTCTCCTCAAGAATCAAGTACAACATTAATATTAAATCTTTGGACAATAATATTAACCGTAAGTGGTACTTTTCGCTATAGCAATCAACATTAATAATAGATAGTGTCAAATAATAGATTAATCTTTAGACTAATTGCTCACATAAAATACTTTATAATTATCACACGTTTATTATCATAATTATCATTGTAATTCGATTAAATATTAATGTTTTGAGTCATAATAATCATAATAATCTTAAAATATTCATAATAATCTAATAAGCAAAATTAAATATTTAATTATATATTTTAAGTATGTGTCCACAATTGTAAAATTTAATCCAATATCATGTAATGTACGGTGAAAAAATAATATTACGGGTAGGTGTAAGGTGCGGCATACTTAAGATGTGGTCAAAATATGACAAGTTTTAATATTTGTCTACAAATTAAAAATATGGAGAACAAATTATAATTTATGGAACATTTTAGGATCAAAATATACGTCGCTCTCACATGGAACTCTGCAGTCAATATTGTATGGAACATTTTAGACTAATGCTTTGAGGAGAGAATAAAATTTCTGAAACTTTCATTGATAATAGCTGTGGTATACAAGTATACAAGATAAGTAACAATGTTTAGGATCATTTTGTAAACTTTCAAAAATATGGAGAACAAATTATAATTTATTAAAGTTGAAGGAACAATGCTTAGAGTTTCTGAGTAATTTCGGACTAGATTGTGCATGTTGGAGACTTTAGAGATAAATATTAGAAATCTAAAGGACTAATAGTATAGAATTTAAAGTTTAAAAATAAAAATATTTTTTAAAAAGTTCGATTGTAATAACTCGAATTTTAAAATCTAAAAGTCGAGTTATCCCGAAATAATATTGAATTTCAAATGAGCCTGAGAGCCTCGTTACGCCTGTCTTAGTACCACAGGCTTATGCTTTTGGGTGATTTTTTGAATTGTTTAATTTTATAAATTGAAGGCTAAAAGGGAGTGAATTATTTGGTTTTGAAAAGGAAAAAAAATGATGTTTGTAACCCCTAAAATTCACCTAATTTCTTGAATTAGAAGTTAGGGTATTATTTTACTGAAACTTGATTTACAAGTTAGGGTTTTTATAAAATTAAAATCTAATTCGGATAATTAATTAAATAATTAATAATTTAAAAATACTAAAAATAAAATTAAACCCACAAATAATAAATAGTTCAAAACCAAAAGTTATTCAAAGTCCGATACAAATTATTAACCGAAATAATTATAAGTTTGAAAAATAAAACGTACGGTAAAACAGAAGTTCAAATTCAAAAGTCCTCCAAGTATCGAGATCTACGACCGGGTATCTGAAACAAAAACTGGAAGAATGTAAGCTAGGGAGCCTAGTGTGTCTCTAAAGTAGATAAACAGTATTACAGAACAGTACAATGCAGATGATGTGAAGTATGCATGATATGCACCCAACTCCGAACACCAACAGAAGAGTAAGTTCCCCTGAACCACTCTAACTCCATCACACCAACAGAAGTGAAAACTCGACCCGCAGGTGGAGCCACTGAACAGAAGTGATAAATCACTAACTTCCCCGTACATATATATTCTACCAGATGTAATGTTCTATGCATAAACAGAATCAAAATGTATGCCTTGATATCGACAGGAGACATACATGATAATTATCAGGATTAGAGGTGTAATGGCATGGTAATGCATGATCATACGGTTTAACAGAAACTGAACATACTAAAAATAACAGAATTTACAGAAGAGAACACACCTGAACAGATGGTCAACGCCTAGAATGATGTCTACTAGACTCAGCTCTACCACTAGATCGAGCAAGAGTAGAACCTACGAGTAATAGAACATTAGATACACTACTATGCCACTAACAGACAAGTACACGTAACAGAAGTAACACGAAACTTACGTGCGGGTCCTAAAGATTGGTAAACAGGAGGTCATCCAGGAGGAGGAGGAGGCAGATGCTCGGGGTCGGAATCCACGTCACCTGAATCAAACAGAAACTGATTCAGAATCCTTTACAGATAACTTCCAAATAACTAATCGAACTTAAAAGCCTTAAAAACGACACTTCAGGTTCGAATTTCGAAAAACGGACAGTGCCATTGAACTCAAGACATCGAAAAACATAAAGTGGGCGCGGGTCGAAAAAGTCAACTGCTGACGTCAGCACTGGTCAACGCTGACGCCAGTAGATGACGTCATCAGTGACGTCAGCAGTAACGTCAGCAATGACGTCGGTGATGATAGTAGTGACGTCAGCAGTGACGTTAACCGGGTCATGGGTCGGGTCGGTCAGGTCGATTTCTAGGTCAGATGGGTCGGGTTTTCGGGTCGGGCTGGGCTGGCCACGGGTTCTAGAAATTTTCCCGAGAAAATCTTGAAAATTTCCAGATTTTCTCGGCAACCAAACACCGTGTAATTTCGAATAAAACCCCCTAAAGCTCGATTCAACTCAGATTCGATTCAAAACAAACCGAAACATCCTCCTATCTGACTCAGGCTCGATTAAACACTTAAACCAACAAAGAAAACCCTCCAGAACTGAATCAAACTCACCAAACCACCTCTTATATTTGAACAACCGACACTTATCAAACTAAAACCAAAACAACCCATTCTTCTCACAGCAAACCAAACTGAAACAGAACAAAAAGGAGAAAGGACTGATTCAAAGCTTACCAAACTTACTCCACAACGAACCAAGGAGGAAGACAACACCCAAGGCAAAAAATTCGGTAGAATCAAAGAAAAGAGAAGTGTGATCGAATGATTTGAAAACACTCAAACAAAAGCAAAGATACAGATTTTAATCCAAGAATTAAAAGAGAATTTAATTCCCCCATTAAACACCGGATCGGATTTTAGATTTAGGAGGAAGAAGAAAACGTTACCCCCCCAAAAAATGGGAAAAACACAAGATAAGGGTTTGAAGTTTTTGAAACTTCACACTCAGACCTTTAACTTTTAGAAATTTCAAATTAGTCACTGATTTTAGAATTTAAATCCCCAAAAAGTAAGGTTATGAATTAAGGATTTTGACTTAATTTTGGGGGAAAATTAGATTGTGACAATGTTTGTTCTCATTTTTTTTTCTTTTTTCTCATCTTACATCCGAAGAATTACATCTAAAATTTGAGTCTTTGAGTTGTGTTGAGAGAATCACGCTATGATGATCGAAAGAAACTTGTTTAACAACAAAGGATTTACAAATCAGATAAAGATGAGTTAAAATGGTAGTAAAATAGTTTTAGCTAGCTATTGTGTGAAAAGCGAGAATGGGGTGTTGAGGCTCCATTCTTATTTTTTTATGCTTTTACATCGTAAATAACTTTTAGTGTTATTTAATCTCGTTATGTAAATCTTTATTACAGTGAAAGAAATGAGAGAGTTATTCAAAGTCATTGTGAAAGAGAAAACTTGAAGGTCGACAAAAATCTTCATTGTAACATCTTAAATTTGATATTAATACTCTTATATATTCTTACAAAATATAAAATAAGCTTTGATGCATGATTCGATACCTATAGTTTTTATGAGCTTCGATTGATCTGTAATGTTAGTTTATGAAATTAGCGTTGTTGAGGCTTAAAGTCAATAGTAACTATCCTATTAACTTCATAATAATTTGTAGGAAAGATTTGAGGCTTAACAATGCAAGTTAAGTGAGATTTGTTTGTAAAATCTCGACCTACACTTATTTCTTCCAAACCTAATGGTGTACGAGTATTTCTTCCAAACCTAATGGACATACAAATACTTATATACGAGTGTTGGTATGAGTATGGAAAATCTGCTCAAAAAATTTGAGTTTGCGTTTTAAGGTTTTATAATTCGAGGCAAAATATCCAAGGACCTCTTAAGGTATAAAATAAATATTAAAACTGGAAATCGAGATTTAAATTTCATACGAGAAATCAATGACTAATGCTTGGTAAATATTGAGTGAATTATATAAGATAGAAACCCATAGATATTTTTGGTGGATCGTTGATATTGTGTGATAAATAGGGACCTTGTTATGTGTTGATGGGTTGCTTAGATGTTTGAGTCATCCTTGATGTTGAGATTTAGATATCCATAGACAAGTATTGCAATATCTTAAGGAATTTCGAATGGGGATCCCTATGCTTTATGGATACAAACCTCATTCAAAAATGTTTAACGGGATATTTCAAGCATGTATTGAGAATCTCAATGCATTGTGGACGCAAATCTCATTCCCACTAATATAAAATCTTGATGTTGTGTGAACACGAGCCTTACTCGTAGTGTAAAATCCCACTACTTTATAGATGTAAGTCTCACTTGATGTTATTAGTATTATCTACGTGATGTTGTGTGACATTATGATTCATATATATATGCTGTATGCGAATTATATATTCATGATACTATGTGTTTAGGTTGCAAAATTGGATGGATAATCCATCTTTTTTTTAATTAAGAAAATAGGATCCTCGATTGATATTTGGGAATTTAAGCAAAAATAAATAGTGCAAATGGGAGAACGCAATGTGCAAGTGGCGTTTTTCCTTCAAAATTAACAAAAATAATATTAAAATAAAATAGAACGCCACCCGCAAGTGACGTCCTCTCCCAAGTCGCCACCTGTAGATGGTGTTCTCTTACTTTCACTGTCGCTTTTGGTCTATATTCTAAAATAAACTTTAAACATTCTATTCACCTAAATAAAAAATCTAAATGACCTAAAAATCCAAAACTTCATGTTTAGGTAGTTGTGGTAGCATCATCGTTATCTTTTCATGATGTCATTCATGTTATATTGCTTTATTTATGATTTGAACGAAATATGATCGAGTGATGATGCATCAACTAAGTTTTTCTAGTTTAATGTTCAGAATCATAGTTCCCATTCGCAGGATTTTAGGTTGTTGTGTAGTTTGAAAAATTACCATGGATTTTCAGTATCAATTTTAGTGATTGAGACAATTACTAGATGTATTGGGTTATGTATTTCATAGGACTTATATGTAAATTGTAACTTTCATTTTTTCTTAAATATTGAAGTTGAATGCTTTTAAATTCTGTATTTTTGATACTTTTTTTATGCTATTTTGAAATACTTAGAATTTTTTTTATCTATTTCTAAATTGAATAATCTTTTGTTTCATTAACTAATTATTTTTGGGGGCTTTAATATTTGAAATCTTTTGTTTCATTAACTATTTGAAATCTTATGATAATGAACTAGGGCTTGAGGCCCAAATGTAACATTCGGATTGAGGGTGTTATATAAATCATATTTTTAAAATTTTAAGGATTCGAGGACTAAGTTCCTAATTGTACCATTTTTATTTATAAACTGATAAAAACTTATCACCTTTTCTGCGGTTGCTAAATCAGTTTGAAGAATCCAAAATTTCATTCTTTTCCTGGTTCCTAAACTGATAAAAACTTACCACCTTGATTCGTTCATTACACTTTCATAAAAACTTGAATTCGTAGGGTCCTCTAAGCCATTATCTTGCTATGATGATTGATTCACCAAGGAATCCATGTGATTTGGACAAGATCAAAGAGGATATTCATTAAATTACAATAACCTTAAATTATTATTACTATTATTATTATTATTATGCTTAATTATTTGTATAATATTTAAGTGGTTCAACTTGAGGACATGCTAATGAAGATGGTCTAAGAACTTGAGATTTGGCCTGCTAATAATATGGGGTTTGAATTTTGCTTCTTTGGGATCAACTGAAGCCTAAAGGTACAGAACATTTGCTCCTCTGATCTATTTCGACATACATTTCACCTATGTCGATAAATCAGTTTCAGAAAGTACATCAAAAATGGTAATGTATCTTTCTTTGACAGAAAGGAAATAAGGAAAAAAGAACAGGAACATGATTTGAGGAACTTACCAGCTTTGGTTTCATCAAAGATGGCAAACTCTAAAGATTTGCACACCGGGAAGAGAAGTTGGATAGCTTCATTGGATGAAAGTTGCATAAGATTCTTACAATCCAAAATTCTTGGAACTCAAACAGAGTAGACCTTTTACTGTCCTTTGCATGTTGGTATAATCTCCAGAGTTCTTAAGGACGAATTGAGGTGGTGGCCTTGGAGAGCAGCTTAGGAACTCTTGATGTGGGAAAAGGACCGAAAATTGGATTAGTATCAAAACTCTAACTTCATCTATCTGGTGCATTCTGTCCAAATATCATGTAAAAGTTTTCAGTATTGCATGAAAGAAATTTCAGTCATTATGAAGTATTATGAATATTGTACGAGTATATCATCGAAACTTGAACTTACATTCTTCATAGTTCATATTGTACGATTTGATTCACGGGAATCTGGAACCTCTTGGCGATGTTTGTCCGGCATCCCTTTAACCATGGACATTCTGTGATAGTGATGTTTACTGGATTGGAGGGATGATACATGCCCCCCTTCAATGGTAGAATCTCCAGATTCTGACAAAATCGAAACACTAAATATTTAAGAGAGGAGAGGCTTCCAAACCACTCAGGCAAAGATTTAACTCCATTGAATTCTGAAATCAAGTACTCAAGTGCGGTGAGGTGTTGAAGTTGTTGCGGCAGAGAACATAGTTTTTCCCATCCTGTCAATGTCAAACTTCTAAGAGAAGAGTGGAGCTGATGGATGGAACCAAGGCCTGGGAATTCTTCTAGATCTTCTAAGAACAGACCCAATTTCAGTCTCTTCAAACAGGTGAGGCACCTAAGGCTGTCCTCGGGTATACTCTTCAAGTTTCGACAACTCGAGATAGACAACTCTACAAGAGAATGCAATTGCCCTACATCTTCGGGAATTGACTCCAGATCAGTGCAGTTCTGTATGATAAAAAACTTAAGACAAGTACAAGTTCGTAATCCACTCGGTAGACTTGTTAATCCTCTGCATCCTTCCAGATGAAATCTTACAAGAAAGGAGAAATCATCTAAACTGGGAACCGAAACGGGAATCAGATTATGACAGTTAACAATGTCTAATGATTCCAACCTCGTGCATGCAGATAATGCACCCTCTATCTCCCGTAATTCTTTACAGCGTACCAGCATAAGCCTCGAAAGAGATTAAGATCCACCATGTAAAGGCAAGGAGACCAACTTAGAGCAGTCAGATATGTCTACAAGCCTTATACATGTAGAAGCTAGTAATCCCTCTCCTATTTTACATAATTGATCACAACCATTCAACTTAAGATGTTGAAGAAAAGCAACACCACCTTCTACGTCTGGAATGGTCCTTAACTTACAGCACTCCTCTATGGTTAATTTTTTGAGACTAGAGGGGAAGGGAATCAGTTCGTCCCCTATCCAACTCAAGGCATAGTTGCCTTTAATAGTGAGTGCTTCAAGACAAGAAAGTCTACTCATTCTAGGGACACTGCTTAGTTTGCGGCAACCGTGAATATCCAACTCTTTTAGTGAAGGAAATACAGGAACTGTTGACATCACTTCTAACCATTCTTTTACTTCTTTCATGTTCCGCAGGGACAACATTTCCAAAGCTGGAAATAAGGCGATAGGCTTATGACAACTACTGTCATCATCTGTGGTATAAAATTCTTTTCCTATGCACCTCACATTGTTTAAACCGTCTACTTCAAGAATTTTGAGATTGGGATAGTGTCCAAGAGTTGGAAGTTGCTTTAAATTCTCACAAGCATAAAGCTCCAACTTCACCAAATTTATGGGCTGGAAACAAGCACTTGGACCACTAACATCAGTCTTCATCGCCAACCATGATGGATAGTGCTCTCCTTTGTAGTACACAACACTTAAGCTTTTCAAATTCGAGTGAGTTTCTAACCCTTCGAGAACTTCCTCATCGTTATAGCATGCTTCCCTTTCTCCTTGCCAATGGTATCCAAACTTGTGTAACCTCCTCTTCTTCCAGAGATTTGCTTTCTGTGCCTCTCCTTTGTTTCTAACATTCTGAAGATCAAATATGTACAGTTCTCCTGCAAGTTCAGTCAAGCCTCCCAATTCATCAATTCCACTTCTTCTTGTTGTGCCCACTTTAAATATCGGCAAAGTCCGAAGACAAGTTAGACATCCTATCTTATCAGGAATGTGTCTTTCGTCATCAATGTATAAATGCCTCAAGTTTACTAAATTTTCCATTCCTTCAGGCTTGGGTCCACTCCAACCCAATAATCTTAATGTTTGTAAACGGTAGAGCTGAGTAATGGACTTTGATAGTCTACTTATGGAAGTTCTTGAGATATCAAAGTACCTTAGATGCTTTAGCCTCCCAATAGAATCCGAAAAGGAGACAACATCAGAATCGCAAAAATTAAGAACTCGTAAGCTTTCGAAGTCCCTTATAGTATGGATGGAGCCAGACTTTAAGAATAGAGAGTGCCACAATCTCACTCCATTAAAGAAATTTTCTTGATCAATATGAGAAATGGATTGTGCAAGTTCATGGACTAGATCATGCATCTTACAAGCTGTAATGCAACCATATTTATCCTTCTCTGCATCTTGCAATAAGGAGTTTGATAATAAGATATTGAAGTACTCATTACCAATATCCTCATCTGCTAGATGGGAGCTTCCGTCGGATTGCCGAAGAAAGCCTTCAGCCATCCAATGATGGATCAATTGATCCTTCTGGATCCTAAAATCCTTTGGAAAAACAGAACAATATGCAAAACACTGCTTTAAAGAGGGGGAGACAAACGATCATAGCTTAATTTCAGAACACGTGCAATCCCTTCATTCTTTTGCAGCGAACCCCAAAGAGGGTTATCCCTGAGTGACATCCATTCATCTCTATCCCATTTGTTGCACACTATGCCTCCTATAACAGCTGCAACTAATGGCACACCTGCACATTTACGAGCGATATCCCTTCCAATAGATTCCAAATCCGAAGATACAAAAGAGTTTCCAAATGCTCTTTCTTTGATTATGGACCAACACTCCTCATCTATCATAGGGTCAAGATGATGCCTAGATTCAACAGGCGTTTCCCTCACCAATACCACATTTTCGCCACGACTCGTGACGAGAATACAACTCTGTTTACTTTCATTTACACCCAGCAAACTGCCTTTCAAGTCCTCCCACTTTTTAACATCTTCGTCCCACACATCATCGAGAACAAGAAGGAAGCTCTTCCCATTCAACTCCTTTTGTATTTCTTTAAGCACAACGTCATCATTCTTGATCTCACAAGATTTCCTAGTTAAAGATTCCAACATCTCCAGTAAAATCCTTCGAACATTGAAATTCTCAGCCACACAAACCCAGATTATTCTACCAAAAAAATTCACCACTTTCTCATTGTTACAAACAGATTTTGCTAAAGTAGTTTTCCCCAACCCTCCCATACCTACTATGGATACAATTGAAAACCCATGTCCATCAGTGTCCGAGCTAATTAAAAGATCAACTATTTTCTGAACATCACCTTCCCTTCCTACAACTGGTGACGAGTTAAAAGAGTGGGTGCCTCCGATTCCACTAAACGCCGGAGCCATACTTTTAACTCTTTGCTGGAGTCCAAATTTAAAGGCCCGATCAACAATTTCATTCATGGATTTGTTAACAACCTTAATATTTTTCGCCATCTTTAGTGTAAACGCCATGGGATTCTTGGAAGGGATGAAGAAGTTGGTGACCTTTTTACTCACCTGGTTCTTCTCCGCCGTCCTCCGGAGATGTTCATAAGAAAGCTCGTCCAAGACATCGTCGACGACGTAGGCGATATCCCTCAGCTATTGAAGCCAGACTTTGATGGGCTCATCGACTCGCCTGCTCTCCGCGTCTTGCAAGAAAGCTCGCGTGAGTTGTAGTGAGGAACGGAGCTTTTTGAGGTCATGTTTGAAATCCCATGCCATATTGAGTTGGTCGTCGAGGACGGAGATAGCCTTGGATAAAGCCACCTCTATGAATGCAGCGATGATAGCTTCGGCCATTGCTGGTTGGAGATGAAGTCAACGAACAAAGTACGAAGGAAATGAAACAGAGAGAGATGGTGGCGGCGGCGATATTGTGTATGATTGTTGATTTTCTATGTCAGTCTTCTCCATTGACTTCCTTTCATACTTCTCTTCAGCATCACGTCAAGCTAACGTGGTACAATAACATTCTTGCATGTGTAATACTACAAAATTTAAAAGAGTAAAATACGAATATTAGCACTGAACTTTGATCTTTAACCTATTTTAGTGACTAAAGTTTCAAGACTTCAATTTAGTTACTAAACTCTGTTATTATAGGATGATATTGTTGATTATCCAAGAAGTGTTAGAGCTTGAGGAGAAATCTAAATTAACGAGGAGTTTTAAGAATTTTTATTTAATATCTAATTAGAGTTTATCTTAATTAATTGTTTAGATTTATTATAAGTCTTATTTAAATTATAAATAAATATTATTTAAATTAGAGATAAAGTATAATTTTAGTTGTAATAATTCATTATAACCAAAACCACATACATCAACCCAAACAATGACCCAATCCAAAATTAAAAACCATAATCTGATAAAAATAATAAACCCTAAAATATGATAACTCCCTCCTTATCCCTGCCAGCCGCCACTCCTCCTTGTGCCAACTAACCTCCGGCACGTGGCCGCCCCGCGCGACGAATCAAATGTCGCATGGTGGCCACGCGCTCACCTGATTGGCCTTCATGAACGACCATCGCCCAAGTCAGTCTCCACCGCCCTTCGACCTGCAAAAACAGAAGATAAGGACATGATTAGATCTGTAATTTTCAGATCTGAAAATCAAATGTTTGCATGTTATATTTTAATGTAAAATCGGGTTATAAAACCCCACGCAAACAATGTACTCAAGAGGATTTTTTGGAAGAATGAAGAAAGGAGATTCGAAACAAAAATCCATCCAATACCACCAATATTCGAAATAAAAAAAGAGAAAAACTGAGGGAGATTGGAAATCGAACAAAAAAAAGGTAAAAAAAAAGGCATTTGATACTTATCTTAAATCGTAGATCTTCGCTTGTACACGATTTGATTCGAAAAACAGAGGTTAGATCTGAGTTCTCCATACCGAGACGAGTTTGAAAATCACCACCTTTGTCATTTTTGGTCACCGGCGCGGCGGCCGACGAGGTTGAATGGTGGTTCTCCACCGGATGTTGTAGAGAGAATAAGAGAGCTTAAAGCTCTATTCTTCCTCTGAGGAAGAAGAAACGAGTAAAATATACAAAAAAGGGTATTTAACCCACACGTGAAACAACACCGTTTGGTGCCGATATCCATGGCCTAAAACGGTGCCATTTGGTACCCTTGCCCGGTTCCGACCCAAAGTCCAGACCCGACCCGCACAGTAACCCGCAAAAATGGAACAATCGCATACGCAGTCCTCGCATTTCCTACATCTTTGCATTTCAGCATTTTGGTTTTATTTTCTTTGCAAATCAGTCACTATTTTCGCGTATTTTAGCTTTATGTTTTAATTTCTTTCAATTTCATCCATACAATGTTTTATTTAACCCCTAAAATTCCTGTTTTTTTTTTTTGCAGATTGGTCTTTGCTAATATTTTTGCTTATTAGTATTATTGATATTATTATGTTATTTTCATATCGTTATAATATTTTACCATCTAATAATTTTATTTTATTTTGCAGGCTATAAAAAAACATTTTGAGATCACAAATGTTAAATTCAACACCGAATTTATACTTTCGTTCATATAAAATATTTTGTAACCGATAGGTGCCGATTTCGGGCGTTGTGGGGTGCTCATCCTTCTCCACACGTAACAGACTCTCGGATCTAACTCTGGTTCGCAGACCTATTTTTGGTATTCCAATAGCACCGAAAAATGATTGGTGGCGACTCCCTAGACCAAAATCGGTGATTACAACTAGCGACTCCGCTAGGGACATTTTCGAGAGTCGAGCCTAAAATCGGTTATATTTTATTTAATGATCGAAAATTTAAATTCGGTTTATTTTAATTTTGTGATCCTTTATTTTATTTATTTTAAAATATTTACTAACATGCTTAAATGTTTTTTCAGGGCTATCCATTTCATGAGCTCACAACCCGAGCTCCGTCCATTTAAGTGGGAGCATGAAACCACTCCTTCGTGAGGTTCTGCCTCCGTGTAGGATGGAGAATTGCTTTCGGGATATTTTTCCCTCTGTCTTCGTGAGACCTACGTCTCCGCATATACTTGGAGAAATGTATCCCCCTGAATCGTGCTTATTATACTTAGTAGGGTAGTAAGTATTGTTTAGGTACCTTCTAGAACCGAACCTCATATAGTGAGACTTAGAAGCCTATCCCTCAGAGCCATCAAGCCGAAACTCTGCTCGTTTAGCAGTAACCCTTTTAGGCTTTATTGCCTTTATTTACAGCTTTATTATTTATTGTTGTTATATTTGTAATTTAAATTATTTATTTACTTTAATGTGAATTTGTTTCTTTTTGAATGCATTATAACATTTCATAATCATCCATGTTGCATCAATTACCACGATCATGTTTTAATTTGTACATTTCACGAACATGAAAGTGTCGATTCACGATTGGTTCTTAATTTAAAATATATCGGGAGAAAATTTAGCATGCTAGATATTAGTACAATGTTCAAAGTTGTAAACAAATCCCGTATACGTAAAATGGTGGACTTGGGAATCATTTTTGAATCGATATTTTCACATTTAAGTCATGCATCATGCATTCACATGCATTCATTTTTATAACATTAGTACTAATGTTTGGGGTCCCCTATCTCAGTAATATTGGACAAAACGATAATTCAGCATCCCTACGGAACCCGACTCAAGACGAAAAAGATGAACGAAGACAGATTGGATAAGATCGAGCAGACTCAGAAGGATCTACAAGATGATTTAACACGAAAAGTGGAAGACCCAAGGCTCGACAAGAAATGAAAGACCAGGTTGCAAGATCTCAACAAAAAATGCTCGGGAAACTAGCACAAATGCTCGGATTCAAGCAAGAAGACGCTTCTGTTATCGACCCAGGGGCAAATCCCGCTGACATGATTGAAGATCCCATATATCCTTTAGGTTTTACTCCTCTTCAAACTAAGATACCATCGGAGGCTCATCCCTAGGTGGTTTTTTCTAAAGGGAAGTTACCATTGCATCTGACTGACACATATGGCCCCATGAACCTACCCTCCATATAAGAAGCCAAACCAGGGGGCAATCAAGTAGAAAACTTTGTCTCAGAATTAGACCAGCTGATCGAACCAAAGATTGAGACTTCAAAAGAAATTGAAGAGCGTTGTAAACGACTTGAAGAGAAAATGGAAGCTATGGAGATTGAAGACACCTTCATCGGATTCAATGCCAACGAGCTCAGACTCGTCCCAGATCTGGTGTTACCCCCCAAATTCAAAATCCCAAAGTTTGAAAGATATGACGGGACCAGTTGCCCTCAAGCCCATCTGACTATGTTTTGTCAAAGAATAACAAGATATTGTAGGGATGACAAATTATTGATACACTGCTTTCAAGATAGTTTAATGGGATCTGCCACTAAATGGTATAATCAGCTGAATCGTCATCAGTTAAAGTCATGGAAAGACTTAGCTAAGGCCTTTTTGGAACAATGTAAGCATGTTAGCGATATGGTACCAGACCACCTGACTTTGCAACACATGAAACAAAGGTCTAACGAAAGCTTTAGACAGTACGCACAACGTTGGAGAGATGTAGTAGCACAAGTCCAACCTCCTCTCAGTGAAAAAGAGACAGTGATTATATTCATCCAAACTTTGGAAGGTTTAATCCTAGATCGCCTTATAGGCAATGCAACCACCAATTTTGTTGATCTAGTGCTATCCGGTGAGCTCGTTGAGAACACCATCAAAAGTGGCAGAATTGATGTCGGTGGAAGTTCGTCTTAGAGAAGGTCAACACATGGAAAGAAGGATAATGAAGTGAATTCTTCAGGAATCTATAGTGTCAATTATTCCAAGCCTGTAACAGTGACACAACCTGCAGCTACTGGTACTCATAACTCCTCTAACCAAGATTTCAGTCAAAGAAAGAATGTTGAAAAGAAAGAATTTACTCAATTACCAATGTCTTACGGGGAGCTACACAAACAGTTGTATGATAAACGCTTGGTGTCGCCCTTTTATCAAGCCCCGATACAACCCCCTTTCCCGAAATGGTACGATGCCAATACAAGATGCGATTATCATGCAGGACAAGTGGGGCATTCAATCGAAAATTGCTTTGGTTTCAAGAAGCTAGTGGAAAAGCTTGAGTGATAAGATTCAATGACTCAATTGAAACGGCTACGAATACAGATCCTTTACCGAAGCACAAAGACACTAAATAGGAATGACAATGTTGTTTTTAGGTTGTACAAAAGTAAATTATGTCTGCTAGGCTAAGATATTACTTTACCTTGACCATAGTAGGTTACTTGTAGTTTTCATCTCTTCCAATGAGATTTTTTTGTGAACTATCTCGTTAGCCTAAGACCACTAGTAGCAAGAGTCTTTTGTAAGGGCCCCAAAACTACAAGTTGCAATGAAATATATTTTGTGTAATACACTGAGGTTGAATGGTGTGCGAACTAACTTCAGAAGATAGAGACAACCCAACTGGGCAACATGACCATGTGAATTTTTGCACTTTAAAGGTTCAGATTGTTAAAAAAATGTTTGGAGCATCCATTTTGAGAAAAGATTCCGAGAAAGGAGGCCAAATTAGAGAAGTTCCAGCATCTTCCATTAGTGGAATCAGGGGCACCCCTAGAAAAATCATGGCATTCATGGATTCAAACGTTTTGTATTTACAAACCATGCATTTAGATTAAACAGGCATCGAGCATAAATTAGGGACATCCTTTGAAAACAAAAAAATCATGTCATTCATACATTCAGATATTTTACATTTAGACATCATGCATTCAGAATTAACATTGAGCATTTATGATGCACATATTTTTGCTTGTACATATAAACAGGTCCAGAGAAGGGATCGAAAGACCTTAATCAGGGGGCAACAACACGATGACCAACCTTTGGCTCCGAGAAGGCTAAAATAACACAGATTTTTCAGGTAATGACTCCAAAATTTTGAACAGTAACTAATAAAGGTTTTATTTTGCTTTTAGGTCCTAACTACCCATTATGGAGTAATAGAAATGAATTTTTCCAATGTCGCCTCCATTAATGGTGGTAGGTCAATTTTGTCAGGACTTTACCCTTTTGGTGGTTATATTGTGGATTAGATCTTCATACAGATCTCATGTTTCCATAATTTTACTGACGGTACGTGTGAATCAATATTGTTTTAAAAAAATGATGAAAAAATGAAAAATGAAAAAAATGAAATGAAAAATTGAAAAGATATGCAGAACAAGACATTGGACAATTCAAATATCCTTCAAAAATCCATTTTTGCGAATGGTCGAAAGAAGATAAATCCTTTGAAAAAATCCAATCATGTGATTGGTGCAAACTGATTGTACCCAGGGAAATGGTATAGCTAGCCCGGAGCAAACGGCTATCGATAAAGGTAAAACAAATCCGTTAATCCCTGCGCATTTGGGAGAAATGCATTGATAAGGACCATTCAAATGTCCATTGAAATCCATTGTTATAAATGGTCAAGGAATTAAATCCTTGGTACCAATTGATTATACCTAAGTTAATGGTATAGCTAGCCCGGAGCAAACGGTTACCGGTAAAGGCATATCAAATCCGTTAGTCCCTGTGCATTTAGGAAAAATGCAAAGAAGATACATGATATCAATTGAAGATACATGTGAATCAGATATTCAAATCTTTCAAACTTTGATCTCGTCCCCGTTGATGGTGTAGTCAGATCACATTCAATCATGATTCGTCGTTGATGGTGTAGTATGATCCAGACTTGATCTAACCCCCTCCGTTGAAGGAGTGGATAGATCCAACTCAGTCCTACTTCTCCGTTGATGGCGCAGTAGGATCCAAATCACAGACTTGATCTCGTCCCCGTTGATGGTGCGGCCAGATCCCATTTAATCATGCTTCTCCGTTGATGGCGTAGTATGATCTAAACTTGATCTTACCCCTCCGTTGATGGAGTTGATAGATCCAACTCAGTCCTGCTTTTTTGTTGATGGCGCAGTAGGATCCAAAACAAAGACTTGATCTCGTCCCCGTTGATGGTGCGGCCAGATTCCATCCAATCATGCTTCACCGTTGATGGCACAGTATGATCCAGACTAGATCTTACGCCTCCGTTGATGGAGTGGATAGATCCAATTCAGTCCTGCTTCTCCGTTGATGGCTTAGTAGGATCCAAATTACAGACTTGATCTTGTCTCTGTTGATGGTGTGGCCAGATCTCATTCAATCATGCTTCTCCGTTGATGGTACAGTATGATCCAAACTTGATCTTACCCCTCCGTTGATATAGTGGATAGATCTAACTTGGTCCTATTTCTCCGTTGATGGCGTAATAGGGTACAAATTGTTGAAATTTGATCTTATCCCCGTTGATGGTGTGGCCAGATTTAAATCACCGAAGTTCAATCCTACTTCTCCGTTGATGGTGGAGTAGGATCCAAGTTGCTGAAATTTGATCATACCTCTCCGTTGATAGAGCGAATAGATCCAATCCGATCTTGTTTCTTCGTTGATGGCGTAATAGGGTCCAAATTGCTAAAATTTGATCTTGTCCCTGTTAATGGTGTGGCCAAATCTAAATCACTGAAGTTCAATCCTACTTCTCCTTTGATGGCAGAATAAGATCCAAGTTGCTGAAATTTTATCTTACCCCTCTGATGATGGTGTGGATAAGATCCAACCTTACACTTCAAGTCCCGCCTCTTCGACCAAATACAACAAGTTCTCGTTCTACTATTGATAGCGTAACCATATCATATTTTGACCGGTCTCGTTTTACCGTTGATGATATAACTAGACCAAATTTTGTATTTACAGATATTATAGGTTTTCTAGAAAAAGAAGAAAAAAAAAGAAGAAGAAAGAAGAAGAAGAAGAAGAAAATATATAGTCAGATCATGCTTCTTCATCGGATGCAGCTGAATCCAGCTTGGTTGCCTATTTGTCAATGTTGCAGCTAGATCAAGTTTTCTCCAAGGATAGCAACATCATGAGTGTTGCTATAGATCAAGCATACTTCGTCATCTATAGCAATCCAAGCTTATTTGCTCTTCTCTAATGGTTCAGCCGCAATTTTTGTTCTCCCCAACGGATCTCCTCATTTTGAAGATTTTGCAAACAAGAGCAATGGAATAAATCAAGTCAAGGCTCCAGAAGAAAGAAGCGGTGCCCAAAAGGAACCTCAACCTTACCAAAAGAACCACAACCTTACCAAAAAAAAACGATCTTACCAAAAGAACTTTAACCTTACCAAAAAAGACCCTTACCTTATCAAAGAAGAACTCTTAAACCCATACCAGATAAAATGGGTTATTCCTTATCTTTGCTCTATTGTTGTTACACAACAGTGAGTAAAAAGAGGCAGCTGTAATAACCCATTATAACCAAACCCACATACATCAACCCAAATATTAAGCCCAACGGACCCAAAACAATGACCCAATCCAAAATTAAAAATCCTAATCTGATAAAAATAATAAACCCTAAAATATGATAACCCCTCCTTATCCCTGCCAGCCGTCGCTCCTCCTTGTGCCAGTTAACCTTCGACGCGTGGCTGCCACGCGCGATGAATCAAATGCCGCGTGGTGGCCACGCGTTCACCTGACTGGCCCTCATGAACGACCACCACCCATGTCAGTCTCCACAGCTTTCCGACCTGCAAAAATAGAAGATAAAGACATGATTAGATCTGTAATTTTCAGATCTGAAAATCAAATGTTTGCATATAATATTTTAATGTAAAATCGGATTATAAAACCCCACGCAAACAATGTACTCAGGAGGATTTTTTGGAAGAATGAAAAAAGCAGATTCGAAACAAAACCCATCCAATACCATCAATATTCGAAATAAAAAAAGAGAAAAACTGAGGGAGATCGGAAATCGAACAAAAAAAAAGGTAAAAAAAGAGGCATTTGATACTTAGCTTAAATCGTAGATCTTTGCTTGTACACGATTTGATTCGAAAAATAGAGGTTAGATCTGAGTTCTCCATACCGAGACGAGTCTGAAAGTCACCACCTTTGTCATTTTCGGTCACCAACGCGGTGGCCGGCGAGGTTGAACGGTGGTTCTCCACCGGATGTTGCAGAGAGAATAAGAGAGCATAAAGCTCTGTTCTTCCTCTGAGGAAGAAGAAACAAGTAAAATATGCCAAAAGGGTATTTAACCCATACGTGAAACGACACTGTTTGGTGTCGATATCCATGGACCAAAACGGTGCCGTCTTGGTACCCTTGCCCGGCTCCGACCCAAAGTGCAGACCCGACCCGCATAGTAACCTGCAAAAATGGAACAATCGCATACGCAGTCCTCGTATTTTCTACATCTTTGCATTTCGGCATTTTTATTTTATTTCCTTTGCAAATCAGTCACTATTTTCGCTTATTTTAGCTTTATGTTTTAATTTCTTTCAACTTCATCCATACAATGTTATATTTAACCACTAAAATTCTTTTTTTTTTGTAGATTGGTCCTTACTAATATTTTTGCTTATTAGTATTATTGATATTATTATGTTATTTTCATATCGTTATAATATTTTACCATCTAATAATTTTATTTTATTTTGCAGGCTATAAAAAAAATATTTTGAGATCATAAATGTTAAATTCAACACCGAATTTATACTTTCGTTCATATAAAATATTTTGTAGCCGATTTCGGACGTTATGGGGGTGTTCATCCTTCCCTACACGTAACAGACTCCCGGATCCAACTCTGATTCGCAGACCTATTTTTGGTGTTCTAATCGCACCGAAAAATGATTGGTGACGATTCCCTGGACCAAAACCGGTGATTAAATTAGTTATATTAAAACTCTATTTTAGTCAATTTAAAGGCTTACTCTGTAATCATTTGATATAGAACAATAATAAGAAAATATCGAGAAACACATTGTTCTCTGTTGAAAAATACTATTTTTTCTATTGTTAAACTCTAGCATTTTTTATTTTCTTGTTCATTGTTCATCGGCATTCGTGTTCTTCGGCCATGATGGCCCCTTTCTCACATGGTATTAGAGCCAACAACGATCTTGATGTCGTCACCATTGTTGTCATCTCTAATCAGAAACATATCGACAATATGATTTTTCAGATACACATCATTTTTCTTTTTCGCTGATGTCATTTGATCACACTCGTTTTTTGACTTCTCCCTCGTTGGAATCTTACATGAAATTTCTACTCGTTTAATCCTGTTGGTTCTTTATTTAATGGTTTTATCTTAGTCAATCAAAAAAATAGCAAAAAAAGGGTTATAGTTTAGCCTTAAAAAAACTATTTGGTTCTATTTTAGCTAGCCATCCAATAAGATAGGTGAAAAGGTTATAGTTTAGCCTTAAAAACTATTTGGTTCTATCTTAGTCACCCATCCAAAAAGATAGGTGAAAAGGTTATAGTTTAGCCTTAAAAACTAGTTGATTTTATCTTAGCCAAACATCCAAAAAGATAGGTGAAAATGTTATAGTTTAGCCTTAAAAACTATTTGGTTCTATCTTAGTCAACCATCCAAAAAGATAGGTGAAAAGGTTATAGTTTAGCCTTAAAAACTATTTGGTTTTATCTTAATCATCCATCCAAAAAGATAAGTAAAATAGTTATAGTTTAGCCTTTAAAACTAAATAATATTTTTTAAAAGATTCTACATCAAAGGTTCAAGTTGGAATTTTAGTTTGTGTAACTACCAACTTGAGGGAGAGTATAGATTCTTTGATCAGTTCGTGCATTATTCACATCAAATATTTTAATCAAGAACCACGTGTTGGAGCATCTCAATCAAAGACTCCTGACTCGAGAATAAGGAGCATTTTTCTCGAAGAACCAACAGAAGAAAAAAGAGTAAGGCATCACATCCAAGATTCAAGCTGGTGTTCTACTATGTTTGTTCACCAGCTTGAGGGGGAGTGTTGATTATCTAAGAAGTGTTAGAGCTTGGGGAGAAGTCTAAATTAACGAAGAGTGTTAAGAGTTTTTTATTTAATATCCAATTAGAGTTTATCCTAATTAGTTATTTAGATTTATTAGAAGTCTTAGTTAAATTAGGAATAAATATTATTTAAATTAGAGATAAAGTATAATTTTAGTTATATTAAAACTCTATTTTAGCCTATTTAAATTCTTACTTTGTAATAGATAAAAGAATAATAAGAAATACAAAGAAACACATTGTTCTCTCTGGAAAATATTTTTTTTATCTTTTCAAACGACAAATCCTTAACTACTGATCACACACAAATTATCATCATTCGTTGCATCTACGGTCACCATGGCCCTATGATATTGATGTGCGGTCAGTGTGTTTCATTTTCTTGGAATTAGTGGACTGGAAGCCATTATTTCCCGGAAGAGATCATGTGCATCAGTTTCGATTTCTTACAGAGGTAAATTCTTTTTATTCTCCAACTGGTAAACTAAGAAAGTGTTTGTAGTATTCCACCATGAATAATGAAGTCTTGCCTTGCAGCTGATTGGAGAAGCTGAGTTGGGGTGTCTGAATGAAAATGCTACGAGATACATCAATCAACTTCCTCTTTATCACCGGAAAGTTCCTACGGATTACCGGTGAGTTTGTTGCAAAAGATTAGCTCTCTGCATCATGTGTAAAACTGTCACTTTTAGGTGAATTTTCTAGTCTTTCCTATATGGATGCAGTTGAGGATGCACTTGCTCAACCCTACCTAAGCTCACTGCATGACTTAAGCAATGAGTCGGTCTGCATGATCCCGTTCAACTTCGATTTCGAGCAAAATGCATTAACCGAAGAACAAATGAAGGAGCTAATATATCAGGAGGCGCTTGCATTCAACCAGGAATATCTGCAACAGTAGTGATATTGTGACTTTGATCAGTATGGAATGATTGATTTCTTACACAAGTTTTGAATACGAATACAAATCAGAGGACAACAACACGGAAGAAACTAGCCAACAACAACATCACACACAGAAAAGTCATTCTGCTAGAGCAGCAAATCTCACCATCCCAAAGGCAATTTAGTTACACAGACAATCTAAAAGTTAAACCACAGTTTTCCAGTTTCTCATGGATGAGCTTCTCCAAGCGTTCAACCATGGCAGGTGTGAGATAGTTCTTCCAATCTCCCACTTTTCCTTTTCTGAAATAGTCTGTGTGGAATCCCAATAACATCTAAACCCTTTTTGTTCACCTCCAGTTTTTTCAACTCCTCAAAGCTACAAATCTTTGCTATTTCTTCAACAACTCCTTGTTTCTCTTCATCCTGTGTGAAAGGAACCCCTAAGAACATGGCCAAATGTTTCAGCTGACAACTGATGTCTTCCTTCAGATCTTCATATTTCAAAAACAGTATCTGGTTGGGATTTTTCTGGCTTGCCTTCCAGTAACCCAAGACGTGATCAAAAAATGGACCAAACGCATGGATTCCACGGCATGACTTGTCAAAAGCTTCATCTAATGACGGTAACTCTTTGCTTTTGTCTCGAAGCTTTTCAGCGAAATGCCAGAGGGAAACGAACATGTCCATGGGGTTTCTACATAAGTAAACAATCTTACAGCGTGAATCTTTCATGGAAGTGGGCAGAGAAGCATAAGGGACGTGGGTGGAGAAAAGCCTTGGCTTGTATGCACAAATGTTGTCGAGATCTGGACAAGGGTTGTTGACATAAACATCCTGCTCCAAGAAACGAACAAGTTGGTGAGGAGTAGAGGTGAGCAAGGGGTTCTCATCCCTCGCAAACCGATCACGGTACAGAGTTGAGAAAGTCAGGGCCTTGAGCCAAGTAGTGCCACATTTCGGGAACGTGGCGACGATAACATCAGAATTGATTGCTTGGAAATGTGTCTGGAAAGAAATCAGTGATTTTAGAGTAAGAGCTGAACACCAGAAGCCTTGATAGAGATAAAGATTGGATATAGACCAACCCTGTTCTTTAGGGAGGGTTTCCACCAGTTGTCTGAGCTCATCATCCCATGATTTCTCAGCATCTTGTGTTAGAGAAACAAGTTTGGCTGTGCTGATTTCTGCTGTATGATCCATGATGAAAACAACAGCTAATCCAGAAAAGGATATAAATAACAACACTGCTAGTGCTTGGCTCCAACTTAAGAATTCCTACTCCACCTGGACTCCAAACATTTTAAAAGTGACTAAAATCTGAACTTAGTGTCTGTTCCACACGTGGTACAAACAGTAATCTGCCATAACAACTTGAGCATTGAATATAGGCTATAGCATAGTCGGTTGGGGAAGAATATTTAATTGGTCCTAGCTGTTTCTTTGGATGTAGATAAAAAACAATTAGATATTTTATCATAACAAAACTATGGGGTCCGGGACAAAGCTTGGACCACCACCATCCTTGAAAGGGACGTAAAGGTTAATGTTTAACATTGACTTGATATTTACAAACCATAAATTAAGGTAGGAGACTACAATGACTAATCCATTATAAAATTTCATCAACACTAAACTTGTTTGGACTTTGAAGAAAAATTATTAAGTTCAAATTAATGATTTCAATCAATGGCAAAACCCAATTCCAGCAGGCAGCTAAATGTTTTGTTGTGGTTTACCGATAAAAAACAACACAAGCTGTCTTTTTGGTATATGCCACCACAGACGGCGTCGTTCTCTGCCCTTCCGCATTCGTAACAATCGTGGGTTTCCCTCCTTCCCTGGCGGCCACGGCCGAGTTAGTCGTCCCAAGATCGATTCCAACCACTTTTTCATTCACAACTCTAACCGGACCCACACTGTACCGTCCACCGTTTCCGTTGGATTTCGCCATCCGTAAGAATGCGGTGTTTAACGGCGAAATCTTACCCAGTCGTTGACCGAAGAAAACGGTTCTAGGTGAGTGGTGTTTGGGTTTTCGCGAAGAGGCGAATCCAATACCACTGAGCACGTGGATTTGAGCAGTGGAAGAAGCCATTGAGAACCTATTGGGATTGCGAAAACTGAGAAAAAACGGAAAGTGTTATAGACTGAGCCGGGATCGGGGTTAGGAAGAAGATAAGGAGAAAACGGGAGAGAAGGGTTTTAAGAGCAGAAAACAAAAGTAGTAGTGTGAGTGACTGCGTGCGGTGGCCGTGGGTGTGAGGATTACAAATTACAGAAACTATTGTTAATAGAAGGAAAATATTGCGGTGGTAAAAAAAAATCATAATTATCTAAAAATTAGAATTTAAAGACTTAGTTTAAAGTTTAATAATTTAAAATTTATGATTTATAATAAAAAAAATTAGAAATTAATACTTTCACATGATTCATCAAATCCGAGATCCTACTATTCAACATAAGCAAAATTTGTTTGTTTTTCTTAAAGAACAGACATTTTAATGAAAGTTGATCATAGTCCTAGATTTTGTTTCATTTTGCTTGTATACTCAAATGTTTAATACATGAGACTCTGAAAAAAATACAATTGTTAAGAACAAGATTTGACTAAAAATGAAAACAATATATAATACATTAATCCTCGTCACTTTCATAGTCACACAGAGAGAGCAGACCTGTGCTGGTAACACGAGATACTGATTCTGGCTTCTCTGCCTTCGAAGATTTCTTCACAATGATCACGGATGGCTTAAAAGGAGCTCGGCAACTCACCGAAACATTCGAACCTGAGAATTTATAAGGAATAGGTTGGTTAAGAGTATTTTAAATGGCATACAAGATCAGAATATATAATTACTAGACAAATACCTTTACTGATGGAATCAGCAGGAACATCGGCTTCTGTCAAAGCATCTGTGGGGTTACTCGAAGATTCTTCAGACACCTTTCTCCTCTGCAGAGAATTCAAACAAAAGCACAAGGATCTCATCAGTATGGTCAGGGGACAATTTAAATGGAGAAAGAAAAAAATAAACACAGCAAATACCAGCTTTACAAACATAATTCAATTTCAACCGATGTTTATGCATGATCCTTAATTAATTTCATTTGGTAAGTTCAATAAAAAGACATCTGAAATAAGGATTAATTTACTTGTATGTATTTAAAAATGCTCTGACCATATGTGTACATGATGATTTTACTTAGGTTGTACTTAGGTTGCAGCATATAGTACCTTTGAGCTATTGTTTGAAGTTTCACCATCCGCATTCGATAAACGGATCAAATCCTCATCGTCGTTGAAAACATCATCTGAAATCCTTCGAACCACTTCCTTTGGCTTCTGTGTTGAAGTTTATACCAGCATTAGAAACATGCCCACCAAGAAAAATGACAGGTGCTAAGTAAAGAAATACGCTGATTCTAACCTGGAAAATGGATTTTATAAGGGCTTCATCTTCTTCTTCTATTTTCTTCTCCTGTTAGCACATTATTACCTCGTAGTCAGAATCATAAAAGAGAAAAGAAAGATAAGCATATTGAGCAATTTGCTTATCACTAATCAATTTTTTGTTTGCATGCACACTTGTGTCCCTCTCTCAGCGAGTATGCGGGTACATAATGCGAACATTCATAAAGATTCTAATGTCAGAGGACCAGATTTAAGAGAATTTGAAGTTACTAGGCATAATTCAACAAGATTATCCTAATAACACCTGATATAATTAAACTAA
Organism: Abelmoschus esculentus; assembly: GCA_035048815.1. Taxonomy (NCBI): domain Eukaryota; kingdom Viridiplantae; phylum Streptophyta; class Magnoliopsida; order Malvales; family Malvaceae; genus Abelmoschus; species Abelmoschus esculentus. Next base: position 19,935,217 of record JAUCBN010000022.1, read on the forward strand.
GCTGACATGATTCAGAAAAAAGATTTTTCCACAAAGAAAATTTAACCCAACACATCTTTGATTTAGAAAAAAATGAAATTGGACAATTCAAAATAGAGTACAGATGAAGCACATTCATGAGATTCTTCCGCAAATAACAGCTTTAGCCAATGAAAAACAAATATAGAAGTATTTTTACCCTTTCTGAAGCAGTGCGCTGCAAGGCCTCCAGCATTACTTCTACACTCACAGTTGCATGTCTGGACTGCAATATAAGATACACAGAGACAATCAAAACAAATTAAATGCTTGAATTATTTTTATAACAGTAATCCTGCTCGTATCTCTTGCATATTAAATAAAAGTTGGTTTAAGTTTTAATTACCTTCATGGACTTCATTTCATCAAGTGCAGCAAGGATGTCCATCTCTCTTTTCGAATCCAACGTTCTGTTCTCCAAAGATTTCATTGCATCTCCCAATTCCTCAGATTCTCTTTTCAGTCTCTCCTTTTCTGCTTCCTAACAAAAGGAAAGATGAAAGATATCAATATACAAGTCATTACTACATATCAAGCAATGTTAAAAGAACTACAGCAACATTTAATTTGATACACAAAGCTCTCACCTCATCCTCAGCACGCCAAGGCTCAAAGTTTCTTGTCGCACCCGATTCAACAACATAATCTGAATTTTGTGGATCTGTTTTTATGGTCATCTCAGCAGAGCACTTGGTGCACTTGAAATAAAATCTAAATATTTGGATTCCCAAATATGTCTACAAATAAGTGAAAAAAACAACAACATAAGTGATTAAATGCACAAAAACACTAAGATCTCAGTCACTAATATGTTAAAAACTAATGAAAAATGAGAGTTTGAAAACAGAAAATGAATCAGTCCAGAAACTTGTATCTAACCAGTGTTCAACTATGATATTCGGACTCAAAAGCATATCATATACGGGCATGCATCCAGACAGTCACACAGAAACTATAAATTTTAAAGTTAATACATGTATAGGATGTCAAATGGCGATCCCCATCGGAATAAACATCAGACCATGTACTTCAATAAAAGTGAAGTCCGAGTAGCATAGGCATTCACTGTCCCTACCTTAAATTTGCTCAGCGAATAAACTATACTAATTGTTTCTGCTTTTACTATTTGGTTGGCCTTCAGAAACAAAATAACGAATAAATACTTTTGAAAAAAAAATTAAAACCAACATATTTAGTTTCTACTTGAAATAAATTGCAAGATTTCATTTTTCATATACAACAAGGATTCTATAATCAGCTTTACATTATAATTATCAGGTTATCTTTTAAACCAATTGGCATGATTTTGTGTTTCTACTATTTGATATTGTTCTCTATAGCAACATTTAAAGCGAAAAAATAAAACGCAGACGTTAACAACCAAACAGAATCTCACCAAGCAGGGAATATCTTTTAATTGTTGCCTTTTCTACATATCTTTCTTGAATTTAAAATCGGAACAGAGAAAACAAGTTCTAATATTTCCAAATAGTTAAATCGAAGCTAGGGAATTAGAAGAAAACTTCAAATACCTCGCCGATAACATCTTCTTTGCGGGAATTGAACTTCGTGCCTTTGTAGATGTAATTCCCGCAGGTATTACAACGGATGCTCATCGGAAGCATCATCCGAACCTTCATCTGTTGATTCTTTGGTCGTCTGGCCCTCGGAAGCTTCGACGGATCGAAGTCCGGCGGGTAATATTTGTTAAGCACTTTTCTCTCTCCCATCTTCGGAGATCACACAGATTTCGATTCAAATCGAGGGATGATGGCAGATGAAGGGAATAGACAAGAATCAAGTAGAGATCTTTGGATCCTAGGGTTTCAAAAAATTAGGAGCAGGAAAGAGACGAGCGAGGGGTTTAAAAGAGGGTAGTGGATACATTTTATATATAGATTTCGATAACATAAAACATTAAAGTTATATAGTAATTAGTATTTGAATAATTATCAATTAAAATAGAAAATCTAAATTAAATTTAAATTAACTGCATTACACGTTATAAAAGTTATAATCTTTATTTAAAATTAATTTTATTTTGTATTTTTTAAATTATGACATTATAAATTAATTTATAATTTTATAATTTTTTTGATTTTATTTTTAAACTATAATCATAGTTTAAAATCAGTCTTAGTTTTTTATTTTGTCACATATATTTTTAATTTTTTAATAATATACATATATCTATAAATAAAACTATAATCATCATTTAAGTCAGTCTTAATTTTTTTTTAATTTTATCATATATTTTTAATCTTTTAATAATATACATATATCTTATACATAAAAAAAAATTAATTCAAATATCTTAAAAAAAACAGATTTTAAAATTTTAAATATTTTGTAACATACTAAAAACCGGGTTAGTAGAATAATTCGAATCATTCGTAAATTAAATCGAATCACATGTTAATTGGATTAAAAGTGAAGGATACAAATTAAAATAAATTAAATGAGAAACTTAAATATTGCATGGTAATTATGAGGAATCCCTAGACTACACTTTGTAATAAACTAAGTCTAGTTATGACTAAGAGGGTAAAATGGTCATTTCACCCTCATTAATAAACAAGAAAATTCAACCCAATTTCTCTTCTTTCTCCTCATTCACGTGAACAACAACAAAATAGAAGGGAGAAGGGAAAATTTGAGAGAAATTTGGGGAAAATCAATTGAGAATGTTAAGTGTTTTGCATGAATGGAGATTTGACTAAGAAATCACATTTGATTAGCTTGGTAAGTTCTTCCTTCCTTAACCAAATAGTTTGGGGTTTTGAACTTTTGGGTTTTATTTATTCTATGATGTTTTCAAGTTAATTAGGTTGGTAGAAACTTAATTTAAGGATTATATTTGTTTGGGTTTAGCTTTTGAAGCATGAACAATAGGTTAAGAAGCTTGGATTCTAGATTTTTATAAATGTCGTATATGTGTTAATTAATTCGATACGTTGCTGGAAAATGGGTTAATTGATGTTGATTTTATGATTAAGGTGCTGGAAAATTTATAAGGACAAGCTTAGATTAGAACCAAACCCATAGAATGAAAACTAGCCAAAATTGCCTAGAAATACAATTTCGGGTAATACTTTTGAGAAAATTCCCTAGGTCGAATTTGAAGGAGTTAGGAGCTGAAATTTTGAAGTATAATACTCTCATATACCTAGTTTATATGAAAATTTATGGAACCTCAATCGGAGTTTTGTAGAAAGAGTTATAAGCTTTTCCGTAAGGGATGTTCGAACAGTCCTGAACCTGGACAGGTCTGTTTCGAATGAATTCTGGTGTTGATTGGTTGGGGATTAAAATATAAGGTTAATTTTTCCTTGTAGATGATCTTCTTAGCTTTCCAAAAAGGTATAATGAGCTAAAATCGGATATGAGAGCTAGGAGATATGATCGATTCTTTAAAGGGTAGCGAAACTGTCCCTAACGAACAAATGTGCATGTTTACATTAGTTAAAGTTTAAGATCACTTGAATTAAGTGATTATGATAAGTTCTAATGAATGGATATTTGTATATGGATTACTAGATAATCAAAGAGAAGAAAATATCGAAAAGGAGGAAAAGCTCGAGCAAGCTAGAAAAAGAGGCAAAAGGATCACTATCTACAATCCTTGAATTGCTTGGAACCATTGTGAATATGGCAACTTTAGGGTTAGGATTAGGTCCTAACCATCCTTTTTGTTATTTGATTTATATTATAATCTGACTAATAATATATTTGGTAAAAAGAGAATGAGGATTAATGTTAAGTGACTTGTTTGACACTATGATTGTATGCTAGATGGTTAAACTAGCTTAGTACATTTTGCATAGCTCGGAAATGCCGAGGTAAGTTATGGCACGCGGCTACGGATGTCAAGTATGTGAGTCATGCATAAGACATGCTTATGATGCTTTGATCATTCGTTTGGTAACATGATATGAATACTTGTTCACTCACATGATATGTATGCCTTGATAATAGCATGACATAAGTGCTTTTGGTTTTGATAGCATGAGTTAAGTTTTTTTGTGATAGCATGATAATGCTTTTGGGATAGCATGATATGGACATTGCTTTCGTATTGAAACTTGAATAAAGAAAACGATATTGAGCCTTGGTCGATAGTTGGTCATAGGTAGTACGGCATGCCTAGGGTCTGAGCTCATTTGTTAGTACTTCGGTACTTCTGTTCAATACTTTGGTACTTTTGTTCGGTATTGTGGGTACCTTTGATTGGTGGTTAGTCACCATTTGTTAGAGATCGTGGGTATCTTTTGTTAGTGCCTTTGTGGTACTTTTTGTCAGTGCCTTCGTGGTACTTCTGATGACTCGCTTACCTAGTCTAACTATACCAAAGCATCATTTGAAACTAGTCCGAAAGATTAAACTTAAGATGTGAAAAGACCATTTAAAATGTATTTTCTTATGAAGCATTTCAATTCGAATATGTAATTGCTATTGAGCATTTGATTGTAAATTACTATTGAGCATTTGGATATGAATTGCTATTGAGCATTTGGAACAAATAAGGAGCCTTTCATACGACTTTGATTATGATAGCTTTGAAACATGCAAAATTGGCTAATGTGACATATGAACTTAAATATGCTAGCTTGCATTTGAGCATTTAGTTTGTGAACTTGGATTGTATGCTAGAGGCATAACAAGTATGACAAGCATGACATTATGATAAGCATGTTATTGGTGATCGGTACTTTTTGTATATTGGTTAAATTGATACTATGAACTTGATTGATTGCTACTTGGAGCATGTTATTTATTATTTGTTTAATGTCTAAATGGTTAGACTTAGGGTTGCCTCACTAAGTACTTCATATGTACTTACCACCGTTTGTTTCCTTCTTCCCAAAACAACAGGTTATTGAGCTAAGGAGCTAGATCGAGATTGATCGAAGGCAAGGACACCAAGCAAGCTAAGTATAATATTTTGTAATTTTGCTAACTCCTAGTATTTGGTGGCATAGTGATCATGCTAGACTAGCTTATGCACTTTGATATTTGGTCTATGGTTTGTATATATGATCATTCGAGCATTCGGTTTGTAAGCCATAAGGCATGATGAACTCGTTACGCTAGCCTTATATGTTTGAGACTGGCTTATGATTCGTATATGTTGGCCTTATAATATGTATGTGGTATGTAAGTAATGATCTTGGCTTAAGAAACACGGAACTAAGTAGGATAACATGTGCATCCTTGAAACTACAACATGGGTATGCTAGTTGTCATAGTGAGAAATATATGGTATAGGGGTTAGCTTGATTGTAGAATGGCATGAATGATGAAACGGTTATAGGCAATATAATTGGTAATTGGGTATTAATGCCTAAATATGTTGAAATTGTCCTTTAAGGATTAGGAATGATTTGCGACCATATAGATAGTCTTTTGGTTAATGTCTAAGTGTTTAAAAAGCTAGAAACCTGTCAATTTCGAGCAGGGGTATCGATACCAATTCCAGGTGTATCGATACCCCTTTTGATAATAACAAGTCGGTTCGATACCTGGTTCGATACCAAACTGACCAGTGAGCTCAATGAGCTCCTCAATTCGATACCTGTATCGAAACAACTACCATAGCCTTAAGTCAAAGAGTCAACGAGTCAGACCCGATTCGATACCAGTTTCGATATCAAATCCTCCAGTGAGCTCCTCGAGCTCCTCCGATTTGATACCTATATCGATACAGGTTGTTCTAGTTTTGGTTAACAAGTCAACATGGGTGACCCGTATCGAACTGTGTTTCGATACACCCTGTTTCGATACCTCTTTATAGGGGGTGTCGATACCCCTAGCCAATTTTGGTTCGGATCTTGAGTTTAAAATTGTTTGGTTAATAAGAACATATTAAAGATTGATAAATAAATAAAATTTGGTTAAGGGTCTTTAATTGAGCTTGTTTGTGACTAGAATTTGAGATTTTGTAATTGTTGAACTAAAATCGATTGAAATCGAATGTTAGATGATTTACAATTGAGAAATAAAATAAGTCCAAGATTAATTGATAGACGAAGTGAAAGTGAATTATGGAAATTGATATATGTTTAAGGTTAGAAAAAGTTTTAATTTGATCCAATATTTGATAAAGGAATATACTTGTGATGTTATACATATAAATGAATTATCTTAGATTTGAATACAAGTTCGAGTTTATATGTTCGGTGACGCTCCCGTCTCCTAACCCGGGGTGAGGGTGTCACATATTTAGTTTTATCTTAAATTATTATTTGTAGCATCATATTATTTACGTGGTAATTAATAATTTACGGGCAAAAGGTGTTAGATAAAGGACCCCTTGTCCCCTTATATTTTTATTCTTATGATGAATGTCTGGAGTACAAATTATTGTCTCCTATAGTGAAATTGTACGTGGGATGATTTTCATTTAGAAATGAAAAAACTCATTGGACATTGTAGCATGAAGATTGATCCCTTACCTGTACGAGATTTGGGAAACCCTTTAGTCACAAAAAATCTCTCATATTTACTAGATTATTGAGAGAATTAAAAGTCGGACTTATGGGTGTAAACAAGCTGAGTCGAATTAGAGTAGTGTTGAGTTCGATTTGACACGAAAGTGTCGCAACCTTTTTAAAAATTGAAAGCGTGTGAAAATAGCCCGACGAATTAATTTTAGAAAATCCAAATTTTGTCGGTTTTAATCTTGAAAAACCCAAATTTTAAAAAAGTATATAATTTAATTTTAAAAATTTGTTTGGAGTCGCCATCGACCACTTTGGTAGGCCAAACACCATAAAACAAACCAGAGATTCGTTAAAAAAACATTTGGGTTCGGAAGTCAGTTACGTATAAGGACGACCCTTACAAACGCCCAAAAAATTGGTACCTTATTAATTTCATGTGGCATTTTGATATTTTGAAGATAGATATTAATTTAATTCTCCATTGTTAATTAAACACTACTTGAATTGAGGATATCCTTTTGATTAAGAAATTACATCACCTTTAAACTTGGGCTGAATGAGACATCCTCTAGATAGGAAATCTCACCCAAATTTAAAGGAATCTAACTTCCGCCTCAATAGATTTAAATGCATGACCGTATTTTTGTCTTGTTCATTTTAAGTTCTAACCTAGGAGGGCTCCATTAATTAAATATTAAAACCTATTTAAATTACTAATGTCACTAATTATTTACCAACCAATTTATTTAATTCTAAACCTAAGTCATTTTATCAAGTTCTAGGTTTTAATAGCACATGAATTCGATACCAAGGTACACTCTTTAGACCAACATCATGGTATGTCAAAACACGGCCTCTTAGTGTATCCGAGGAATAAGATTCAAATATTATTGTTACTAAATTATCTCCCTATTTAATTAATTATTTAATTAAAGTAACTAACCCTAAAAAATCTCTAGTTTAATTGACTAACCCTAAAAAGGCTCTAATTTAATTGACTAGGCGAAAATAGATGTTTTCCTAAACAAACATTTTACATGGATTTAAGAATGCAAGCAAATAAATAATTTAAATAAATAGTTTAAAAAACTAATTAAAAGACAAAATTCTGAGCATATTTCGGATCAAACACATGAAATTTAGATGGTATTCTATTCAACTTTCTAAGTACATTGATCATGACTTTGATCTAATAATAATCGACTATTTAAAATAAATATACATTACCTTAAATATGACTTATTGGTAGAGATCAAACTTTAACAAAATGTGCATTGAAACCCATCAGACAAGTATGAATGATTGTTGATTGTTGAAGAAATGCAAACTGCAATGCATCCATTTCCAGCAGCCAATATTCGGCAAGCTTTAATGTTCGGTAGGCCACAATGTTGGAGACTCAATGTTAGTGACCTTTTCTCCATGTTCATAGACCTTGGCAATGAATTCAGAGGACTTGGAGGAGTATCGATCAGCAAGAAATCACATATTTCATATTCTGTTCTAATTCGACAAGTATATCGCTTGATTTCTGAGATAAGGATGTTTTTCCCTTTCCGTCTCAAGTTTGATGATCCTTCTCCTTGGAACCGTCCCTTCACACATATTTGCGAATCGGAAATGAAGACCGTAAGGAGGTGAAAATGATGGGTTGATAGAGATGCAAAGTTCCCTCAAGTGAATGACCGAATCCATGGTCTTGTCTCCCCCCACCGAAAGAATGGAAATTTTTTTTCTCCCAGGAGAAATGAAAATTGCCGCTTGGGAAACCAATCCTGGAGCCCCTGTCCTTTTGTTGTGCCATCAAACCCTGTACCTCCCACATTTCTTTGTTCTGTAAGAGCTTTGTTTATGAAATAGTGGAGTAAACAAGACCAAGATCAAACCCCAGATATTTTATTGGCTATTGATGTAACGTGGCATTTCCATGGGCCAGGTGTGGGGAATTAGTTGTTTAGGGAGGAAGAGTCATCATGCGATGTGTACTTAGGAGAAAGGGAGGCGTTGGAGCCATGACATTAGATCTGTGATCGGTTACTCCATGACCGTGCACTTAAAAGTAAAATCCCCCTTTTTCCAGTATGTGAACCCCCTTTTTTATGGTTAAGTCCCCCCCTTCACCGATCACAATTCTTCCATTTTAAAGGGCTTGGATCAAAATCCTAACTCAAACACAACTCTATCACATCCCCCAAAATCTCTCAAATTATCTTCATCCTAACAAAACTCAACAACCCACAATCTTGATATTTTCTCTGTTTTTTATTATTTTTTATATACTTTTTTATTTTTTGTTTTTTACTATTTTATTATTTTTTATATTTTATTTTGTTTTTTAGTTTTTATTTATTTATCAAAAATTCGTGATAACAAATTCCCCTCTTTGCTCAATGTTGCGAAGCAGGAGATGGGCAAAGACTGAAAAAAACGAATTTTAATTGAGCCGTTTGGTCGAAGCTTGAAGTTGATCTTCTTATTACGAATTTTTTCTTGCAGAATCTACGATGTGACTCGAGGTTGTTCTTCTTGTTCTGAAATTCCTCGTCTCTGGGATATTTGGAGTTGTTCTTCTTATTACAAAATTCTCTAGGTTTTGAAGTTGTTATTCTTATTACGAAATTCTTCAGATGAAAATCTTTAGACTCATCAAGTGATGGAGCTTGAGGCTGTTCTTCTTATTACGAAATTCCTCATCTCTGGGAGATCTGAAGCTGTTCTTCTTATTACGAAATTCTCCAGATAAAAGTGGTGAAATCCGAGGCTATTCTTCTTATTACAAAATTCCTCGTATCTCGTGAAATTTGGAGCTGTTCTTCTTATTACGAACAAGACCAAACTCATCAAGTGATGGAAATCGAGGTTGTTTTTCTTATTACGAAATTCCTCGTTTCCGGGAGATCTAGAGTTGTTCTTCTTATTACGAAATTCTCCAGATAAAGGTGGTGAAATCTGAGGCTGTTCTTCTTATTATGAAATTCCTCGTATCTCATGGAATTTGGAGCTATTATTCTTATTATGAAATTTTCCAAACTCGTCAAGTGATGGAGCTCGAGGTTGTTCTTCTTATTATGAAATTCCTCGTCTCCAGGAGATCTAGAGTTGTTCTTCTTATTACGAAATTCTCCAAATGAAAGTGATGAAGCTTGAGGTTGTTCTTCTTATTACGAAATTCCTCATGTTACACCACTTCTTTCGGGACTCACACCGAGAAGGCTGCCAATAATATTGTTTTAATCGGGACTCACGCCGAGAAGGCTATCAATTTCTGTTTGTTGTTGCTTGATTTCTTTTTCATTGATTCTTGAATCATTTTTCTGCAAAAAGAGAAGTCATCAATTAATACAAATTCAACATGAATTAAATTGAAAGACTTTATCTTTGCATTTGGTATCGTCATCGCTTCCTATTCAAGATTAAACATTTTCTCGTCTGAATCCATTGTTGGTTTAACTCGATTGATGTTGCTCAATGTTTTATTTCCCTATCATGGAACTCATGCTCCATTCTTCTTATGCACGAATAGATATGTAGGTTCTATTCTTCTCTTGATCGAGTAGATAAATAAAAAAAAGGTTCAATTTTCCTTGTGTACGAATGGATATGCAGGTTCAAAAAGAGGTTCCATTCTCCTTGTGCACGAACGGATATACAGGTTCTATTCTTCAAGTACTCGAATAGATAAGCATTTTCAAAAAGAGGTTCTATTCTCCTTGTGCACGAATGGATATGCAAGTTATATTTTCTCCAAGTGCTCGAATAGATAAAGAGGTTTGGTAAACAATTGGTCTTTGTTGACCTTCTGAAATGTTTTTTCTCGAATTTCCTTCCTCTGAAGTCTTTGTTTGTCCTGATCTGGATTGCTTTGTTGATCTTGTAAATTCCTGTTAAAATTAACAACAAAAATATCTTGAATGCATGAGTTAGCATGTTTTACCATGTGGATGCCTAACCATATGATTCATGAATGTTAATTGAAGACCACTTAGGTAAACTTCCAGCTTCAATGAAAGCTCATAACTTCTTGTTTTATCTCCCGATATATTTTCTTTGACTGATATGAGAATTCATTCCAAACTCAGGTTCAATTTTCAAAGTCTTTGCTTTTTTGCTCTAAAACGCATTTTTAGATTTATTCTTCCTTTTTTCCTGTCTTTTTTCTTTCTTTCAACAAATGAAGTCTGTCATGATCTCAATGACGCTTGTTCCCGTCTTCAACATATGATCTTTTCTCTTGTATTTTCAACCTTTGAACACTAGGAAAGATCCATTTTGGGAAAGATTTATTCTCTGCTCTGAAGAATTCATCATTTCTATTGCTCAAGCATGCAAGCTCCATTCTTTTTGCAACATTGACCCACTCAAATTTGAGCATAATTGTCTTGTTTTCTTGTTCCGATATTCGCCCTTAAAAACTTACATGTCTTCAAGTATCTCAACAGTAACAATTATTCTCTTTGATAAATTGATCAGTTATATTTTGCTCCAAATAATGGCCATTGCTCTCTCTTTGCCCCAAGTGTACTTGTGTCATCTTTGTTGCTCTTGCTTAAATATTTTGACATTTGGAGCTCTAGTTGTTTCTCGTCATATTTTCATCAACAATCGAGTACTGAGGTCACCTTCTATTCTACCTGCACTTAAAGGATTAGTACATCATAGTAATTCCCATGAAATCCTTTATTTTTCTTGTATCTAATCAGCAAAATGCTTGTAAAAACAATAAGCAAAAAGCTCAAAATAGTATTTTGAAAACATTGAAAACTATCATGGCGAACAAAAACAAAAAACTGGGCCTCTGAATACCAAGTGTAATAAAGCCTTTGAACAAATTTGCAAAGATCAATTATGATGTGACCATTTTCCAATTTATTAGACTTTCAGGAGAAACATTCTCATTTTTCTAATTCTACCCCGTTTAGGTGACACTCTTTTTCTCACTTGCTCACCATACCCAATTTTTCTCTCTTTTTTGATCTCGATCAAGCATTAAAAGACTAAAAATCCTTGAAGAAAGGTTAACCCTGGTAAGCGGGATATATTCTGAAGACTAATTCTCTTTGTTCCAATATCCGTATATGGTCAAAATAGTCTTTTATGGCTTGTAATATGGGCTATGGTTTATAGCTACCTAAGAAATGATATATAGGCTCAAGTAATTCAAGGGTGATAAAATCAAGGATCATTGTCGCACTGATATGAACATGCTCTGATGAAATACTTTTCTCTTTTTCCTTGCGGATCACTCTAGACTGACCTTTTTTTTGGATTTTCACCCTAGAGGTCATTTCCTTTTCATCACTTCTTTTTCCAGTGGTTCATCTCATCAAAATGTTTCACCGAACTTTATGTTCGTTTTTCTTTTTCGATGCTTCAACTTTTGTGTCAACAATTTGACTTGGTTTTGTATTTCACTTTTATTTTCTACCACTAATTCACAAGGCATCACAACCAAGAACATTTCACTTTCGAACACATTTTCATCCTCTTTTACCCCTAGTGTAGGGTTGATCCTTAGTTTGGGTTGAACCGAAAGAAAAATAACATTAGGCTCAAAGGGGACAACAAACGATATTTTTCTTATTTTCTTTCTTTGAGAAGGGAAATCAAGGAATGCCAAATATCATCCCATACTCGGATATCTTTAAAGAAAAGCAGACTTCAGTTGGACGATGTTTTGGGTTATCACTTTATTCAAAGACCTTAGCCAGCAATGCTTGAGAGGAAATTCACTCAAAATTTAGGATTTAGGATTTTCTATAATTCCTGAACACTCATTAATGTCATCCTTTCAGCCTAAGTAAAGTGGTAATGAGTCACATTATTGAGGTTGATCTCCGAATTCGATTTAAGGTCAATCCTGCAATGAGCATTCAAGATCTAAAAAGAAAGATGTCAGTAATGATATATACATATATGTATGGGTGATCAAAACTTAACCCATAATAAAGAATAAAATAATTAAAGAATCAAAGAATATGAAATGTTTGCCACTTGAGAAAAATATATATATATGAAACAAGCATCATGAGCAAAGAGATTGAAATAACCTCCCTTACAAAGAACCTCCAGTGCTCGCGGGCAAAAACAATTGGGATGATTCAGGGTATTACTCCGTAACGGTCTAAAAATGCAATATCTCATGTAATTCATTTGTCTATCATCCATTAAAGAAAACCAGAGTGAATTTCAACCACCCCAATTTACCATCGAATTTACTCTTTCTTGATTCCGTTTTGGAGTTGGATTCTCGAATTTCGAAGCATCAATGTAACTTATCCTTTGATTGCCCCATGTTTGGTCTGATCTTTACAAGTAAATTCATGACTCAACATAATTTGCCCCACTTACATCGTTTGGGGTGAATAAATTCCCGAAGTCTTGTCAATTTGTTAACATCATGATCGAACACTTTATTATTGTCTTCATAGCTCAAACTCTAATCTTTTAGATTTTCAACAGATGCCCTAATTATTAAACTCGACCGCTTTTCTCCTTTGACTTCTTTTTGAGTTTTTCTATTTCTTTTTCTTTTTTCCTTTTTTACAAAAAGAATCTTTTGAAACTGAACTCTTGTGTAAGATAAATTTCCATTCAGTTCTCTTTCATTTGCATTTCCTCCGGACGACTTTCTTTCACAATTTCCTTGACACTAAGCAATGTGAAAACGGGTGTCTGATTTTGAGATCGTCTGATCTTTTATATTATCCAAGTAATCCTCAATAATTTCTGAAATTTCTTAATCTTAACATATTTTAATTTATGCTTGTCAAAATGCAATGCTACTTTACAAGTAATATTTAAAATAAAATGTAATTTTTTTGTTATTTTATATTCCCCTAAAAATGTAATATTTGAATGATGCAATGCATGAATGCAAGAGATATCGATTTTAAAAGCTTATCATTAGAAAACATTCATCTAACTAAAAGATTGAATACAAGGAGAAGTCAACTTGTTGATAGGAAACATCTGGCTCGAGCTTCTTGGTTAATCACCTCGTTCAGTCTGATTCGACAACTGTACTGGTATGTCGATGAAAGTCTGTTGACAAGTTTGTAGCTTTATCGAGCAAAAACAACCGTATATATCTGGTATTTCTTGTACTTGATTCTAAAGTTGACCACTAATTCCATTTTGCATAACCTTGGTGCCTGACTCGGTTCGACTTTCAATATGTTGTCCTTTATTTGAAATACTAGTTCAAAGCTCGCAAACTGATTTTCTGCATGTCGTGTAGTATTTTCTAAATCCCTTTTCTATTTCTCATCTTCATCATTCGATAATTCCTTGGGATGCCCCTAGTTCTGATTATCTTCGCCTTCTAATCATCGCATCTCACTTATATCTACACTTGCTCAGGTACCCGACTTGAAGCTCAAACGAATGATAAACTCAATATAAGTCTAATTCTTTTCACCTACTGGTACGGTATAGCAAAACCTCGTAGTTGTTGGTGTTGTAACCGTCTTCTTGAAAACAACTAAAAACCTTATTGAAGAATATTCAAATTACCTTTAATTTTGGCAGGCATGCCCTATGCTTGAAATCTTCTGAATCATCCTTGTATAATTGGTACTTGGTCTTCTCGAACATTAACTTTGCTCTTGCACTGAGTCTTCTCGAATATGATCCATCCTGGCATATTGTCTTCTACTTGTATATCAAACTCTTTAGTTTATGACCATTATCTATACAACTAGCTCATGAATCGATATCTCTAATGCATGCTATATGAACTCACTCACACGCCACCAAAAAAGTGTCAGTATGATGAAATAATAATCTGAAAAAAAAATAAATTAACTTGCAAAAAAAATAACCAGAGAACAATTGATATCGCATAAAAATAACCAAAGAGCATAAATTAACTAGAGAGCAAGTTATATTACATCAAAATAACCAGAGAGCAGTTAAGCAGAAATTCTAATTTCGGTAGCATACCGCCTTATCTTATGGTCACGGTCTGGCTCTAATAGGGGTAGGTTTCTACTCTATTCATGTGGGTTTTGGTCTAGACACTGGGTTCCCGAACTGTCCTTATCGTCTACTGCGACGATAAGACATCGATTCGGTGGTATAGGTCCCTTACAACGGAGGTGAAGACCTCATGACGCGTAAGGTTAGTATACCGGAAGTAGATAAAAATTCGAAACTCGAAGCTGGAGAGCATCACGTCGGATAACATCTACTCCCACTCAAGGGTGAAAGCTCGGGTCGAGAGTTTATGCATGAATGACACATATATCACAAAAATGAAAATGCTACCCTCATTCAGACGATATTTATTTAACAATAATGAATTAAATTAATATCTATATTCAAAATACCGAAATGTCACGTGTAATTTTTTAAAAAAAATTAGGCTTGACTCACAAAAAAGAATTTTTAAGTCCTCAACGGAGTCGCCAAGCTGTCGCAACCTTTTTAAAAATCGAAAGCGTGTGAAAATAGCCCGACGAATTAATTTTGGAAAATCCAAATTTTGCCGGTTTTAATCTTGAAAACCCAAATTTTAAGAAAGTATATAATTTAATTTTAAAAATTGGTTTGGAGTCGTCACTGGCCACTTTGGTAAGCCAGACACCATAAAAGAAACCAGAGATTCGTTAAAAAATATTTGGGTTCGGGAGTCGGTTACATGTAAGGACGACCCTTACAAACGCCCAAAAAATTGGTACCTTATTATTTTCACGTCGCATTTTGATATTTTGAAGATAGATATTAATTTAATTCTCCATTGTTAATTAAACACTACTTGAATTGAGGATATCCTTTTGATTAAGAAATTACATCACCTTTAAACTTGGGTTGAATGAGACGTCCTCTAGATAGGAAATCTCACCCAAATTTAAAGGAATCTAAATTCCGCCTCAATAGGTTTAAATGCATGATCGTTTTTTTGTCTTGTTCATTTTAAGTTCTAACCTAAGAGGGCTCCATTAATTAAATATTAAAACCTATTTAAATTACTAATGTAACTAATTATTTACCTACCAATTTATTTAATTCTAAACCTAAGTTATTTTATCAAGTTCTAGGTTTTAATAGCACATGAATTCGATACCAATGTACACTCTTTAGGCCAACATCATGGTACGTCAAAACACCGGCCTCTTAGTGTATCCAAGGTATAAGATTCAAATACTATTGTTACTAAATTATCTCCCTATTTAATTAATTATTTAATTAAAGTAACTAACCCTAAAAAATCTCTAGTTTAATTAAGTGACTAACCCTAAGAAGGCTCTAATTTAATTAACTAGGTGAAAATAGATGTTTTCCTAAACAAACATTTTACATGGATTTAAGAATGCAAGCAAATAAATAATTTAAATAAATAGTTTAAAAAACTAATTAAAAGCAAAATTCTAAGCATATTTCGGATCAAACACATGAAATTTAGATGGTATTCTATTCAACTTTCTAAGTACATTGATCATGACTTTGATCTAATAATAATCGACTATTTAAAATAAATATACATTACCTTAAATATGACTTGTTGGTAGAGATTAAACTTTAACAAAATGTGCATTGAAACCCATCAGACAAGTATGAATGATTGTTGGAGAAATACAAACCGTAATGCATCCATTTCCAGCAGCCAATATTCGGCAAGCTTTAATGTTCGGTAGGCCACAATGCTGGAGACTCAATGTTAGTGACCTTTTCTCCATGTTCATAGACCTTGGCAATGAATTCAGAGGACTTGGAGGAGTATCGATCAGCAAGAAATCATAGATTTCATGTTTCGTTCTAATTCGACAAGTATATCGCTTGATTTTTGAGATAAAGATGCTTTTCCCTTTCCGTCTCAAGTTTGATGATCCTTCTCATTGAAACCGTCCCTTCACACATATTTGCGAATCGGAGATGGAGACCGCAAGGAGGTGAAAATGGTGGGTTAATAGAGATGCACAGTTCCCTCAAGTGAATGGCCGAATCCATGATCTTGTCTCCCCCCACCGAAAGAATGGAATTGTTTTTCTCGTAGGAGAAATGAAAATTGTCGCCTGGAAAACCGATCCTGGAGCCCCTGTCCTTTTGTTGTGCCACCGAACCCTTGCACCTCCCCCTTTCTATGTTCTGTAAGAGCTTTGTTTATGAAATAGTGGAGTAAACAAGATCAAGATCAAACCCCAGATATTTTATTGGCTATTGATGTAACGTGGCATTTCCATGGGCCAGGTGTGGGGGATTAGCTGTTTAGGGAGGAAGAGTCATCATGCGACGTGTACTTAGGAGAAAGGGAGGCGTTGGCGCCATGGCATTAGATCTGTGATCGGTTACTCCATGACCGTGCACTCAAAAGTAAAACCTCCCTTTTTCGGTATGTGAACCCCCTTTTTATGGTTAAATCCCCCTTCACCGGTCACAACTCTTTCATTTTAAAGTGCTTGGATCAAAGTCCTAACTCAAACACAACTCTATCACATCCCTTAAAATCTCTCACATTATCTTCATCCTAACAAAACTCAACGACCCACAATCTTGATATTTTCTCTGTTTTTTATTATTTTTTATATACTTTTTTATTTTTTGTTTTTTACTATTTTATTATTTTTATATTTTATTTTGTTTTTTAGTTTTTATTTATTTATCAAAAATTCGTGATAACAGAAAGCTCAAACTCGAAAAGCTCAAAAAGCTTAAACTCGACTCATTTATAGCCCTAACTAGACGTCTCGTTGTCCTTCTTTTACAGGCCGTTTGCAGCTCATTCAGACTGTTATATTTTAGCATCCAAAACTTCTGATGTAGGATTTTCCTTATCCCTTCATAGATCTTAAAACATGTTACACGGTTATGCAATGTTTTTCTTTAAAAAGGTTCTAATAGTTTGATTAGAGGGGACAAGGCGGTTTGAGATAAAGTGTGTTATTTGAAGTGTGAGGGAAGCTTTAGTATTAAAGAAGTCCAAATCATCTCCTCCTTTCTCATGCCTCCATTTATGTCTCACTTTAAATTAGAGGGTTTAGGGTATAAGGTTTAGGGGTTTAGGTTAGGGTATAGAGAATTAGGGGTAAGGTGTATTTTTTTAGGTATAGGGTTTAGAGTTTAGGATATAAAAAATATGGGTTATGTTTAAAATTTAATTTTTTAGTAAAATAACAAAGGAGGCACAAATGAAGGCATGGGAAAGGGGCAGAAGATTTTTGCTCGGATTAAAGACATCTTTGTATGAAATAAATCATGTATGTTAAATTGCTTATGGCTTATTCTTTCTAAAACAGGTTCTATTGGGGTATATCTTTTGAAAGGGGTTTCACTTGGATAAGCCCCTATAGAGAGCCATTATAGTTGGTCTTAGAAAAAGATTCTTAGTTTATAAGATGATTTGATTCATGTAGGTGTCTTGCAAAGTGGTTTTAAAACAAGAAAAGTTTGGGAAGCTCTCAGACAGAAGAATGAGAAAGTGGAATGGTTGGTTATTTAAGATATAGATAGTCTTTTAAAAGTAGAATTATTTCGTGATTGGTTATCGAAGATAGATTATCTATTAAAAGTAGGATGATGAATCGGAGAATTCAAGTCATCGATACCTGTGTTTTGTGTATCTTTGAACTGAGGACGAGAGACTGTTTGATGTAGCTATTTATTTGCTGAAAACTACCAGGGTTCGATTAATTTAGTGTGATTATTTATATCATATATTGCAAGAGAGAGAAATGAAAGATTACATAGAAGTCAAAGAAGTTGGTCCGTGATATTGTCTAGAGGATTCGGAATGATGTTCAATCTCGATAGCTTGGATGCTAAAAAATTCCTTTCTTCATCTAGTTTACTCATTGATTGGGACTTGGTTTAATTGGTGCTATTTGTTCGTTTCTTTTTCTGGATAAGTATGGGGTATAAGGTTTATGTTTGGATGGAGTATAGTTTTAGGTTTATTTGGATGAATAAAAATCATTTATAAAAAAATATATATTTCCAATTGATGTCGGACCCCAATTCCAGCAGGCAGCTAAATGTTTTGTTGTTGTTTACTGGTAAGAAAATTACACGAGCTATCTTTTTCACTTGCTGTCAGTGAAATCTGCATCAATTACATCCCCATCAGGCCCCTTGTTTGATGAATCTGAAGGTCCACTTTCAGCACCAGGTGCAGGTCCAGGTCCGGCACCTCCAGCACCGGGTTGGTTGTAAAGTGACTGACCAAGTTGCATAACTTCTTGGTTGAGTGCAGCCATGGCATCCTTCATACCTTGTGTTGAGTCCTGTGAGATGGCATCCCTCAATTCTTGCAACTTTGCCTCTACTTTCTCCTTGACCGGACCAGGGACCTTGTCTCCGAGCTCTTTCAGTTGCTTCTCAGTCTGGTAGACGACAGAATCGGCTTGGTTCTTTGTGTCAATGGCATCCCTTCTCTCCTTGTCCTCCTTTGCAAACTTCTCAGCTTCCTTTACCATTCTATCAACCTGCATATTTCAACAAATGAATCAAATTCGAGCAATCATTTAATATCATTACGTGAATCCAAGTAAGATGAAAAGGGCTTCAAAGCAATTCATGGGAGAAACAATAGAAATACATCCCAAATTTAAATGTGCATACCTCGTCATTTGGCAAAGTACTAGCACCGGTAATAGTGATGTCCTGCTTCTTCCCGGTTCCTTTATCAATAGCAGTGACTGAGAGGATGCCATTGGCATCAATGTCGAATTTGACTTCAATCTGTGGAACACCACGCGGTGCAGGTGGGATACCATCAAGTCGGAAACTGCCAAGAGATTTGTTATCCCGAACAAACTCTCTTTCACCTTGGAGTACATTGATCTCAACACTTGTCTGGCCATCGGCAGCTGTTGAAAAAACTTCTGATTTTGAGGTTGGCAGTGTGGTGTTTCTCGGGATGATTTTCGTCATAACACCTCCAAGAGTTTCTAGACCAAGCGACAACGGACACACATCCAAAAGCACAATATCACTGACATCTCCAGATAAAACACCGGCCTACAACCGATAAGAGACAACAGAGATCATTAAACAAAGTTGATGTTGTGTTCCACTTCAAAGGTACAACTACAAGTAGGATAGAGATTTCACTACAACTTGAGCAAAGATTAAACCAACCTGAACTGCAGCCCCCAGGGCAACAACTTCATCGGGATTGACAGTCACGTTCGGTTCCTTGCCGGTCAACTTCCTCACAAGTTCCTGAACAGCTGGGATACGTGTAGATCCACCAACAAGAATCACCTCATCTATGTCCTTAAAGGAAAGTTTTGCATCCCTCAGGGAATTCTCCACCGGTGTCTTGAGCCTATGGAATACATTAGATGAATCTTGAGATCATCAGATTAAGCCCAAAATTTTGGAACAATCACAAACATATGTCTCCCCCCCCCCCCCCTCTCTCTCTCTTAATTAAAGAGATAAAAATGAAAAAGCTACCTGTCAAGAAGGTCTGAGCACAATTCCTCAAACTTAACCCTCGTAAGGGTAGTCTCAATGTGTTTAGGCCCATCTGCAGTTGCAGTTATAAAAGGTAAACTGAAACAACAAAAAGGTTGCATTAATGAACACCACCCACAAAACACAAACAAAAAATTATATGAAGAAAATACGGGGAGAGAATTGCCTTATGTTTGCTTGAGTCAAAGATGATAACTCCATTTTAGCCTTTTCAGCCGTCTCGGTTAACCGCTGAAGTGCTTGTTTGTCTTTCAAAAGATCGATTCCTTCATCTCTCTTGAAGCTGTCAGCAAGACAGTCAACAATTCTCTGCACGCGAAATATAAGACTTACTTCAGCAGCTAGGACAGAAAAATACAACTAATATGAATGAAGAATGTCCTTTAGTCCGAGCATGATTACCTTATCAAAGTCGTCACCACCCAAATGTGTGTCCCCAGATGTAGAGAGCACCTCAAACACACCATCACCAACCTCGAGCACTGTAAACATATTAACAAATGAACAATCAAACATAGGTTGGCATATTCACCTATGTTGTTACTACTCTCACACATGAATATTGATATTAACATTTCAAGAAAAACGAACAGTGGGAGCACGATAGGAAGTCACTATGCATGCAAATGAATAGTTTCTTGTCTGACTACTATACCTGAAACATCGAATGTACCACCTCCAAGATCAAACACAAGGATGGTTTCATTACTCTTCTTCTCAAACCCATACGCCAAAGAGGCAGCTGTAGGCTCATTGATAATCCGAAGAACTTCTAATCCAGCAATTCGACCGGCATCCTTTGTTGCTGTCCGTTGGGAATCGTTGAAGTAAGCAGGGACAGTAACAACAGCTTTGGTCACTTTATCATTCAAAAACTTTGAAGCATCGTCAACAAGCTTTCTCAAAACCTGAAATCCTTATCCGAAACGAATTATAACCCATTTGCCATGTAAGGATTCTAAATTTCTTAGATATGAACTCGAAATTCCATAATGTTTGTTCCAAATTATGAACTTTTCAAGTCAAAGTAACTCAATAAACATAGCTATAATATACCTGAGCTGAAATTTCCTCGGCGGCAAATTGCTTACCAATGGCGGGACACTCGAGCTTAACATTGCCATTATCATCTCTTACGACCCTGTAAGAAACCTGTTTCGATTCCTCATCCACTTCCGACATCTTCCTTCCAATAAACCTCTTCACCGAGAAGAAGGTATTCTCAGGGTTAACGACGGCCTGTCGTTTCGCAATCTGCCCAACCAGCCTATCTCCGCTCTTGGTATATGCCACCACAGACGGCGTCGTTCTCTGCCCTTCCGCATTCGTAACAATCGTGGGTTTCCCTCCTTCCATGGCGGCCACGGCCGAGTTAGTCGTCCCAAGATCGATTCCGACCACTTTTTCATTCACAACTCTAACCGGACCCACACTGTACCGTCCACCGTTTCCGTTGGATTTCGCCATCCGTAAGAATGCGGCGTTTAACGGCGAAGTCTTACCCAGTCGTTGACCGAAGAAAACGGTTCTAGGTGAGTGATGGTTGGGTTTTCTCGAAGAGGCGAATCCAGTACCACTGAGCACGTGGATTTGAGCAGTGGAAGAAGCCATTGAGAATCGATTGAGATTGAGAAAACTGATAGAACACGGAAAGTGTTATAATAGGCTGAGCTGGGATTGGGGTTAGGAAGAAGATAAGGAGAACACGGGAGAGAAGGGAGTAGTGTGAGTATTACGTGCTGACACGTGGATATCGTCTAGAAAGATCTGGAGTGTTGTGATTTTCTGAGGTTGTTGATGACACTTCTTGTCCCTGTTTGGATGCAAGGAAAATCATGGTGGTTGGAAAACTTGGGTTCAAAGCAACCATGGAACAAACCCCAAATGGTTTCTGATTTCTCCATTTCAATTTTTAATACAAAGATAAATGATTAGTACATGTCCTTTGGTTGGGTCGGCTCTGCATTACACCATGAACAAGTGTCAGCACCCATCATCTAAGCGACAACGTTATAGATGCATCAGATGAACACATTTGCAGAGACCTGGTCAGCAAGGACAATGATTGCACAGGCCATTGGAAACGGAAACCTGAAAGAATTGGCTTGTTAGCCTATGAAATCAAACGCCATTTTATCAGTATCGAGCTCCATCTCCTTGTCCTGTTCTGCCATTACTAAAACAGTCCTTCCACCCAAACTCTCATTAGCTCTGCCAAGTTGATCGAGCAATGAACCCTAGGCCTAGATTGACAACAAAACAAGCAACAATATAGGGAACAACAGATAAAACCCTATCACACATTTGAGATACCAAACACTAAATCAGGCAGTAAAGCTCGGATCCTGCAGACAGTATATGCAAACACAAATTCAAATGTATGTATGATCTAGAACAGGAATATGGAAAGACAGAAAACAAGAAAATCATTTATAGGGAAATGCAGCATAATTCTTGAATGTACCTGCAAGTCAATGACTTGGTTATGTAAAGATAAATTCTTGAATGTACCAAAAGCTGTGATTATAATTTGCAAAACAAAGTAAACAAAAACTATCAGCAAAACAAATTAGAAAGTAAGAATTTTGTAAAGACGGAGGGCTGAAATAGGGGTGAGCAAAACTCGATTTGAAAAAATTGATTTTTTTCAATTTTGAGTTATTGGAGTAACTAAAAAAAATTTCGATTTCGAGTCGAGTTCAATTTTCTAAAGTTCGAGTTACTCGAAAAATCGAATAACTTGAAAATTTTCAGGGTCTATTTACACATTTAGTCCCTGTAGTTTTATTTTCAGTTTTATTTCAGCCATATCTTCTTTTTTATTATTTTTAAATTTTAATTTTCTCTTCTTTACAATTGGGTCACTTTCTATATTTATTTTTTTATTTTATTTAATACAATGTTTATTTATATTTTTTATATTATATAAATTATATTAATTATTTAATATTTTTTTAATTTATACATTTATATTATTGTATGTAATTTATCGTTATTTTATCTCGTTTTAGCCTTTTCTAGATAAGAAAAAAGTTTTTAACGAGGCTCGTAATTTAATAAAATGACATATTCATATCTAAGGTAATTGATGATAATAATAATAATAATAATTCAAAATCTTATTTATACATGTAAATAATAATATGAAAAATATGTATATAGATATAAAGAGAGACGTTTAAATTAGAATCAAAATATACTATAGTATTATAAATAGTAAAATTAAATTTATACATAAACTCGAAAAATGAATTGACTCGAACTCGTTAAAACCGACTCGAATCGAAAAAATTTCAAAAAAAGAGTTCAAGTTTTAAAATATGTTGGCTCAATCCGATTAACTCGAAATTTTTTGATTCGACTCGCTCGAACGCTCACCCGTAAGCGGAAAGAAAGGAGAAGGCATATTAAGGAAAAGGCCATCTGCTACCGGATTTTGACCTGTTGACCAAAAATTCGAATACCAATTTTACCGGCAGCCATTAGTTTTTTTAATGCATCGGTGGTGGCATTTTCAACAATGTTAAGGTTTTGGAGTTATAAGTGAAGTAACAATGACACTCCATGGTCATCAAGACAAGATAAGATAACAGACATCCATGAGTTTGAGTCCTGATGTCTCCAACCTTCTCACTAATGTTATGGATGGCAAACTCTACATATGGGACATGCTCCCTTACGAACCTCAGAATCGTTGCGCAAAGGTTTTCGAATCAATCTCCTAAAGAAGCTGTTTCGATGTGGCTGGTCATCTGATGGAAGCAAGGTTACACAGCCTGCAGTTCGGACGGGATGGTGGACACATCTTTTTATAAGCTACTTGGCCATATGGGATGCAGTAGCGAAAGCATCTGCCATCCTAATCAACCCATCATTGGTTCATTTAGTAGAAGCTTGCAGTAGTCTAGAACTACTACAACAATCTATTTGAATTTGAACATGTGTGTTGTTTAGTTCCCATATTCAACCTTGAAACGATCATCTGAGTTGAATCAAAGCGTACATGATGATGACGTATACATTCTTAAGGTTGTAATAATTTTGTCCTTAAAAAAGACAGGATCCTAGGTGGTCTGTTTTATATAATTGTTCATAGTACTTGCTAAGCTGGCATTGAGCAAAATATATCCGTTAACAAAGCTTTCAACTTTAATTCTTTCTTAGATCCAAAACACACAATGCGAATTCGAACGTTGAACCCCAAACACTTCAAATACTCTTCATCTCCTTCCTTTCTTCCCCAACAAAACCTCTCTTTCAGAAACCAAAATTCCGAGCTCCAATTTCGATTCAAACGAGTTCAAATCCAAGCTCTCATCAATGGGTTTATCGGTCGAAAACTCAATAACACAATCCCACACCCGAACTCACAAAATCTTCCTTATCAGCAACTATTTCCTCTTGGGAACTGCCTCCAGTTGCATCTTCCTCACCCTCTCCCTCCGCTTATTCCCTTCCTTATGCGGCTTCTTCCTCATCCTCCTCCAGGCCATCACCATCGCTGGAGCCATCACCGGCTGCTCCGTCGTCGTATCCGGGTCCAACAGGTGTTACGCCGCTCACATGGTGGTCATGGTGCTGACGTCGATATTCCAAGGCTCCGTCTCGGTTCTCATCTTGACCCGAGCCTCTGATTTCTTGGGGTACTTGAAATCCTACGTGAAGGAAGACGACGGAATTTTGATAGTGAAGTTGGCCGGCGGGCTTTGTGTGGCGGTTTTTTTCTTTGAATGGCTTGTTCTGGGACTTGGCTTCGTGTTGAGGTACTATGCTTTCGTCGAAGGCCATCAAGGGGTCGTTAATGGCGGACAACCGTCGTATCAGAGGAACGGGAAAGTTGAAGTCTAAAGAACTGAAACTTTCGAGTTTCGACTTCCGAAAATATCATATTTCTCTGAAAGTATTGTAAATCTCTCAGCTTTTGATTTTCTATTCTTTTATTGTTTGTTCTATCATCAGTTTGTGATTCTGATTCAAATTGTTGGTTTGCTTTGGGGTTTAATTTATTGAAAATATGATCATTTTTGCTTATGAGATTTCGTTCCACTAATTTGTGATTAAGGAGGGATCATCTGGAGCTCAGTTCAGCTCAGACTCGGATGGTATATTACTTTGTGATTAAGTCTGCGTTTAGTATTAAGTTTTAAACTAATTTTTAAGTCCAAAGTAGATTTAGAACGCAGAAGTAACGCTTCGATTAAATTTTAGAGAAAAAACTATATTTAAAAGGTGATTTTCAATCCAAACGCGATAGCTAAAATTTTTAGCTTTTACGGTTGAAAATGTGTTTTTTAGAGTTAGATTATAATTTTAACCTTCATTTACTATGTTTAATTATAATTTAATTTTTACAAATACATAATTATATTTAACATAAATTATTTTTTAGTTTAAAAATTACAACATTCATGTCAAATTAAAAAAAAAATACTTTTTTAAAAATAATTTATGTATTCATTTATTAATAATTTTATATTTTATCATAATTTAAGTTAATATTATAATATAAAAAATTTTGATTATTATTTAAATATATATTTTTTAATTTATAATATCACATCTAAAATAGGGCAAATTTAGGGAAATATTGGTGTTTAATATTAATTTTAGGGGTATGAGGATGTTTGAACGAATATTAGGCAAATGAGCCAAAAGGAACAGTACCTCGTCATGTCTGTCTGGTGAGATTTATTTCTCGGTTTTAAGTCGGCTAAGCCTTAAGCCGTGGCGAATGAAGCACGCCACCAAAAGGTGACGAGATTGCACCGACAACGCCACCAATAGGTGACGAAGTTCTGCTCCCACTGCCTTGTTGCTTGCACGAAGCCCGCCACTAAAAGGTGACGAGATTACACTAAAAACGTCATCAATAGGTGACGATGTTGTTGCTCCCCATGCTGCTCTGTTGCTGCACGAATGCATGCTTCTCTGCAACCTGTTGTGGCAAATGCATGCAATGGTTGATAAGTGTGACAAGGATGCATGCAATGGTTGAGAGGTGGCGGCTGCTGAAGGCATGCATGTGGAGGTGTTTTTTTTTAAATATTTTTATATATAAGTATTGGTGAAGGTTGAATACGTTCTGACATATTGGTGAAGATAGAATTTTAAAAATGTAAGTGAAAAATCTGAGAGAATTTTATAGAATTGGTGTTGGTGCTTTTACGAACGATTCAAAAGGTAAGTATTTTAATATATTTTATAAATAAGATTATTGATTAATATATTTTTAAATTTTTGTTGTTGATATATATTTTTGTTTCCTTTATTTTGTTGAATTTTGTTTGTATTTTTTATTTATATTTTGTTTTATGGCTGATTATATTTGTAAATTTATTTTTTTATTATATTTTATTTTACTGTTGTTTAAGTATGTTGTTGAATTATTTTAACTAATTTTGATTGTATAAATTTTTAAATAGAAAATGGCATCCACAAGTGTTTTGTTGTACCGTGATCAAGAGCACATTTCGTCTTATCTAAGTGAAGAACAAGTAAGTAATGTATAAAAATTGTCATTTGTATACAAATTTTCCTAATTTTGTTTATTAATAGAATACTTAATTATTATAGGGTGTTGAACATACCATTCGTCGTAGAGGAATGAAGATAAAGGAACCTTCCGAACAAATAATTCATTACTTGCAGCGCGCCAGATTTTATTATGCTTCTTTTCTTCGTGGATTCAAGATTATCTCCGGGTTCATTACTGATTTGATTGAACGATGGAGACCAGAGACTCACACCTTTCATTTTTCATTCGGTGAATGTACGATAACTTTAAAGGATGTTGCAATACAATTGGGTGTCCAAATCAATGGAAAACCGTTGGTGGCAGAAAACAAGTATAATGCATTTGAGCTTTGTATGCAGTATTTCGGTAAAATTCCCCCAGAATCATGTGTGGACGATCTACGTCTAAGAATTTCATGGTTACAACGTAAATTTATTATAGCCGGTGATTATAATCACCAAGAACTTGAGTTTGCCACCCGAGCCTATATATTACAACTCATTGGTGGGATATTTATGGCAGACACTTCTGGAAATATGGTTCACACTCAATATCTACCTTTCTTGGCTGATTTTGACAATACTGCTACGTATAGTTGGGGCTCTACAATTTTGGCTTTTTTGTACCATGAAATGTGCAAAGTCTCAATTATGAATGGTGATAAGAAGAATTCAGATATGGGTGGATGTCAAATATTATTGCAGTCTTGGGTATGGTATAGATTGCCTTATCTAACCCCCATATTGGATTTACCTGTAGCAATGGAGTTTCTGCTTGTTGGAAGGTATTATTATTTTTATATTCGTATATGTATATTTTATTGATTATTTAGAACTATAAATATAATATATTGACAGATGGAGGCATCCGTTAAGAAATACGAGGTTGGTTCACAATACTACAAGAGAAACAAGACTCAAAATCCAAACAATAGGAAAAAATCAGGTATGTCAATTTGACCCTTATTTTTTAATTGTATTTTAAACTATAAGTCTAATATATATTTTTTTAGTTCAATTGGCAGCCATACAATAATGAAACAATCATGTCTTGTATACCGGAGAACGTTAAACAATGTTCTTCATTTTGGAGAGCAGTCGTGCCTTTGATTCATTTTTCCATTGTCGAGTTTCAATGTGCTAACCGAGTATTGCGACAATTCAATTTTTATCAATACATTCCTGAATCTCCGCCTGAACGGATTCATACTCTTCGTAGAGGCCGATTCAATGAAAACTGGGTTGTGAAGCAAGCTGAATTTATTGAAAAGTGGGAGGAAAGGAGGATGCGATGGCTTCTTAATTTGAGTCCAATTGAAGCAAATAATTTTGAATTTAATACAGAGTACTATTCTTGGTTTTCAGTACATGGAAAACCTTTTATAGTATGTCTTGAAGAAGCAAATGCATGGTTTGAAAATCCTCATTGTTCACGACACGTACAGTTTAATCAGATACCATCTTGGCCTCTCGTTCAATCCCAATATAAATTAATACATGAAAGCCATTATTCGGGTGAAGAAACTCAACATGAACGTCCATCGTCTAATGTCCCAGTTCGTGATAGCTCATCTTCTCAATCAGGTTATAATGATGATGAAGGATATGTTCCACAGTTTCAGTATTCCAATACACCCATATATGATGATACTTTGGGGATCGATAGTATGACAGCTCTGTTATCAACTACCACCATTAGCAGTTCATTAATTCATCCGGAAAATATGTACGCCACACCACCAACAATGCAAATGATGAATGATGAATTTTTTGACGACATTGAACCGTATATGGAGGAGTCACGTAGAGATCATAGACCACCGAGACGCTATGATCATACATCATCCTTTCATAGACAAGAATTACTACGACGGAGACATTAAGCATCAATTAATGCGATAATTAATATTTTTTTATTTTTTAATGTTTGTATGGCACTTGTAATATTTTTAATATTTATACGGTAATTATAATACTTTTAGTTTTTTATTATTTTTATTAGAAATTTTAATTTGTTTAAATTTAATATCAATAATTTATATAAATTTAAAATCGTTAATTTAAAATCAATAATTAGAAAAATCATACTAACATTAATTCTAAGCATATTTTTAATTTTTTAATTTATTTAAATTTTAAAATTTGAAACGTATTTTTAAAATTCTAAAATTCCACACGTATTTTTAAAATTCTAAAATGCCAACATATTATTAATTTTTTAATTTGTTCCAATAATTAGAAATCAGACATGTATTATTATTTTTTAATTTGTTCTAAAATTCTAAATTTCTAAAATTACACATATTTCTAAAATCAATTGATGCGTGTGGTATAAGCGCAATTTGAGTGCAAGTGTACACGTCGCCAAGTAATAAAATGATAAGTATATCGTGTATCGTCTCCACAGAGATTGGTATACTTAATATGTATTCCTTTATTTCCTTGCTCCTGAAAATAAAATAAAAACATAAATAAATTGATTTGTTTTATCTAACTAAATAATTAAATAACAAAATGTAAATAAAAGGTTGAAGACGATATAGAGAAAATGGATAGGATCCAGCTGCGTCAATTAGTGGATTCAATTGATCTTCTTTTTATCCAATGCAATCACACAATACTGCTTCGACAATAATGCAGATACCGCCTCGGCAATATTGGTGCTCCTCTACCGCGACAATCTCTTGCTCTTGGGCAGAGGTATCAAAATTCAGCAAAGCATCCATAAGTGACTCCTCTCATCTCTGAGTCAGAGTGTTGGTGATGACCAGTCCTTGACGATACCTCTCGGCGTAAATCAACGATAATCACCAACCAATCTAACACTTCTTTTAGTTGCTGAAACTCTTAACCTATCTCCTGGGCTTCCAAAGAGTATAGGCTGAGTTAGTGTCTACAACACCGTACTTATCCCTTTCGTGAATCTACACCTCTCGATGCTAGATAAATAGATTACTTGCAAACTTCCCTCTCGGGCTTGAATGCAAGGACAAATAATGGCAATAGGATAAGCAAACTTTGATTTTATTATTGCATAAGAACAAAGATACAAGAATCAATCTCCTCTCACTAATATTGATAACTTTCACCTATCCCTAAGAAATTTAGAACATATTATCGTTTAAGTACAATTCTTAATGAGAAAGGTTTTCTCTAAAAATCGGCTCCCCTAGACAATATGGCCGGCTAGGGTATTTATAATCTTAACCTAGGGCAAACCTTTCCTAAATAGACTTCAACTTGGAGTAGGGAACAAGTCTTCTTCAAGGAATCTGATATTTCCAAGTTTGCCGCCTTCTAGAAGGGTTTTCCCGCTTGGTCTTTGAATTGGGCTTTTAGCGCGCTAGCCTGGTCCAATTGGTGAGCTACATCTTCCAGAATATTCTTTATATTTTTATCTTTCATCGCGCCTCCATTGTTGGTGCTGCCACACTTGATTCTGCCACGGCCTTGTCTTCTACCTCGACCGCAACACTGCTTCACTGCCGCTTCTGCCCTAGATATTCTTGCATGTACATAATATGTAATAATATATGCATTCTCTATAAATATGGACTTTGTAAGTCATGATAACAGAATATCCAGTATTTGCATAAAGAATTCATAATTCGGTTCAAGTTGGTGTATAATAGGTGCATAAAGTATCATGAGAAGGGTCGTAAATAACTGTCTTTTAGGTACTCATCAAATACCCCCAAACTCGAACTTTTGCTTGTCCTCAAGCAATGCCAAACATCAAATTGTCGAACCTTACTCCCCTTTGGTCTTACTTTTCCATATATTCTCCCCACCATGGTCATGTTTATCTCTCTGATTTAGCCATTAGTTTACCCAAGGATTTTTACTAAGAAACAAGCTATAGGGCTAGATGAGTGTATGCGTTTTATGGACAAGGCTGATTCGAGGCTTTCTTAGATAAACTCTAAGTTCAAGACAAATAGAATCTTGGACTAAAGTTGTCTCCTTAAAACAACAAGTCTTGAGCCAATTTCGGGCACCTCAAGATATGCGTTTTCTATTTTTCTTCTTTTTCTTATTAACCACCTATTTAGCATACTAGAGCCAGTTTCGGACACCTCTAGCATGAAGGAGAGCAAAACTAGAGCCAGTGATAGGCACCTCTAGTTATTTTTCTAAAAGGTTCTAAGTCTTTGTCACCTAAGTTTAATAAAAGAACTCCTAAATTAAACAAGTCCAAAAAGTGTTTATTTTCTGTCTAACCCTAAAGCAAGCTTCTAAATTTTATTTCATGAGTATCCTATGGTTATCCCTTCAAAACAGAACTTGGCCATGGTAAGGAGAAAGATTTCTATAACCTTAAAGGAGTAAACTAAAGCAAAGCTGACGTAGGGCAGTGCAAGATTACAAACATAAATTCAAGAAAAGAGAATATTTTAAAAATTTTCAGAAAAAATTTACTCCCTTTTTTCTTGGTAATACCGCGACAGTTGTGTAATCACTATTTTTGTCCGGGACTAACTTATTTTTTATGTTTAAAATAAAGAGCTTTAATTAGTATTAATGGGCATATATAACATGTGAAAAAAAAGAAAAAAGAAAAGAAAAGAAAAAGAGCAAAAAAATATTATAATACATTATTGCATGTCATCTTTATGTGTGTTAATGTCACCATTTAGGAACATGTAAGTGAATGTTTATCTATGTTAACAAAAATTTAGTATATTCATATTGTAAGTTTGCGTGTGTCATTTGTATGCATGTGTTTGTTAATTTTGTTGTTAATGTCGCATAGGTATAAATATTGACACATATATTGTTACTATTGCATGTCATTGCTTGTGTGCATATTAGTGTAATATATGTATTATTTGCATGAATATATTGTCATATGAGTATATGTTATTATTTAAAATGCATTAAAAATTAAAAACCCATAAAAATTATAAATAACAAATATTATCAACCCAAATAAATAAATTAGAGTCTATTAAATAAAAATTAACATCAGTCCATTTATATGTTTAAAAAAACCCCAAAAATATTCTCAGTCCATTATATATTAAAGCACAAATAAATATTAATGCATAATCTATTATATATATAAATAAGACATGCCCCAAATTAAATAAAATACAAGCTATAAAGCCCTCTTTATTATAATACATGGAAACTCTAATATTGTCTTATTTATCTTATAGCCTTCGGAAAGAAGAGCCATCAGATCAAAACCAGAGGACGGCTAGGATTGATTACAACAGACCCTTCATCTACATCGTCCGTTTGAGCTCTCGATAGACATGGTCGCTCCATCGAAAATCACGACCACCATACAATCCTCAGCCACCATTGCAGGCAAAGAAGAAGAAAGTCAAAGTATCAGTTTAATACTTCTCCAAAACCCACACACGTAAGAAACAAATCAGAATATCAATGTCCAATCCCAGAAAACATGGAACAATAGCATAGATCAAAAGCTATTTCTTGTATAGAGAAAACGGAGAATAGAGGCATGCAGATCTTACAAAAAAAATTAAATAGGGGAGTTGTTCATTGTTTAGGGGGTTCGGTTTGTAATAAAAAAGTTTTAGGAACCCAAAGAGAGAGCAGTAAGAGAGAAACAGAGGGAAGAGAGCAAAGAGAAGGGGGATTGAGTTCTTTGTAACCAATAGAAAAATCTATTGTAATCTTTGGTTCTTCAAAAATTAATCAAGTAAAAAACCCTCCTTTTGGAGGTAAAAAAATTGGTCTTGTTCATACTTTTTTTCGAAACCAACATTAAAATTTCTTTTCTTTGCATATTTTCAAAACCAGAAAATCGAAGGTTTTCATCCATATTTCATTTTCTTTGAACCAAAATCCAGATTTTATTCATGTGTTGAAACTGAAACCATTTCAAAAAGGTAGTTTTCTTTCGAATCTAAAAAGGAATAGATTGAGGGTTTACCGATCTGCTCGTCTTGGTTGCACCGTCTTCGCCGGGAGACCTTTGTTTAGATGATCGGCTATGAGACAGTGGGTTGCCGTCTGTGAGTAGCAGAGAAAATAAAAAGTGGCGCACGTGAAATTGAAATATGAAACTGAAAAATTGTTTGTTAGGTTTCAATTAAAAGAAAATGAGCAGATTATGTAAATAATCCCCTTCTTTCTTTCTATTATTTCTTTTACCCCCTTTATTTTATTTTATTTCGATTTTGAATGCATATTTACTTTTCTTCTATTTTTTTCACTGCTTTTCTGTTTTTTTATATTATTTTATTTTCACGATGAGACATTGTTTCGGTTCGTTTAACATCTTAGCATATTTATTTTATTTTTCACACTTCAGTCCTTAATATTGCTTTAAATGTATGTGTGTTGTATATCTTTTATGTATTACATGTTTTTATGTAATTTTGTTTCGGTGCATAATGTCATTTACTTATTACACCTTTATTCTAGGTAATGTATATATTCATAGTAACCTGCTACTATATATAGATATATATTTTGGTTCATTGTAAAAATTATTTTCATCTGCATGCATACGTCCAGTTTTGTTTACCATTTGTTTTCCATGTATAATATCCATTATATGAAACAAATCTGGGATATATACATGTAATGCTTCTTAGTTATGTTTTGTCTCCCCATGTTAGAGTCGGTAGTATTTCGTTTATATTTATTGTTTTAGCACATGTATAATTATTTGTATGTATATTTATCCCTTTTTCATGCAAGTTTAATGTATACAATATGACGTTACTCTTTGTTACACATGTTTTTATAATTGTCATTATAGTATGTTCATGCATGTATATGTTCATGTTTTCATATCCTTTGTTATTATTTCATGCAATTATATTTATATATGTATTAAGGTTTTATTATTATTTTTGTGTGTGTTAGATTGTCATGACGTATCTAATAATTGGTTATCGTTCATTAGCGTTTGTGTTCTTTTATGGTATTTGTTTAAGTTTATTTTTGGTTATTCACTTTAGCTTTTTTATAGTTATTTGTTTACCATGCATTTATTTTATCATTCATGTAACTTTTTGGTATTTTTATTAATTAAATTTTAAACACAAGAGAGGTATTTATTAATTTTTATATTCGCGCCATAATCATCCGAATTATCGGAGATTAATCGAATATTCAAATTAATCCTTACCGTCTTAAGTTAAGTAAAAATTAAAATTGTCAAGATCATTACATCATTATTTTAAATGCTTGCATCATGCATAAAGGTGGCATACGAGTCTGAACCTTAAACTAACGCGACGGTCAGTATTATTTGACGTTGATTTAGTCTTTGGTCCAGTGTATCGTCAACCTTATTAATTAAATATCTTATTAGTTTGAATTCACCAATTAAAATTAAGCTCGTTTAATTAAGGTCAATTTTGAATTTAGAACCCGATTTAAAATTAAGTTAAAGTTCAAAAAGAAAATATTTTTGGTACCGATTTTTGGACGTGTTGGGGGTACTAATCCTTCCCCACACATAACCAACTCTCGAACCCTTCCTTTTCAAAACGAATCTCTGATTTTCTTTTTTTATGGTGTCCAGTCTACCTTAGTGAACGGTGGCGACTCTAATTTATCATTTTTAAAAGAATTAATGTTTTTAAATGACACTTTCAAAAGGATAAAATCGTAGCATTAAGAACCTTTTACCCTACACCTTTCATAATTAATTCTCGTTTTCCATCTTTCGAAACCTCCTCTTAAAAAGGTCGCTACAAGTTGGTAGCCTCGACAGTGCTTCTGCACCTATAATCTCCCCCAAACTCAAACCGAGCATTATCCTCAATGCTTAAAATATAAGGCAAACAACAGAAAACAAGGATAGTAAAGCATAAGGGATTAAATAGATTCAGATTATGATTCAGAAGAGCTGCTGGAAGTAGCTGTCCTCCTTGGTTTTCTTACTGATACTTTCTGTCGTGATCCTTGTCCTAGTGATTGCTGTGTTTTTGCTTGCCGATGCGACTGAACTCTACTGGGCGGTATGCGGTGCGTCGGTGTCGTAACCTCATCTCTCTCTTCCTCTTCGTCCATATTTTCTGTATCCATGACTTCCGTTTCACCTCCTACCGTGGTAGTAGGTATTGTTGATTCATAGGACGAACTGTGGTATGCATCAATCTCGCGAGACAGCGTATCCCTACTGAGACTGGGCATAGGGATTGGTTCCCTTTGGGGAGAGTTAAAGACAGCTCGCCTCTTTGATGACCTTTGGCTGGTAGATGATACTCCGGCAGATCTTGCTGGCCTGGAAGGTCCGACAGCATAAAACTATTGGTGCGGCCGTGGCTGGAAAGATGGTTGCGACCTTGGGGCAGGTGTTGTCTCAGTGTAAGGGGCGGCAGTGACGAACATGTTGGTTGGGAACTCTGGAAATTGCGCCCCTTGATATGGGAAGCTCTTCATCATCATGTTGGCTAGAGACGTGTTGAAGTCGCGCTGGTACTCCATGTAGCAATGTTGGTGAAGGTCCATGGCTGTCATCCTTTGCAGAATTTCTTGGTATGGGTCCACTGCGACAGTTGGCTAGGTAGAGGTTGGTGCTTCTGTTAAATACTACCCTCCGACGGTGAAATCGACAGTAAATTGTTGTGGTGTTGCCTGGACAGGTTCTGCATGTGTTATCTGTATAACTCGGTGGTAAAAATCTCTTGTCTATCCCTGCCGAGTTTGTGTGTATTCATCCGTGTCTTCGACCGAAACTCCTGCATTAATGCACAAGGCAGAGATTAAACATGGGAAGTACAGTGGTCCACGTTCCTTCTTACCATATTCATTGATTTCGTGAAGAATGATCTCTCCAACGTTGATGCTTCTCTTTTTGATGATGGATTGGATCAACACCAATCTTTTGCGGTCCACTGTGCTTTTATGGGAGGTTGGGATAAGTCGTCTCTTGACAAATGTACACCATATCTTGACCTCGGTATTAGACTCTACTGTGTTACTGAACCCTTATGGGCACCGATTTCCCATGAAGTGTTGCTGTAACAATGCTCATCTTTAATCTCTTCATATTCTTGAGTGGTGATGATGTTTACGAATTCGGCATGGTCATCCCATGTGGGTGTGAGACCATAAGAGTCATTGATGACTTTGACATCAAGTTGCACGGGCTTGCCTCGGCAGTGGATAAAAAGAGTGCCCTTGCTCGGGCAATATGCATAAAATTCTCTTACAATTATAGCATTTGTCGGTGGAGGCTGTAGGCAGAAAGCCTTTCAATCCTCATGTTGAATCTTGTTGAACAAGTATGATTCAATGTCGAAGTATATTTCATTGTTCTGCTGAAATCCCTGCTCTTCCCATAATTGTTGAGCAACGAACGAGCGGTTGAATCTGTCAGCAACAGTGGCTGGGGTGAATCTTATGTAAGAAGCCATTGATTTTTTATGGAGAGTGGTTTGAGAAATTCTGGATTAAATAGAGATTGTTCTGAAAATTTCGAGATATAATGAGAGCAAGATTTTGAAAGCAAAAGTAGTAAGAATGCAAGAGTAAATAGTGCACAGCAATGAGTCTGCTTATATAGGCTGTAAAAATATGACTGTTAAAAAGTAGTCGTTAGGCATTTACTGCCTTGATGCACAGTTACTGCCGCAGTGGATTTCTCGGTAGAGAGTCGTTATACTGTTTCTGCCCGTTAAGAGTTCTGCAGTTCTAACACAGTGCAATGTCGCGATAGCAGACTTCCTGCTGTGACATAATTTTTCCTGCATTCACTGCTTTATTTATTAAAAAATAAAAAATACTGAAAATAAAGGATGCTAAAAATAATAATATATAAACTAATCCTAATATAATAATTAAATTTGAAGAGAAAAGATTATATTACTTGTGGAGTGCATGTGAATGCATCTCCCACTTTCATTCTCTCTTGTTGGCCCGTATCTTTCTTCGTGAGTTGGTCAGTCCCTTCAATGTATTCGGCTCCTCCTTTGGTTTTTATTCTTTTACCGAACAATCTGTCGAGCGTGCTGCCCAGCCTTACACTGTGCTGGAGCGTTTGAGTATGGAAAATTGTGGAAGGTGTTCAACTTGACTTGTTAATTATTTATCCGCATTGTGAGCTCGCCATTTTTCACATCAATGATGGTCTGTCCTGTAACAAGGAAAGGTCGACCCAATATGATCAGTGCATTGTCTTCGGCCTCACAGTCAAGGACAAGAAACTCGGCAGGAAATATGAACTTGTCAACTTTCACCAGAATGTCCTCAATTTTGCCTTCAGGATGCACATAGAACCGATTTGCAAGTTGGAGCAGTATTGTTGTTGGTTTTTCCCGTCCTATTCTAAGTTTCTGAAAAACTGATTTGGGCATTAAGTTGATGCTTGCTCCCAAGTCGCATAGGGCCTTTCCTTTATAACCATCTCCAATCGCACATGGGATTGTGAAGCTGCCAGGATCTTTTAGTTTGGGCGGCATGCGATTATGCAACATGGTCGTGCAACCTTCAGTGGCTGCCACTGTTTCAAATTCTCCTAGCCTTCTTTGTTTGGATACTATGTCCTTTAAGAACTTGTCATAATTGGGCATTTGTTCAATAGCCTCAACTAGTGGCAAGTTGATATGGACCTGCTTCAATATGTCTAGGAATTTCTAAAATTGGTGATCCTGTTTTTGCTTCTTTAGCCTCTATGGGAAAGGAGGTGGTGGTCTGATATCCTCCAGATTTCCTTGGATATAAAGTTTAATACCTGGGGTGAACTTATCTGCAGCTGCCTCGGCAGGTGGTTCTGGTTCTGCTGGTTCTGCTGCCTTGGCAGTGCTGTCGACAGGGTCTTGCTCAGCTTCTGAGTCCTCATGATGTTGCTTTTCTAAGTTGGACTTTATCGTCTGAGGTCCCTTCTTTATTTTTCAATTGTAGATCACTTCTGGTTGTGATTACCTTGCATTGCTCGTGGCCTAACACCTTAGCAACTTCAGTATTGCTAGGTAAACCCCCTGGTAGTCGAGTATTTTGTTGTTGGGCAAATAGACCAACTTGAGTTTCTAAAGATTTTATTGCAGCCTCCTGGTTCTGCAGTCTCATCTCGGTTCGGTTCATGAAGTCATCAGTACGCTTCATGAAGCGACTATTCTCCATCATGTAAGCATCAGTCTTTATCATAAAAGCTGTGAAAGAATTTGCCATTGTATTTAGAGACTGTTGTTGTTGTATCTGCTGTTGTGGCATGGACTGCTGAGTATTCTGCTACGGTAGGTTCTAATTTTGATGCTGGAATCCAGGGGCTTGATTAATTGGATTTAAGGCATTATTGGGGTTACTCCATGAAAAGTTCGGATGCATTCTCCAAGATGGGTTGTAATTGTTGGAAATTATTGGATTGTTTCTGTTATAGTTTCCAACATATAGGTTGGTCTCCTCATCTGGCATGTAGTCCGATGAGTTAACTGCCTTAACCTCATGTACGTTTCTCTGGGTTTGTATATTCTGAACCATCTTGGTCAGAGAAGCCAATTGTGCTACCACCGAATTTGATGTATCTAATTCATGGGCTGTAGCATGATGTCTCATTCCTCCTCGCCTTGATGTGGGAAATTGGAAATCGTTTCTTGCGAGTTTGTTCAGAATTTCAATGGCCTCCGCGAGTGCTCTATCTAAAAGTGTCCCATTTGTGGAAGCATCTAGCATCATCCTTGTGGAGGAATTAGTAGCATTATAAAACATGGAGACTTACGTCCACAAGGGAAAACCGCCAACCAATCTAACACTTCTTTTAGTTGCTGAAACTTTTAACCTATCTCCTGGGCTTCCAAAGAGTCTAGGCTGAGTTAGTGTCTACAACACCGTACTTATCCCTTTCGTGAATCTACACCTC
Organism: Abelmoschus esculentus; assembly: GCA_035048815.1. Taxonomy (NCBI): domain Eukaryota; kingdom Viridiplantae; phylum Streptophyta; class Magnoliopsida; order Malvales; family Malvaceae; genus Abelmoschus; species Abelmoschus esculentus. The sequence continues at coordinate 19,973,395 of JAUCBN010000022.1, forward strand.
TCGATGCTAGATAAATAGATTACTTGCAAACTTCCCTCTCGGGCTTGAATACAAGGACAAATAATGACAATAGGATAAGCAAACTTTGATTTTTATTATTGCATAAGAACAAAGATACAAGAATCAATCTCCTCTCACTAATATCAACAACTTTCACCTATCCCTAAGAAATTTAGAACATATTATCGTTTAAGTACAATTCTTAATGAGAAAGGTTTTCTCTAAAAATCGGCTCCCCTAGACAATATGGCCGGCTAGGGTATTTATAATCTTAACCTAGGGCAAACCTTTCCTAAATAGACTTCAACTTGGAGTAGGGAACAAGTCTTCTTCAAGGAATCTGATATTTCCAAGTTTGCCGCCTTCTAGAAGGGTTTTCCCGCTTGGTCTTTGAATTGGGCTTTTAGCGCGCTAGCCTAGTACAATTGGTGCCCTACATCTTCCAGAATATTTTTTATATTTTTATCTTTCATCGCGCCTCCATTGTTGGTGCTGCCACACTGGATTCTACCACGGCCTTGTCTTCTACCTCGGCCGCAACACTACTTCATTGCCGCTTCTGCCCTGGATATTCCTGCATGTACAGAATATGTAATAATATCTGCATTCTCTATAAATATGGACTTTGTAAGTAATGATAACAGAATATCCAGTATTTGCGCAAAGATTTCATAATTTGGTTCAAGTTGGTGTATAATAGGTGCATAAAGTACCATGAGAAGGGTCGTAAATAACTGCCTTTTAGGCACTCATCATCAATCATTAGAAAAATCAATAATTAGGAAACATTATAGAATTCCAATAAGATGAGATTTCAAATCAGACATATAGAAAACATTATGACACTCCATGTTCCACAGACTCCAATAATTATTCTTTAATTATAAGAAAATAATTTTTCCTACCATTGGCAATCAATGCTTCTGTTTGCAACAGGTTTGGCCTCCTGGAAGTGTCTGCATATTTGGTCCACCGCCAATCCCTCCTTTCCTGTGGTCATCCTGCTCATGTATTTGTCAAACTTTGTTGTTCAAAAAAGAAAACTAGTCTCTAGTTTCCCGTGATTGTCTTTCACAAAATATTGTCTGATTAGGTATAGTTAATTCCTCGTTTAAAATAAGATGACTCACTTCACAATAATGTCACATGAATAGTATCTTAGTCACTCAAAGTTATGTATGACCTTCGGTTAAACTTGTTTTAATTTAATTTTAGAACTTATAAATATTTTTTTAGAGGAAAAGGATTCCCAGCAATTCCTATGGTTTCCACAACACCTAGTGGGATAATAAAAAAAAATTGTAATAACATTAGAAAATTACATGACAAAGTTAGGCATGATAATTTAAAAAATTATATTTGTTTGGACATTTGTTTCTTGTGTGACCTGCTCCTCTACAAATAGTACAATGTTTAACTAGAAGTCCTCCTTCTCTTTGTTTCGGATCATCCATATTCGTATGAATACGTGTGGATGTTGGTCTGCCCTTCAACTTTCTACGAAGCTCTGGATTTGGTAACCATTCTTCATAGATTGGCTCTTGAGGCCAATAACCATTCTTCATAGATTTGGTAACACTGATCTGCAAACCTATAAGGGTCATAACAATAATGCATACATGCGGCGTATGCATGAGAGCAAGGGTATCTAAAAGCTTGGAATGTACCACAATCACACCATCTATGGAAAAGGTTTACGGTGAACATTCGTTACTCACCTCGGACCTTAGCTTCGACAGAAAATTGAAACCCTTGTGGGTCAAATGTGGTGACTCGCATAGAGGTGGCAGCAGCTTGTAGTTCAATCATCCTATTTTGCAGGGTTTGAGACCATTGTTGTCCGTTCACTATTTGAGCATTAACTTGTTGACCTTTGTCCAACCATACTTTACCCAATCTGAAGTAAGTCTCCCATACAATACTTGTAATTAGGAGATGTTGTGTCCCTTTTAAAACCGAATTAATAGCCTCGGCAAGGTTAGTTGTCATATGGCCATAACGTCGACCTTCATCATATACTAGAGACCATCTTTCTCTAGGTATGTCATTTGCAAAATTAAAAATATTTCCACCATGCCGCTTTAACCAGTTAATCCTTGGGTGGAATTTTGGTTGAACAAGTTCATAACCTATTTTAAAATCTGAACAATTAAAATTTAATAATGAAATTGAATAAAAACTTACCCGCATTTAAAATCTCTTTACGGATTTGATTGTTTCCGAAATGTGTCTTCGTATTTGACGCTATATATCTATACAATAGGCCGGATATGTATGTGGAGGCTTCCATAAACTATCATCTCTGTCAATTATTGATAAAAGAGTTATTCCTCTATCAGAAATTATACAAATATCATCTTCTTTTACTACATGATTACGAAGATACTTCAAAAAAATTCCTATCCATCTGCGTCTTCCTTTTCGACTATGACGAACGCGACTGGAAATATATATTCCTGTCTCCATCTTGTGCAACAGCCACAAGTAAGATATGACCATACTTCCCATACAACCATGTGACATCAACTTGGATCAAGCGTTTGCAGAATGAAAACCCTTGAATACATGCATTAAACGCCCAAAATAACTTACTAAAGATCATTTTACCAAGAATTAATTGACCTTGTAAGTTGAATGCCGGTTTTGTTTCATATTCTACCAAGGTTTTAAGGATGAATATTTGCATCGCTCGTAAAAGAGTTGGTAATTCGTTGTACGATTTATCCCAATCACTAAATAGTTGCGTCATCGCCTTCTGCTTTGCCATCCATGCCTTATAATAAGATGGAATATATCCAAATTGAGTTCGGATGGATGCGACTAAGACTGCAATCGAAATTCTTGGATCTTGTTCAACCAAAGACTTGATGTAAGCACATATAAGATCAGAATCCAAATTAATATGGTCTTGAGATAAAACCATATTTGAACAAGTGTGTTGTTCAATGAACTGTGAAACCTCCCATATCTGACTCCTCTTTTTGTATGAAATTCGTACCCACCAAGGACATTTGTTTCTCCAATTAATACACCGTACACAGTAGGTTTTTGTATTAGACTCATCAACACAAAATGATGTATGCATGCGAATACAATACTCCTTTACTGCAAGTTGCTCAACTTCTTTTGTTTCGAATTGACCCTTCAATACCAATTCACCAAAGCTCGTAGAAGATGAAGAACCGAATACGTGCGCTTGATGTTCCAAATCTCGCAATGAAACATAATCAACCTCAAACATGTGTGATGGAGGAACATAAGGTGAACATGGGGGTTCGACTTGTTGTGGATCTGGATTAACATAACCCCAAACTGGAGGTACCTCGTTTCTTAAACCGAGTCGAGCAACAGCCATGGCCCAAACATCATCTTCAACAGTTACACCATTACCCTCAGATACATTTGCCACCACGGCTTCAACATCGTCACCATCGAGTAAGTGCACCTCATCATCTTCTGTAACCGGAATAATATTTTCGTCATCTTCACTAAAATCATCAACAGATTCGCCCCAACGACCGCATATAGGTTCAGTATCATAAATTGTTGATGAACTCATGTTATAAAAGACAACTTGATTCGTCAATGACAATGACAGAATACCTAATAAGGCAAAAACAATAGCCCAAAAATATAATATAATCAGAAAATAAAGAACATAATAAAAAAATACATAATAATAGCAAAATTGAAGAATATTACCCAAAATTAGTTAAAACAATTCATCAACAAATTAAAACAATAATATAATGTCATCTTATATAAATACATTTACCTATGCTACTAACACTTTTTAATATAATCAAAAATAATAATTAACATAAAATGATAATCTAACAACATTTGTCAATGGCAATGACATAATAATACCTAATTTATTGCATAAACAAACAATAACCCGAAAATATAATATAATCATAAAATTCAAGAATATAATCTACCAAAATTAATTTTTTATTATAATAAATAAAACTTAATCTAAAGTATAATATAATCAGAAAATCAATAACACTATCTATAAAATTAATAAAATAAACTTACTTTTCGAATTTATGTAAAAGAAAAATACTGGTCTGCTAATTTTATAAAATCATCTCAATTTTCTCACTTAAACTCTTAAACTTTTCGTATTAATATGCAGAGTAAAATTCTTTCCAACTACATTACCTAAATATATATATACACACGAATAATAAAAAAATTAAAAAAAAGCACCAATTTCCATCCAGCGTGCCTGCAACACTGCATGCAAAGACCACCCTAAACCTATGGGCTATTGGCCAATCAACCATCAGTCAATACATGTAAAATATAAATAACCCAATCAACCACCAGTCAATACATGCAAAATAGAATGTTGTCATGTAGACTGAAACAAAAATATATTATTGTTTTGATTGTGTTGTGGGAAATTAAAGTTTTCATTATAATTTAATTATAATGTTTATAATTTAATTATATTTTTGGAGAATAAATTGTTTCCCAATTTACAATGTTTATAATTTTTGGAGAATAATTTAATTATATTTTAGATTTTAATTAATTTTTATAATGTATATGCTAGTATGTTAAGTGTATCGTTGTTTTGAATTTTTTTAAAATATATTAAAAATATATATTAAGACTAATGTCTTTCTCTTAAACGTCATTTATAGGTGTTATTTTTCATATATAATATAAATTTTAAAACAAAATTTAAAGACTTTATTTTTTAAATAAAATCTTTAAATACCTTATATATCTAATAAAATCAACGTAATAAAATAATAATAATAATAAAAATAACGTAATACACACAAATAATATAAGATATTTTTTTAACTTTATACCTATTCATTATATTATCTCTCTATATAAACAAGCTTGTTTCAAGTCAATACATGAAATAATAATAATAATAATATTTACAACAACATAATACACATAAATAATATAAGATATTTTTTAATTTTTTACCTGTTCATGTAGACTGAAGAGGGGAACTGCGCCACACACCAGTCTAACATGCAAAATGCATGGCTTGGAGATAAACAAATTATTTCAAAGTCATGTAGTCAATACATACAAAATACACTAAACCCAACCACCCACCAGCCTAACATGCAGAACAAGAACCTCGCCACCGCTATGGCGTGGTGCAGTTTAGCCTCGCCACCACTACATGGTGTGGTGCAGTCTAGCCTCGTCAGTATTACATGACGTTTTCCCTATACCTCAGACAACTCGGCTTAGACGGTTTAGGAAAAGAAAAAGTAAACCTCGCCATCTCTTGGTGGCGTGGTCTTAGAATTACTGTTCATATTGGCGTATATTGCTAATATTTTTTTAAATTTTCTTAAACCCCAAATAATAAATAAAAAATATTATATTTGTCCAAATTTACTCTAAAATAGTCATTTATTTTTTAAAAAACACCTTTTAACAGCAATACTAAACACATATATATATATATCAAACTAAAAATTTCAAAAGAACTTTTTTATTGTATTTTTCAAAAGCAATACTAAACTAACCCAAATAATTGTATGCATTGTGATTGAAGGAAGAAAACCTCTAAATTCTATTCAGACAGATAAACCCATATTTTGTTTCGTTTCATTTCTTGGGGCGTCTTTACACTCTTTGATGATTATTTGGTGTAAATTATTTAGTTTTAATTAAATTAATTGATCGAATTAAATTTTTTATTAATTTTTTCAATTAGTTTTAAGTATATTTGATTAAGAATTATTTTTTAAAAATTTAGTTATCAGTTAATTCGGTTTAAAATAGCTAATTAAAATAATTAATTATATATATATTAAATATATTTATTTATTGTCAAACTTTTAAAATTAAAAAATGATTATTAATTTTTTTGATATATTATAAAATGGTTATTAAGTTTTTATTAAATTAGTATAAAATAAAAGTGTTTTTTGAAAAGCATAAAATAAAAGTTTAGTGACTAGAAAAATATTGTAATATAATATAGTGATCTATTATGTAATTTATCTAAAATTTTATAATAAATTTAGATTAATTAGAAAACCGATTGAATTAACCGAAATAATGTGCAAGTAAATTTTGGTTCGATTAATTCAGTCATAATTAATTCGATTCAATTAATAATTAAAGTTTCAAAATTTTTGATTAATACGATTATAAATAATTTGGTTTTATATTTGACCAAATTAACTAAATATACCCCTTTAATATGAAATAGAATTTTATACTTAATTGTATTTCTTGCCATTTCTTTTCTAGGAATAATTTTATAATTTTTAAAAATTATTAAATTTAAGCAAAATGATTTTATCACACTAGTGTATATATTAGAGGAGTTAAAATCATTAAATAAATGAATATGAACTAAATTTACTATCACACTGGATACAAAATAGTGATGGTTTTTACGGTCTCAAAAAATTAAATTTTTATTCGAATTTAACTTAATTTAATATTTAACTTAAAATAAATACAAAAACATTACTTATTGATGAAAAGAATCTTTGCATATGTTAATGTCCGACTACCATGAGATGCGACAACAAATTAGTGGCGACAAGTTCCGAAGGTTCGCAAAAATATAAGATATATTTTCCCAGCAATGATATAGATTATAGATATTAATATGATTAATTATAAAACAAATATCTAAATTATATATTGTTTAGTTTTAATCAAATTAATTGATTAAATATTTTTTTTTGTTAATTAATCAATTAATTTTAGGCAAAATTAATTAACAGATAATTGTTAACAAGTATATTTTATAGGCATAAAGATAATTTTAACCCTTAACGTTTATAGTTTTTGTCGTTTTGGCCCTTATTCTTTTTGGGGATAAATTTAGCCCTTAACCTATATCTTTTTGACAAATAGCTTATTTTTTAACTAGTTTGATGACTGAACCGTTAAAAATTTAACGATGATATATATGGAATATAATTTTAAATGACATGGAATGCAACCTATCAAATATATATATAGAATATAATTTTATTTTAATATAAAATATAAACAATTAAAATTCAAATAAAATATTAAAAATTAATTAATTCTAAAATAAAAATTATAAAATATTATTAACCCTAACTACGATAAAATCAAAATCTTATTCGAATTGTGTTTATATTTTTTATTCTAAAATAAAAAATATAAACACAATTCGAATAAGATTAGATTAGAATAAAATTATATATTTTATATTCTATATATATGTATATGTTTAATAGATTAGATTCCATGTCATTTAAAATATATTATCACATATATATGATAAGTTACCATTATTAAATTTTTAACGGTTCAGTTGTAATGGTAGTTAAAAAATGAGTTATTTGTTAAAAAGACATAGGTTAAGGGCTAAATTTATCCCAAAAAAAAATAAGGGTCAAAATGACAAAAATTATAAACGTTAAGGGTGAAAATTATCTTTATGCCTATTTTATACTCATCTTGCATTGTACACCCCGGACACCTTTTAGAAAATTGTTAACTTAACCGTTAAATAGTGTTAAAACTATATATTTTTTTGGGGTTAGTATCCAAACGATTTTTTGGGTCAAGTAGGTGTTTAACGTTTCATTCAGTAATTTATTTAAATTTTTTTAATTTTTACCGTTAAAAAAGACACTTATCAACTCTCAAAAATTTTAAAATTATATTGAAAATAAATAAAATTACTTAATTTACAGAAACTCTCTAAGTTTTTTTTAAATTTCATAAAACAAATCCAAATTTTAAAATTTTTAACTCAAGAAAAATCTAAATCCTGATTTAGGCTAATTTCCTTATTGATTGTCATGTCGACGTCTACCACATCAGTCACTAAAACTTTATGACCATTTTTTTCATCATTTTGTCATCGAAAATCGATCGACGTCATGAGAAACGTCAAAATTTATCGAATGGTTTTTTCAAACGATTTATGACAACATCAACAATAGTGACTAGATTTTAGAGATTATGGATTTTGAGAACTATTTTGGGAATATTTAAAAATTTTAAGATACATTTTCATTTTTATTTTGTTTTATTAATTATATTTTAATATAATTTTAAAATTTTCAAGAGATGACATGTGTCCTTTAACAGTGAAAACTAACGGAAAACCTTAAATAGGTTACGGAATAAAACCTAAAGGCACCTACTTGGCCCTAAAAATAGCTTGGACACTTAACCGGAAAAAAGAGTATAGTTTGAACACCTATTTGATATTTATGTTAAAATTATTCATTAAATATTAAAAATTTGAATTAATGAGGTAGATTTAAGTGATAAACAATTTAGTATCGATTAAGTATGTCTCAAGTTCGAGGTTTTGTGTATTCAAAAAATTCTTATTGAAAAAATCACCGACCATAGTTAAGTGGATAAAAATTCTCTTGTCCTTAATCACGTCTCATTTCATGCCACAATTTAAAAAAATCTTTTAAAATTAAATTTTAAATTCTAACTCTAATTTTGTTATCCTAAATCATTTACCTTAAAAAATACACTCCACCCCTAATTCTTTAAATTTTAACCATAATCCCTAACCTTAAACCTTAAATCTTAAACTTATCAATTTAAAGTAAAGACACTAAAAAATATAATAAAAAAACATACGATTCACATATAAAATACATTAATTTAAAGCGTTGAATTATTGAATGTTAACCTAATTTTATTAGGAGGGAAAAAGAAAGTTAAAAAATAAATAAATAATATATGTTTGAGTATTAATAATATCAGTATAATAATTAAGCGTTCAATATTTAATGATTAATAGTATATTTTAGAATAAATATTATCGTAATATTATAGCAGATTAAAAAATAAAAAAAAATCGAAGAATAAGCCAAAAATAGCACACCAAATTTGGTTAACTCAATCAAAATACTAATTAATTGTTCTATAATGGAAGACAAAAGTGCTGCAGACCACTTTAAATTTTAAAATATAAATTAATAAAAAGCCAAAAGTGTTGAATTATTGAAATTTGCAATGAATGCCAAGTTTGCATGGATATCTTAAAACATGAGGTTAAAATTTTACTACGACTCCCTACAATATATAAAAATTACAGATTTAGTCTTTATGTTCTGATTTAATTAATTTTAGACCATGTGTATAAAATTTTTCTATTAATTTATGTCCTATAGAGTGGTTTGATTGCATTTAAAGTAACAAATAATTTTGAAATTATTATAATTAAACTTTTATCAATTATTTGATTTATTGTTTCTTTAGGACTAGGTCAGATATAATTTATGAAGGGTACTCTTGATCCCTAATCATTTTGGTTTAATTACTTTATAAGACCTTTTAGTTTTAAAGTTAATATAAATAAACTTTAACTCTCTTAATTTTTATGATTTAATTATTTGTTAAAACCTTATACATTTTAAAATTAATTAACTACTTATAAATTTGTCAATATTTAGTAGCTACTGCTTGAGTCAAAATTAAAATTTCAAGATATAAAAATATCTAAATTAAAACACAAATAGCAAAATTGTATTTGTCGTTACTATTTACTACAACCAAACGACGGGACTATAACGTCCGTTTACAAAAGTTAAAAAAAATTTCAATCAACAATAAATACTTGTTTAAATGTTAAAAATATTAGGCAAACACCCATTAAAATTAATTATGTTGGATATATATGTCATTTAAATTATTTTTTATTTTTTATTTTTGGTACAAACTATCCGAATTATATTCATCCGATTGTAATTAATTATTAAAAGTTATATTTAGGTCACTCATTTATGAGTATGGTTACATTTGGGCAGGGACAAAACTATATGCTCCTCCTCATCCCGAAGATTTTTTCTATTTTTTTCTCTGTTTTTTTAATTGTTTTTTTTTATGCTAATACTTCTAAACATTTATATTTTGTCCTCTCAACCCCAAATTCCAATTTTGTCCCTATATTTGAGTCACCCAATTATTAAATATTATATTTGGGTCATTCAATTATAAATAAGGTTACATTTGGGTCACTCTTTATATCTGAAAAAATACATCAATTTTATCATTTTTTCTTTCTAAATCATTTGTATACCCTTGTTAATATTAGAGTACTTCATTTGAAATCGTTAATTAATTTAATACGCGAATTGATAAACTTTTTTCAAATATAAAGAGTGACCCAAATGTAACCTCACCTATAGTCGAGTGATCTAAATATAACCTTTAATAATTGGGTGACCCAAAAATAACTTTACCCATAAATGAGTGACTCAAATGTAACTTTCAATAATTGAGTGACCTAAATATAACCATATCCATAATTAAATCACCTCCATTACAGTTTACCCTTTTTCTTGTATATATAACATACGGTGGAATGGATTATAAATTTGAATTTTTATTATCAATATATCAAAAATTGTTATAAATATATTTATTCATGGTGGGTATCCATATATTAAGTTAAAGTTTAATGGGTTTTATTATTAGGGTTTAATATCCATTGGAATTAGGGTTTCCATCTTATGCCTATAAATATAAACTTTGGGCCAAAGCTTTGTACACAACCCTACTTTGAGAATATAATAAAATCTCTCTCTTTGTCTCTCGTCTTTGTTCTCTTATTTTATTCTTGTTCTTTACTTTATTCACAACACGTTATCAGCACGAGACTCTAACCAACAGAGGCATTTATCGTTCGAATCTTGAAGGAATTATTGAAAAGAAATTGTTACTAGCATAAATCAAAGATAAGTTCTTCTCCTTCAATTATATTTTAATTATCGGTTATTTTTCTCTCTTGTTCTTTAATTTGATTTTTAATTTATTAAAAATCTTTGGTTGTTTGGTGTTTGTGTAGCGATAAAGTGGCTCAAATACCGTGGTTCTTATCAACAATTCCCGAAAAAGATTTTAACAAGATATTGGTAACTAAATCTACCATATAGTGAAAAGTTCGGTATGTTTTATTTATTTAATTTGAGATTTTTGTCTTTATTATAACCAATATTTGTTTATTTTATTATTACGATGAAAGTTTATGTTTTTAATCATGTTCAAGTATTACATGATATTAGAACAAATATTAAACCTTTAATTAATTAATATGTTCTTTGTTATGTTGGTTTAATCCGAGTATATTGGCTGGACATCCCGTTTTGCGAGGCTACTGGTCTCAAAGGAGGATCTTTCTAAAGGACCTTGTGAACTGGTTTAACAACGCCGCGTATAAGGATTAAATTTTTATTCATTGTATATATTGTATATATATTGGTTGATCAATTACTATTTAATAGTATGAATATTATAAAGTTTATATTTGCTTGAAAGCAATACTATTTTTATGTCGAAAAACTTGACTATAGACTTCTCCCAAGTTCAAGTAACAAAAATCGTCTTGATCAAAGAATTTTTATGGGAGGCATTCCCTGAAGTGAATGCAAGCATGATGATTATTCCATGCAATTATCGAATTTATGTTATTCCTTAAAGTGAATGCAAGCATGATGTTTATTCCATGCAATTATACAAGCATGATGTTTATTACATGCGATTATTGAATTTGTTTCATTCCTTGAAGTAAATGCAAACGTGATAATTCACTATATGGTTAGTGAATAAAATTCAATTATGTGCTAAAGTATCACTGATGAGGATATGTTAGAAAAACATACTCCACTTTTTCACACATTAATGTTGTCTTACAGACACAATATCATACAAGGGTTTTAAATACCTATCAGTCTCCGCTCTATTCCCTAAAGTGAATGTGATATTTTATAGCAGAAAGAATAAATGTCACATTAGCAATTGTGATCATGATTGAGATCATAAAATAGACATGGATAAGGTGATTATTTTGAGAATACTTATATCCACAAGAAGTGGAATTATAAAGATGACAAGAATGATAGAGATCATATTAAAATCTTTATGTTACCAATGCGATGGTACAAACCATTGATCTTGTATTTGTCAAACGTCGAAGTATTATGGACTTTATCCATAATCATGAATGATAAATTAAAGAAAATATAAACAGATTTTCTTTGTGGCGAAAATAATGGCGTTACTGATCCAACTCAATTGGATATTGATAATTTTCTCATAATCCTTCAAGAGAATAATCCGTCATTTATTTTATTTTATTTAGATCTTTTATTTATTTTATTTTATGTTAATTTATTTTTATTTATTATTTATTTATGTTAACTTACTTTATATATTATTTATTTATCTTTTATGTTAATTTTTTTCCTTAAAAGAATATGATTACTTTCGGAATAAAATATAAAATAATTTATGGCGATTTATGCTTAGCAGAAAGTCTAAGTACTCATACAATACTTAAGCATAAGAAATAGTTTCCCATTTAAATACAAGGAAAATATGAGTACTATATCTCAAAGTACTAAAATATCAGTGCTTCGGAAGAGCTCTTGAGAGCTTATCTTTGATCCGATTTGATATGATGTGTTATTTTTCAATATTTTTTCATTCCCCGAAGTGAATGGTACAGAGCACATATTTTTCATTTCCTAAAGTGAATGAAATAAAGCATGTACTAAAAGGTGCATAATTATGCATATTTTCCCATTTTAAATGCAAGAGAATAATATGAATACTATATCCGAAATTACTAATATCACAGAAAGCTCCGACTGAGAAAATATGTTATTTGCCAAATGAGACTTTATCTCATATTTAAAGTGCATTATGCTCGTTGAGAAAATATGTTATTACCAAATGAAACTTTATTCCATATTTACAGTGGATTATACTCGTCAAAATCGCAAAGAGATATTGAGTTTTAAAGATATTTATAGAAATATATTGAGAATATCAGTTAAAGGGATGATGACTATCTCAATATTACGAGTATAAATCAAGGCAATAATGAAATTTTGGTAAAATTATATACACTGTCATCCATATTGTACTACATAAGAATTAGTACAAATTGAAGCTCATGCTATTGTAAACTAGATGTTTACTGATTATTTTATTTGGCATGACCGGTTAGACTATCCCTATCACAATCCAATTTTTTCCCCAATTTAAAGTTAAAATCCCTAAATTTTAAACCCTAGAATTGGGGATTTCCTGTGGTCCTTTTTGTTCTAATCTGAAATCTTAGGGACTTGTAGGGTAAATATAGCCTCATTAAATTTCCAGATTTCAGTTTCCTTGCTCTCCTCCTTGTTTCGGTTTTTTTAGAGATTTAAATCTCCATTAAATCTTGGTTTAATTTCGGATTTTTGAGGTTGTTATCTGAGAAAATCAAATCGGGAATCGAATCCCTTGCTCTCTCTTCCTTCTTCCTTTTTTCGTTCAAGCTTGCATCTGAGTGATTCTTCTTTTCTGTCGGTCTGGTAAGTTTGGTATCTCGGTTCTTTTCCTCCTTTGTTTCTATTCGTTTTGGTTGTGGTTTAATTCGATTTAGTGTTTGGTAGTGTTTTTGAGTGTGTTAAATCGAATAGGGTTGTTTTTGGATCAAATCTGAGGATGAATCGAGCCTTGGGGGGGTTATTCGAATTTTTCAGGGTGTTTGGCTACTGAGAAAATCCCAGAACCCGTCTGTGACCCGACTCGGAAACTGACCCGACCGACCCAATACTCGACCCGCCGACGTCATTGCTGACGTCATCCGCTGACATCATCATTGATCTGATGACATCACTACTGACGTCAGCGTTGACCAGTGCTGACGTCAGCAGTTGACTTTTTCGATCCGGGCCTATTTTATGTTTTTCGACATCCTAAGTCCGTTGGCGTTGTCCGTTTTTCGAAATTCGAACCCAAAGTGTCATTTTTAGGGCTTTTAAGTTCGATTAGTTATTTGGAAGTTATCTGTAGCGGATTCTGAAATTGTTTTTATTTGGTTCAGGTGACGTGGACTCCGACCCCGAGCAATTGCCTCCTCCTCCTGGACGACCTCCTGTTTACCAGTCTTCGGGACCCGCACGCGAGTTTCGTGTTACTTCTGTTACGCGTACTTGTCTGTTAATAACATAGTGGTACATCTAATATTCTATTACTCGTAGGTTCTACTCCTGCTCGATCTAGTGGTAGAGCTGAGTCTAGTAGGCATCATTCTAGGCGTTGACCATCTGTTCATGTGTGTTCTCTTCTGTAAATTCTGTTATTTTCAGTATGTTCAGTTTTTGTTAAATCGTATGATCATGCATTATCATGCCATTACATCTCTGATCCTGATATTTGTCATGTATGTCTCATGTTAATATCAAGGCATGCATTCTGATTCTGTTTATGCATAGAACATTACATCTGGTAGAATATATGTGTACGGGGAAGTTAGTGATTTATCACTTCTGTTCCGTGGCTCCACCTGCGGGTCGAGTTTCCACTTCTGTTGGTGTGATGGAGTTAGAGTGGTTCAGGGGAACTTACTCTTCTATTGGTGTTCGGAGTTGGGTGCATATCATGCATACTTCACATCATCTGCATTAAAAATATTCTGTAGTACTGTTTATCTGCTTTAAAGACACACTAGGCTCCCTAGCTTACATCCTTCTAGTTTCTGTTTCAGATACTCGGTCGTAGATCTCGGTACTTGGAGGACTTTTAAATTTGAACTTCTGTTTTACTATACGTTTTATTATTCAAACTTGTAATTATTTCGGTTAATAATTTGTATTAGACTTTAAATAACTTTTGGTTTTGAATTGTTTATTATTTGTGGGTTGAATTTTATTTTTAGTATTTTTAAATTATTAATTATTTAATTAATTATTCGAATTAGATTTTAATTTTATAAAAACCCTAGCTTGTAAATCAAGTTTCAGTAAAATAAAATCCTAACTTCTAATCCAAGAAATTAGGTAAATTTTAGGGGTTACATTTAATGGTATCAGAGCCAGGTTTAACCATTGAAATGTGAGGTCTAAAATGATTTTTGATCTGAAAATGATTTTTGTAAATCTGTTTTATAGATCTGGGTTTCCTGTTTTGACTTTGTTTTAAAAATTTCTGAAATATTTTGAATATTACTCCAAGTACCGATTCTAATATAGGATTCTGTCTGTTCTTCTGTAGATACTCTACTATGCCACCTCGTAGGAGTACACGTCTAGCTACTGGGAGAGGTCGTGGCCGAGGCTAATCTGCTGCTTCATCTAGTGATGTCCCGCCTCCTGTGGACTCGCCACAGGATCAGAGTTTGGCACATAATTTAGGAGGAGAAGATTTACCTGAGGTTCAGATCGAGGTTCAGTAAGCCGAGGTTGATCAGCCGGTCCAGAGTGATGGACCTTATGTTTCTAGGGATAGTGAGACCGTTGGGTTGGATTCTGTGACCATGCAGAGAGAGTTACTCCGATACTTACGACAGAATGAGGGTGTTAGGAAACTCATATCTATCGAGTTTCTAGCTGTTGGGATGACCATGTTTGATGGCAAGACCGGTACTGACCCAGCCGATGCAGAGTACTGTCTGAAGAAGCATCAACGTTTGTTCGTCGAGATGGAATACCCCTCTGACAGGAAACTGAGGGCTGTTGTATCTTTACTTCAGGGAGAGGCCTTGAACTGGTGGGAGGCAGATGAGAAAGTCACTGCTTCGGAGAAGATTTCTTGGGAGTTCTTCAGACAGGCTTTCGAGGATCGGTATGTCGGACCTGAGTATCTGGCTAAGTGACGTGAGGATTTTCTAAATCTACAGCAGAACGACATGTCCGTTAATGACTATGAGATTGAGTTTCTTCGTCTTCTCTAGTATGCTCCTGGTATTGTTTCCACTGAGAAACAAAAGTGTGACCACTTTCTGAAGGGACTTCGGATACAGTTAAAGATTGTCATTGTTACTCACCACGACACAGAATACAAGATGATCACTCGGCGTGCTGGGACAGCCAAGCATAACAAGAGTTTGAGGCTTCATTTGGAGTCTCAGGTTCAGGATAGAGGTAGACGACAGCCTACAGCACCTGTTTAACACAGTCAGGGTTTTCAGTCCTGGAAGAGGATCCGCGATGAGTTTGAGCCTCAGAGTTCTGTACATTCTAGACCAGCTGCCTCTGTTGTGCCTGCTGCTAGTGGAGCTCGATCCACTAGTACCCGAGCTTTACCCTAGTGTACTTTCTGTAAGAAATGACATTCAGGAGAGTGTCGCATGAAGAGTGGAGCTTGCTTCCGTTGTGGTTCATATGATCATCGTCTCAGGGACTGTCCAGTGGCACCACAGTCTAGTTATACTCAGGGGCAGTCACAGGCATTAGTTCAGACCCCAGTTGGGGGAAGAGGACAAGGTAGACTTGCAGCATCTGGTACTGGTAGTAGGGGGCAGACCCAGTCAGTTCAGAGGATCTGCCAGATCAGGAGGATCTCAGCCCGGCTTAGTTTATGCTACGAGGATATAAGAGGACCGGGATGAGCTAAACGTCATTGCTGGTACTTTTTCTGTTCATGCTTTTTCTTTGTTTGCACTTTTGGATAGTGGGTTTACACACTCCTATGTCTCTAGTTCTGTATCTAGATACTTGGAAATCCCAATAGAGAATACCAGTAGCTCTGTTTCTGTTTATAGTCCAGTAGGTAGTCCTATAGTGGTTACCAAAGTGTATAAGGATTGTCCTCTTGAGGTCCAAGGGGAAATCTTTCCGGCTAATCTGATGGAGTTGCAGTTTAAGGAGTTTGACTTGATTCTTGGGATGGATTGGCTGTCAGCTTACCGAGTTACATTGGATTGTGAGTGTAAGAGAGCTACTTTGAGGACTTCTAATGACCGTGAGATAACCCTTATTGGTGAGCGTAAGGGGTTTCTGTCTAATTTTATCTCCGCTCTGAAAGCTGAAAAAATGATCAGAAAGGGATCTATGGCTTATCTTGCCTATATACTTGACCCGAGGCAATCTGACTTTGGGATAGATAAGATCCGGGTGGTGAGTGAGTTCCCAGATGTTTTTCCAGAAGAGTTACCAAGAGTGCCCCCTAAGCGTGAAGAGGTAGAATTCAGTATTGAGTTGTATCCGGGGACAACTCTAGTGTCTATGGCACTATATAGGATGGCTTCGAAGGAGCTCAAGGAGCTTAAGGTTCAGTTACAGGAACTCCAAGATAGAGGCTTCATTCGACCGAGTGTTTCTCCATGGGGAGCTCCAATTCTGTTTGTTAAAAAGAAAGATGGTTCTTTGCGCTTGTGTATTGACTACCGGAAGTTGAACAAGTTGACAATCAAGAATAAGTACCTCCTTCCCCGCATCGATGATCTGTTTGACCAGTTCCGAGGAGCTTCTGTGTTCTCTAAGATAGACCTGAGATCTGGTTATTACCAACTCAAGGTTAAGGATTCTGATGTGTTCAAGACAACTTTCTGGACTCGTTATGGTCGCTACGAGTTTCTGGTAATGCCCTTCGGTCTTACGAATGCCCCTACAACATTCATGGACATGATGAATAGGGTGTTTCGACCCGATCTAGATCAGTTTGTGGTGGTTTTCATAGATGATATTCTGGTTTACTCCAAGTTTGAGGATGAGCATGAGCAGCATCTCCGTATTGTGTTACAGACTCGGAGAGAGAAACAGCTTTATGCAAAGTTCAGTAAGTATGAGTTCTGGCTTTCGGAAGTCGTTTTTTTGTGACATGTTGTTTCAATTAAGGGTATTCAGGTTGACCCGAAGAAAATAGAGGCTATCATGGATTGGAAACAACCTAAGAATGTAGCAGAGATTCGCAGTTTTTTGGGACTAGCTTGTTATTATCGGAGATTTGTAGAGGGTTTTTCTTCTATAGCCGCTCCGTTAACTAAGCTTTTGAGGAAAGATCTAAGGCTCAACAGGAGAGTTTTAAGAAACTGAAATCAGTTCTAACACAGGTACCAGTTTTGGGCAAGCCCTATACCGTTTACAGTGATGCCTCATATACTGGTTTGGGTTGTGTTCTGATGCAGGATGGGAAGGTAGTGGCTTATGCATCTCGACAGTTGAAACCGTATAAGTGTAACTATCCGACCCACGATCTGGAGTTAGCAGCAGTGATCTTTGCTCTGAAAATTTGGAGGCACTATCTCTATGGAGAGAAGTGTTACATCTTCACAGATCATAAGAGTCTTAAGTACCTTCTAACTCAGAAGGAGCTTAATCTGAGACAAGGGCGTTGGTTAGAGCTTTTAAAAGATTATGGTTGTGAGATTGACTACCATCCGGGTAAAGCCAATGTCGTTGCAGATGCCTTGAGTCGCAATGTCATTTCAGATTTGAAAGCTCTGTTTGCCCAAATGAGTTTGTTTGATGATGGTAGCTTGTTAGCAGAGCTCCGGGTGGTTTCTACTCTGATATCTGAGATTCAGGCTGAGCAGCCCAGTGATCCTTACTTGGCTCATCGTATTACGAAAGTTAAGAAGGGAACTTCTCAAGACTTCTCTATTGATCAGGATGGTGTTTTATGTTTCCGGGGTCGTTACTGTATTCCGAGGAACTTCGAGTTGAAACAGGTTATTCTTCAAGAGGCCCATGATAGTCCGTATTCTATGCATCCTAGTGGTAATAAGATGTATAAGAATCTCCGAGAGAAGTACTGGTGGAAAGGTCTCAAGAGAGACATTGTCAATTTTGTGTCCAAGTGCTTGACTTGTCAGAAAGTAAAAGGAGAGCATCAGCGTCCATCTGGACTTTTTCAGCACATTAAGATTCCTCAATAGAAATGGGAGCGTGTGACTATGGATTTCGTTAGTGGGTTGCCTTTGACTCCGTCTAAAAAGGATTCTGTTTGGGTCATCGTTGATCGGTTGACAAAGTCGGCACATTTTATTCCTGTTAAGACCACTTACCCTCTGAGTAAGTTAGCCCGGTTATATATCTCTAAGATTGTTCGGCTGCATGAAGTGCCTCTGTCCATTATATCTGATCGAGATCTGAGGCTCACGTTTAAATTTTGGGGGTCTCTGCATACTACTCTAGGTACTCGGTTGAACTTCAGCACAGCTTATCACCCTGAGACCGATGGTCAGTCTGAGCGTGTGATTCAGATCCTTGAGGATATGTTGAGAGGATGTATTCTGGATTTTAGAGGTAGTTTGGAGGATTTCTTACCTTTGGCAGAGTTCGCGTATAATAACAGATATTAGGTCAGCAATAAGATGGCACCGTATGAGGCTCTGTATGGGCGTAAGTGTCGCACCCCTATTGGTTGGACTGAGCTTATTGAGAACCGTTTATTGGGTCCAGATCTTGTACATGAGGCTGAGGAAACAGTCAGGTTGATTCGGGATCGGCTTAAAGCTGCTTTTGATAGACAGAAATCTTACGCGGATTTGAGGCGTAAGGATCTTGAGTTTGAGGTTGGAGACGAGGTTTTCCTGAAAGTTTCTCCGTGGAAGAAGATACTCCGTTTTGGCCGTAAGGGCAAGCTCAGTCCCAAATATATCGGACCCTACCGTATTATCAGACGTGTTGGACCTATAGCTTATCAGCTTGAGTTACCACCTGAGCTCAAGCGTATCCATGATGTGTTCCATGTTTCTGTAATGAGACGTTATCGGGCTGATCCGTCTCATGTTCTGTCTGTAGAGGATTTTGAGATTCGTCCAGATTTGTGTTATGAGGAGGAGCCTGTTGAGATTATT
Source organism: Abelmoschus esculentus (assembly GCA_035048815.1). Taxonomy (NCBI): domain Eukaryota; kingdom Viridiplantae; phylum Streptophyta; class Magnoliopsida; order Malvales; family Malvaceae; genus Abelmoschus; species Abelmoschus esculentus. The sequence goes on from JAUCBN010000022.1 coordinate 19,992,923, forward strand.
GCTCAGGATCAGAGAGTTCTTCGGAGGAAAACTATTAAGATGGTTAAGGTTCTCTGGCGTAATCGAGGTCTTGATGAGGCTACGTGGGAGCCCAAATCTGTTATCAAAGCCTAGTGTCCGCATCTTTTTGATTCAGGTAAATTTCGAGGATAAAATTTCTGTAAGGGGGAAGAGTTGTCACAATCCAATTTTTTCCCCAATTTAAAGTTAAAATCCTAAATTTTAAACCCTAGAATTGGGGATTTTCTGTGGTCCTTTTTATTTTAATCTAAAATCTTAGGGACTTGTAGGGTAAATATACCCTCATTAAATTTCCAGATTTCAGCTTCCTTGCTCTCCTTCTTGTTTCGTTTTTTTTAGAGATTTAAATCTCCATTAAATCTTGGTTTAATTTCGTATTTTTGGGGTTGTTATATGAGAAAATCAAATCGGGAATCGAATCCCTTGCTCTATCTTCCTTCTTCCTTTTTTGTTCAAGCTTGTGTTTAGGTGATTTTTCTTTTCTGTTGGTTTGGTAAGTTTGGTATCTCGGTTCTTTTCCTCCTTTGTTTCTATTCGTTTTGGTTGTGGTTTAATTCGATTTAGTGTTTGGTAGTGTTTTTGAGTGTGTTAAATCGAATAGGGTTGTTTTTGGATTGAATCTAAGGATGAATCGAGCCTTGGGGGGGTATTCGAATTTTTCAGGGTGTTTGGCTGTCGAGAAAATCTGGAAAATTTCCAGATTTTCTCGGGAAAATACCAGAACCTGTCTGTGACCCGACCCGACCCGGAAACTGACCCGACCAACCCGATACCCGACCCGCTGATGTCACTACTGGCGTCACTACTGACGTCATCTGCTGACATCAACATTGACCAGTGCTGATATTAGCAGTTGACTTTTTCGATCTGGGCCCATTTTATGTTTTTCGACATCCTAAGTCTGTTGGCATTGTCCGTTTTTCGAAATTCGAACCCCAAGTGTTGTTTTTAGGGCTTTTAAGTTCGATTAGTTATTTGGAAGTTATCTGTAGCGGATTCTGAAATCGTTTTTGTTTGGTTCAGGTGACGTGGAATCCGACCCCGAGCAATTGCCTCCTCCTCCTGGACGACCTCCTGTTTACCAGTCTTCGGGACCCGCACGGGAGTTTCGTGTTACTTCTGTTACGCATACTTGTCTGTTAATGGCATAGTGGTACATCTAATATTCTGTTACTCGTAGGTTCTACTCCTGCTCGATCTAGTGGTAGAGCTGAGTCTAGTAGGTATCATTCTAGGCGTTAACCATCTGTTCATGTGTGTTCTCTTCTGTAAATTCTGTTATTTTCAGTATGTTCAGTTTTTGTTAAACCGTATGATCATGCATTATCATGCCATTACATCTTTGATCCTGATATTTGTCATGTATGTCTCCTGTTAATATCAAGGCATGCATTCTGATTCTGTTTATGCATGGAACATTACATCTGGTAGAATATATGTGTACGGGGAAGTTAGTGATTTATCACTTCTGTTCAGTGGCTCCACCTGCGGGTCGAGTTTCCACTTCTGTTGGTGTGATGGAGTTAGAGTGGTTCAGGGGAACTTACTCTTCTGTTGGTGTTCGGAGTTGGGTGCATATCATGCATACTTCACATCATCTATATTAAAAATGTTCTGTAATACTGTTTATCTGCTTTAGAGACACACTAGGCTCCCTAGCTTACATCCTTCCAGTTTCTGTTTCAGATACTCGGTCGTAGATCTCGGTACTTGGAGGATTTTTGAATTTGAACTTCTGTTTTACCGTACGTTTTATTATTCAAACTTGTAATTATTTCGGTTAATAATTTGTATTAGACTTTGAATAATTTTTGGTTTTGAACTGTTTATTATTTGTGGGTTGAATTTTATTTTTAGTATTTTTAAATTATTAATTATTTAATTAATTATTCGAATTAGATTTTTTTTATAAAAACCCTAACTTGTAAATCAAGTTTCAGTAAAATAAAACCCTAACTTCTAATCCAAGAAATTAGGTAAATTTTAGGGGTTACAATCCCGGTTCAATTATGATGCGAAAAATTGTTGACACTTTCATGTGGTCATTTATTGAAGAACTAGGAGTTTCTTCAAGGTAATTTTTCTTGTGATACTTGTTATGAAAGCATTTTGATTATTCAATCATCAACAAGTAAGATAGAGTGCAAATCTATTAATTTTCTAGAACGGATACAAGGTGATATATATGGGCCCATACACCTTTCATAAAGACCATCTAGATATTTTATGATTTTTATCAATGTATCGACTAGATAGTTATATGTATCCTTGTTATTAATCCGCAACTTGGTGTTTGCGAGACTACTTGCTCAATTGATAAAATTATGAGCATATTTTCCAGATTATCTTATAAAGACAATGGTCTTGATAATGTTGATGATATATCATTTTATATGTAGTATCATTAATTCGCATCAAGCCAACAAATGATTATAAGTTCTCCCCATTATAAATGGTTTTTGGTCAGGAACCAAATATTTCTCATCTCAATTTTTTGGGTGTGCGATATATATTTTAATTGCTCCACCACAATGCACAAAGATGAGTTTTGTTGGGAATATATATAAGAGCTTCTGATAGGGGATTTATTTACAATCCGATTTATTGACTATCATTTTAATGAGTCAATTTACCCAACATTAGGGGGAGAAAATAAATAGTTGGGGAAAGAAATAAGTTGGAATGAATTATCATTTTCTCTTTTTGATCCACGTAATTGACAATGCGAACTGTAAGTTTAATGGATAATTCATTTAGCAAATCAATTGCCAGATGATTTTGCTGACCCTAAAAGAGTGACTAAGTCACGTATACCAGCTATGAATGCTCCGATTAAATTTGATATCATGGAAGGACAAACTCTAGTTGCTAATGAGTCTAACTTACGCTTAAAGCATCGTAGACAAGTAAGTTCCAAAGATAAGAGATCCTCAAAAAGGAAAAGGAGCTATATTTTATGATGGTCTGATCGAGGAATCAATGATTATGAAAATCTTTAGAAGAAATTAAATGGTTTCCAACAGAGACATTGACATGACTCAGGTGCCTGACAATAAAGAGATCCCAATAGATTATGTCATGTCTGGTAATAAATGGAACTGAAATTAAATTGACATCGTTAATATATTTGCATGCAATATAGCACTAGAGATTTTATTTGATGATGTGAATCATGAATCATTGTCAATTGGACAAAGAAATAATTGGCCAACATAAAAGAGGCAATTGAGGCGAAACTAAAATCTATTTTCAAAAAGAGAAATATTTGGGCCTATTACCCGTACATTGAAATATGTAAAGCTCGTAGATATAAACGAGCCTTTGTGAGAAAGAGAAATCAAAAGGGGAAATAATGAGATATAAGTTTATTTGGTTGCACAAGGATTCTCACAAAGACATGAAATTGAATGAGGAAAATATATTCCTCGGTGGTGGATGCAATTACTTTTAGATATTCTGGCAATAAATGAAATAACTTAGTTTCGTCTAATGGATGTTGTTACATCTTATTTATGTGAGCCTCTTGATAAAAACATTTACATGAAGCTTCTAAAAGGATTTAGTCTGTCAAAAGCAGTTAATTCAAGTTCTCGAGAACATTATTCAACCATATTAAATATCTCTCTTATGGATTGAAAGATTTAGGCGTATTTGATATAATCGCCTCATTGAATACTTATTAGCATAATGCTATATGAATTGTTTAATTTCCCCGAGCATTTTGATTAAGTGAATTAGTTCTGAACTTTTATTGTTGTCGCTGATTTGAATATAATTGAGACTCGTGAAGAGATCTCCTCAAATCCTTGTGCATCAATCGACATACAGAAAAATGTTGAAAGAGACTTTATATGAATAATGCATATTCATTGATCACCCTTATGGTTGTTAGGTCTCTTAGTGTAAACAAAGATTCTTTCTGCCTCAAGAAAAGGGTAATGATATTCTTGGTCTAAAAGCACAATATATAAATTATTTGATCTGGAAGCATCGTATCTTAGCTGGTCTAAAAATATTATTTAAGTGCTACGAGATCATTACCTTTAAATAATTGTTATGCACGAGGCAAAGCCGAAATATGTGTTTGGCTAAACATATCCTGAAGATATGTGAATGTTTTTCACAAGATAAGATGCAAGCTATCTTGTAAAGAGATAATACAAAATTAATATCTCAAGGTGGATATATCAAATATGATAAAACGAAACATATTTCTTCAAGTTTCGTCCCTCATGATTTTTAGATGAATATTATTCAATGAATCATTTCAAGCAATGATTTAGAAGATTTATCCACTAGTGCATGATCTACTTCAACATTTGAAGTTTGTATTCAATATTGAATTATGAAGATTCAAAGATCTTATGTGATATTTTCATGAGGAGGAGTAAATACGCGTCACACTCTTTTTCCCTTAACCGAGGTTTTGTCTCAATGGGTTTTCCTGGTAAGGTTTTTAATGAGGCAACATATTATGCGCATCAAAGATGTGTGTACTCTTTTTCCTTTACTAAGAATTTTTTTTTCCCACAGGGTTTTTATCTTAGTAAGGTTTTAACGAGGCACATTATCTTCATGGATATCCAAGGGGAGTATTATGAATATATTTATTCATGGTGGGTATCCATATATTAAGTTAAAGTTTAATGGGCTTTATTATTAGGGTTTAATACCCATTGGAATTAGGGTTTCTATCTTATGCCTATAAATATAGACTTTTGGCCAAAGCTTTGTATACAACCCTACTTTGAGAATATAATAAAATCTCTCTCTTTGTTTGTCATCTTTGTTCTCCTATTTTATTCTTGTTCTTTACTTTATTCACAACAAAAATGATTTTCTTCTATTTTTATTTATACTGATTATTTGAATAAATTTGGCGTCACAGATTAAGCAAACGTTATTTCAATTATTGAATTAATAGATGACAAAAATTAATACAAAATTTTAAAAAAACAATATTATATATAATATTGATTATTAAAGTAAACCCACAAAGTAAAAAACTAAAAAAATATTAAAAAAAAATTTGAAGTCCCTTCAAATTTGATAATTAACAAATTGGATCCTCTCAAAATAAAAACATTTTAATCCCTTATAATTTATTCTTATTAAAATAAATTTTGAATTAAAGTTTTTTTTAAATACCCCCCGCATGCTCAGGTACCTTTAATTCCTTAATTTTGTCATAAAAGTTGACCTTTCACGTTCTTTTTTGCAACAAAAAGAGAATTTAATAAAATAGTGAGAAACACTTTTTACTCTTTGTTTTCTTAATAATCTGTGAATATTTTATTTCTTTAATAATATTCTTTATCTAATTTATTAATCAAATAATTTAAATATAATATCTTATAAGTTTATCATGATAAAACACTTTCAACTCAATTTACGTTAATGAAAAGTTGATTTTTTTTAATATTTCTATAAAAAAAATTAAATTTAAATAAAAATACGCACAATAAAGTATGACTTAAAATCAAATCAGATCTGCAAAATGCAATTATCTAAATAATAATCATCAATTTGTAATTATATCCAAATAATACTCGATAAGTTCGTGAATAACTTATTAATTTTTTAAAATACTTTTTTAATAATTATATTAAAATTATTTCGTTCGAACAATAAATCTAAGTAATAATTATTAATTTATGGTGTTACTTTAATTTTTAGCGTGCTAATTTGATGTATTTGTAGATTGTTAATTTAAAATTTAGATTTTAAAAGTGTTTTAGACGAATAAAAATCTTTTGCCTCTTTTATGTGTCTCCTTTTATGTCTCCTTTGAAAATTTATTAAAAAATTAAATTTTAAATCCTAACCCTTATTTTCTATATCCTAAACCTTAAACCCTATACCAAAAAATACACCTTACCCCTAATTCTCTAAACCCTAACTAAAACCCCTAACCTAAAACCTTAAACCCTCTAATTTAAAGTAGAGGCATAAATGGAGGCATGGAGAAAAGGTAAACGATTTACACCCATCTTAGACACTTATATTTATTGGTTAAATTTGTCATTTTATGTTTATATTAACCTTATATAGTATTAATAAAATTTATTTTTAATTAAAAATAAAATATTTTTTTAACGAACTTAATGAGCAACAAAATGAATTGATTAATAAAATATTTTAATAAGTACGAATCGAAGATTATCAACTTGCTCGATAAACATTTTTAATGTGAAATATTCAAAATTTACATTTCGAGAAACAAAGTATATGTAAAAAATTTATTAAATAAATCTTATTCATCATATCATTCATAATTCTATTCGATAAGAATTTTTATCTCATTTTTATGTAGTCAAACTAAGTTTTGTCTGTCCAATTCATACTTTAAACATACATTTTGTTCAACATTTTATCATTAGTCTATGTATTATGCTTAACACGTACATTTATCTCGTTTACTTTAATTGATCAATTTTATTTATTTTAAGTTTATGATATAAAATTGATTCGATTTAATTAGGACAAAATTTTAAAAATTCAAAGAAAAGAAAGAAAAATATTTGTTGTGTGTGTTTTTTTTCTAAAAAATTATTAAATAAATCTTTTTCATCATATCATCTATTATTTAAGCAATCGAGACCACCCAGAAATAAAAATCTTTTTATATATAATTGAAAGAATCTCAGCACTAGGGATGGGCACGGAACCCAAACTCGACGGGTTTCGACCCGACCCGGTCCGATCGGGTCGGATTTTTTGGTGAAAAATTTGGGTTCGGGTTGGGTTTTTTTAAGGGTGGTCTCGGATCGGGTCGGGTTCGGGTTTAGGATGGAAAAAATCCGAACCGAAACTAATAATGTAATTTTTCCATATATATTTTAAGGATATTTACAATAACGACCCTCTTGATATATTTTTTAAATAATTGCACACGTTAGCAGGGCTAATAGATTCTGAGATTCTCTCATTTTTTTTCTTTCTCTCTTGAGCGATTTGGGTGTTATTATTGAGTGGGGGTTTCATGGATGCTGTTGATTGGCGAAAGCTTCTTTTGAGGGGGAATGTTGTTGAGCAATCTCTTGATTTCTTTACTCCATCTGGATTGCGAGATGAGGATGCTATTGTGGCTCCGCCTTCTGAAGTATTTAGCGAGGGGGTTTCGGATTGGAAGTATTCCTTGGTGGGCCAATTCATTGGAGGGGCGCCTAACTTTGCTACGCTCAAAAAATTGGTTGAAGGGCTTTGGGGGAAGAACTCGTTATTGAAGGTTAGTATTGCTGGATCGAATCTTTATGTTTTTTCTTTTACTAATGAGAGTGCAATGGACTTAGTTTTGGAGAATGGTCCATGGTATATTCATCATAAGTCATTGATCCTTCGTAAATGGGAACCTAATTTGCCGAGTTTAGAGTTTGACTTGGCTCGTATGCCAATTTGGGCTCAGTTATATAATGTTCCACTGGAGTTGTATAATCAGAAGGGACTAAGCTATATTGCTAGTGGGTTAGGTGTCCCTTTGTACATGGATTCAATCACAGCTTCTCGAGAGAGGCTTGAGTATGCAAAGGTGTGTATGGAAATTAGTGCTGGGAAAAATATTCCTCATGTGATTTCTGTGCAGATGAGGGATATGCCCATTGTGCAGGTAAAAGTGAGAGTTCCCTGGATGCCAGATTGTTGCAACTCTTGTAAACTGTTTGGGCATTCAGGGAAGGCATGTACTGTTGCTAAGGAGAAGGTCGAGATGCCCCAGGGTGAGATTGTTTCTGTTGTTGGGAGTGATGATGTTAGTATTGAGGGAGTGAAGGTTGAGGATAAGATTGTTCCTGTTGAAGTAGGGATTGATGATGTTGTTAATTTTGGGAGGGAAAAGGTGGAGGTGAGTGGGGTTGATAATATTGCAGAGAACTTAGGTGCAATTGTTAGTTCTCCTCGGCCTCTTGTACAAGATAATTTTACTCCGGGGTCCTCGGGAGGAATTACTAGCTCTCAGGGTAAGGGTCAAGGTAGGGGAGTAAAAGCGAAACCTTTTACAGCTTCTAAATAGATTTGAGGTGTTCTTTGAGTGTGATATTTCAGATAAAAGGGATGGTATGGGGTCGACAACCTCGAGCTGCATCTTTAGGGGTTGCTAATTTGTTGCAGGAGATTAAAGCAAAGAAGGGGGAAAAGTTGAAGAAGGTGAAACCTGTTGGGAAGGATAGTGGTGGCAGGGGAGCTCTTCTTCTATATGTCAATAGTTTTCTGGAATGTGCGAGGATTTAATCATCCTCAAAAACAGAGAAGGGTTTTGCAGCGTATGCAGCAACTAAAGGCTGATGTTGTGTGTCTGTTGAAAACAAGGGTTCGAGAACAGAGTTTTCTGGGATGTTATGATAAGTTTATTGGAGATTGGACTGTTAGGTCAGTTATTCTTCTACTGGTATTGGTCGAATTTGGGTTTTATGGAGAAGAGGTATGCAGTTAGTTGTTCTCTCAAGTGGGGGTCAAGCTATTATTGTGAAAGGGGTGGTAGGTGACAAGGAGGTTGTTATTACTGCTTTGTATGGTAGTAATTTTTTGGGTGATAGAAGGGAGTTGTGGCTGCAATTGATTCAGGGAGTGAGCTTGGTGGGTTCTCTTCCATGGATTGTGGGGTGTGACTTCAATGTGGTATTGGATGCGAGGGAAAGTTCTGATTTTTCTAGGCTAGGATCATATGTTACTCCAGACATGGCTGAATTTTCTTCTTGTTTAAGTGAGAGGGCTGTAGGATCATCCTTTCTCGGGGACTACTTACACTTGGTCTAATAAGCAGGATGAGGTTTTCTTAGCTAGGAAGTTGGATCGAGTTTTGGTTAATTCTGAATAGTTTTGTATGGTACCTAATGCTAAGGTTGAGTTTCTTACTCCTGGGGTCTCTGATCATTGCCTTGGTTTTGTTCAACTTGATGTGGCAGTGCCAGCATCAAGATCTAAGCCTTTTAAATTTTTCAATTTTTGGACATCTCATTCTGAGTTCCAAGGAGTGGTGGCAAATTCATGGGGAGAGGCTATAGAAGGTAATCCAATGCAAGTTCTGTTTGGGAAACTTAAGAGATTGAAAGGGCCTTTGAAGACTTTGAACCGTACGTATTATGTTGATATTTCGAAGAGGGTTGAGGAGAAGAAAAATCAATTGGAGGAAGTTCAGTTGGCTAGTTTGACTCAAAGTATATTTGATAACAGCTGTGAAAGAAGGCTTCATGAGGAGTTGCTGGACTTGGAGGCTGCTGAAGCTTCTTTCTTTCAGCAGAAAACCAAAATCCAGTAGCTGCAAGAGGGGGATCAGGGTACTAGATTTTTTCACTCTATCATAGCAGCAAAAAGGTGTAAGGGAACTATTCGTTTTCTAAAGAATGATAGGGGGACAAACTTGATTTGTTTGAAGATATGGCTAATGAAGTGGTGCAATTTTTCTCCAAGCAAATTGGCTCTGTTGATGGCCAAGTACTGGGTTGTAGGGTGGAAGAGCTTCGAGAGCTTCTGCAGTCTCCTATGCCTGTCTCTGGATTTTCTTGTCTAGTGCGAAAGGTTACTGATGAGGAGATAAAAAATGCAGTTTTCTGTCAAGGAAGGGACAAGGCACCTGGTCCAGATGGATACACTTCCTGGTTTTTTAAGCAAGCTTGGGGGATTGTTGGGGCTGATTTTCTTGCTGCTATAAGGTATTTCTTTGCTTCAGGGACTTTGCTTTCGGGATTCAATGCTACTGCCATAACCTTAGTGCCTAAAATCTCAAATGCTTGTATGGTGAGGGATTTTAGGCCTATATCTTGTTGTTCAATAGTGTACAAAATCATTACAAAGATTTTAATGGGTAAGTTGAATAGTGTCTTACCATATTTGATTACATTCAATCAATCAACTTTTATAAAAGGAAGAAGTATTGCTGATAACATCTTACTTGCTCAAGAGTTGGTTAAGGGATATGGGAGAAAAACTCTTTCTCCAAGATGTGCTTTGAAGGTGGATTTGCAGAAAGCGTTTGATTCTGTCAATTGGGAGTTTATTTTGAAATTGTTGAAAGCAATGGGACTGCCTGCACAGTTTAGGGTGTGGATTGCGACATGTTTTACAGGTAGTAAATTTTCCATATCTTTGAATAGGAGTTTGGTGGGTTTCTTTAAAGGAAAGCGAGGGGTTAGGCAGGGGGATCCTCTTTCCCCTTACCTATTTGTGATTGCAATGAATGCCTTATCTCATTTATTGAACAGGGCAGCAGCTCAAGAGATCTTTCAATTTCATCCTAAGTGTAAGAAGATTAGGCTAACTCATCTTTGCTTTGCGGATGATTTACTCATCTTTTGTAAGGGTAATATACAATCCTTAGTGGGAATTCAATGTGTTCTTGAGAAGTTTTATGAGCTAGCAGGCTTGCGACTTAATAATGCTAAATCTGAACTTTTTGTGACTGGTGTATCTATGGAGCATTTGGACCAGATGCGAGATGTTACTGGTTTTAAGTTAGGGACTTTGCTAGTAAGATACTTGGGGTACCTTTGGTTACAAGAATGCTATCTGAAAAGGATTGTGCTAGCCTTATTGAGAGGATGAAGTTGAAGCTGGGACAGTGGTCTAAACTCCATTTGAGTTATGCTGGTCGATTGCAACTAATTCGTGTTGTTTTGTTTAGTATGACCAACTATTGGTGTAGGCAAGTGGTGCTTCCTAAGGGTATTGTGGAGAGGATCGAGCAACTTTGTATGAGGTTTTTTTGGAAGGGCACTGATAGTCCTGTTCATGGGGCTCGAGTAAGCTGGAATTAGATTTGTTCTCTTAAGAAGGAGGGTGGACTTGGGTTGAGGGGGTTGCATTCCTGGAATATAGCTGCTTGGTTTTATTGCTTAAGAAGCTACTGGAAAATGAAGGCTCGTTGTGGGTTGCCTGGGGGCATGTATATGTATTAAAGGGGAGTGACATTTGGAGTGTGGAGTTGAAGCAGCAGCATAGTTGGTGTTTGAGAAGGATTCTGAAGCAAAAGAGTAAGTTACAAGCGTTAATTGATATGGGGCACAACATATGGACTGTTGGTTCAGTTTGGGGAATGATTCGAGAAGAGAAAGACACTGTTACTTGGCACAAGTTGGTCTGGTTCAGTTTACATGTGCCAAAACACTCTATGATTCTTTGGATGACAATTCTTAATCGGTTGTCGACCAAAGATATGATTAGAGCTATGGGGAGGGATGTTGATGAGAGCTGTGTATTTTGTCATTCTGCTCAGAAAACTAGGGACCATATTTTTGCTGGATGCAGGTTGTCGAGACGCATATGGGCTGCTGTCTTGGAAATGTGTGGATTACATAGAATGATGCTTGAATAGAATGATGAGCTGCAGTGGTTGAGCTCCAAATTGAAAGGAAAGTCTTTGATAGTTCATATTTTAAAGCTTGCCTAGGGTGCTTTTGTTTACTTTGTGTGGGAAGAACGAAATAAGAGATTATTTAGGAATGTGAGTAGAACTGTTGAGAGCATTTTATGTTGCATTAAGGAAATCATTTGTATACGAACTCGGAATAGAGTTATACGCATGGATGATGTAAATAGAATCATTTGCACATTTTGGGGAATTTCCTAGGGGGATGGATGCCCAAGTGTGATTATAGGTGATGTATTTCTTGTCTTGGATAATATACAATACTTATCCAAAAAAAAATTATTTTTTTACAATTAGGTTACTAAAATTAAATATTTTTACAATTAGATCCCTAAATTTTACTTTTTTACAATTTAGTCCCTAAAATTTTAATTTTTTTAATAATTCGGGTCGGGTCAAATTTTAAAACTTAAAACTCGAGTCGAGTCGGATCGAATTTTTTTTACCCTAAACTCGAATCTAATCGGATGACGGATGGAGGTATAATTTTCGAACCGGTACGAGTGGACCAAAAATCCGACCTGAACCGTGCCCGTCCCTACTCAGCACAGTTTATATTTTTCATTTTCTAAGCTGCAAATCCCAATAATGAAAAATGTCTGTCTGACTGACATTTTTAACCTCTTTTCCATCATTTTCTACAAAGAAAATAAATTATCTACTCTTGAAACAGAGTCAAGTTAAAAAGTAATTTTTAGAGAATGTAAACATTTCATATGTATCAGTTTCAGTTTCAGTTTAGTCTGTGAAGGAAGTGGGGGAAACAGTGTGTGTTGAGAGCCAGTCTTCTTCTTTTGGAACACTCCCTTGTTCGCTGTTGCAGACTCAGATGTTGTCTCTGCCTGGTCTGTCTTCTTCTTCAGGTGTAGTTATCTGTAATAACCTGAAATATCCATGGGTGGACAAACAAACTGTGGGGAACGTCAGAAAATGGGGATGGGAACAGACAACGTCACTCACCTGCTTATACTTATTTTGATCTCTCTCTCTGCCGTGTCAACTAGAGGCGCGTTGGACTATGACCAACACCACCGCAGGCTCCTTCACCAGCCGTTCTTCACACACACTGCCCTCCCACCAACTTATCTTCCTTCTGATTCACCACCATCTCCCTCGCCGAAACCACAGCCTCGTCAAAAACAGCAGACCAAGGATCCTTTCTCCACTACTCCGACTTCCACACATCCAACTCCATTTTTTCTTTCTTTCCCTGCTCCGCCGCCGCCGTTGCTGCAGTCGACCCTCCCTACTTTTCCCGCCAACATTTCATCCCTGCTCATACCGCACTCTCCTTCCCCCTCCTCCCACGGCCGTCACATCCTCCTCATCTCCCTCTCTGCTTCCCTCCTTGCCGCTGCCATCGTCCTCTCTCTCGCTGCTCTCGCCCTCTTCCTCCGCCACCGCAGCCACCAAAACACTTCCTCCGACGACAAAGCTTCCCGTTCAGATTCCATCCGGTTATTCCCTCCCAACATTCCCCATTCCGATGCCTCCCAGAAAACACCACCTCCCCCACCACCTCCGCCTCAGCAACCGCCGCTCTACGTCTCGACGAATCGTAGCTCGGAGTTTCTATACTTGGGTACCCTTGTTAACACTAGAGTTGACGCTGTTAAAACAACGCCAACTCTTTCTAGCAATGTGGGTATCAAGCTAGGAGTCTCGTCTTCTCCGTATCAGAACCTCGGGTCCCCTGATCTGAATCCATTGCCGCCATTGCCAAAGGTCCAAACTTTTCAAAGTGGTGAACAGTTCATCCAAGTTCCGGCAATGGGTAGCTTTCAAACCAACGTTGAAGTCGAAGAAGACGAGTTTTTTTCACCAAGAGGATCTTCACAAGGAAAAGAGAGTCCACCACAAGTAAGAATCGAGTCGAGCTCGAGAAGGGACTTTAATGGCGAAATCTATGGCAGTAGAAGCTTCAACTCGAGGACTGCTTCTTACCCTTATTCAAACTCATGCTCACCTTCGAATTCATTCTTGAATTCGAGTCCTTTTAGCCAAAGATCTCCAGATACTGTCGTTCCCATCTATACGGTGAAAGTAAAGAACCCATCTTCAACTTCGCCTTCATCTTCGAGATCGTCTTCGGAAAGGTATTCCCCCGATAGAGGTTCAAGTTTTTCAGCTCAGAACAGCGAACCTCCATCAAGGGTTGTGCTTAAGAAACTTCCACCACCACCGCTTCCTCCGCCACGGTTTTGGGAGGTTCCTACTGCAGTGAACTCCGTACTCGAAACCAATACCGGTGGACCGCCGGTTCTTGTTGCACCCTCCAGGACAGTGGTGTTGCAGAATAATGACGGCTTAGAGAGTAATGCTGCTGAGACTCCGAAACCGAAGTTGAAGGCTTTGCATTGGGATAAAGTTCGAGCGAGTTCCGATCGAGCCATGGTGTGGGATCAGATAAAATCAAGCTCTTTTCAGTGAGATACTCACATCCCTATTAGCATCTGTTCACTGCTTTTTAAATCTTGGCATTGAATTACTTTAGTATATGTTTATTTGTTTAAAGTGTTGCTTAAGTGGTAGAATGTTACAATGTTGATTGCAGATTGAATGAGGAAATGATTGAGACGCTGTTTACAGTGAATATTTCGAACTTTCCCTCCAAAGATAATGGTTACCGGCAGAGTTTACCGTCTGCTAATCAGGAAAATCGGGTGCTTGATCCAAAGAAATCTCAGAACATTGCGATTTTGTTGAGGGCACAAAATGTGACCATTGAGGAAGTCTGTGAAGCTCTTATGGAAGGTAATCAGTTCATATGCATGGCAAATACGAAGAATGCGATAAAATGATGGTAACATATCTCCTTAGAGTCTAGGATTACATTCCAATGCACCAGATCTCCAGGCTTGTAATGGTTTACTTGTGCCACTACCAGAAGATATGAAGTTCGATATTCGAACAAAATAGTCATGAAGAAACAAAGGGTTAAGGTCTCTTGTGTAGCATTGGTCTAAGAAATAGTTTTCTATCCCCAGGGTTGAGACAGGTCTCTAATATCTCACTTGCTGTCTATTGTCTGTTTTGTCTCTACTTATTTTGATGAGGTTAAGGTCGATGAAAATCCAGTGCAGAAGACAACTGCGTATTCGATGCTACTCGTAATTGCTTTAGGGGTTTTCCATCCTTGCCTTTAGTTCTATCTATACACTGCTTCTACTTTCTTCTCTGTGAACAGGTAATTCAGACACTCTTGGGACCGAGCTACTGGAAAGCTTATTAAAGATGGCTCCAACCAATGAAGAAGAGCGTAAGCTGAAGGACTTCACTGATGAGTCCCCTTTTAAGCTAGGTCCTGCAGAGAAATTCCTCAAGGCGGTGCTCGACATACCTTTTGCCTTCAAAAGGGTCGATGCAATGCTTTACATTGCTAATTTTGATTCCGAAATTGAGTACCTGAAAAGGTCTTTTGAAACTTTAGAGGTAAATCTCAATTTCCAGTCTGTATGTATATGGTATTCGTGGCCAAAGCATGCTGTTTGCCGGCTGCCGCAGGCACACACGCCGTCCATTTTTAACTGTTAGTCTTGATATTTTGATCTTTATCAGTTCTGAATCAAAGGATTTTGATGTTTTGGTGAAAATCTACAGGCCGCTTGCGGAGAGCTACGAAACAGCAAAATGTTTCTGAAGCTTTTGGAGGCAGTGCTCAAAACCGGGAACTGCATGAATGTCGGCACCAACCGGGTGATGCCCAAGCATTCAAGCTCGACACACTCTTGAAGCTCGTTGATGTAAAGGGCACTGATTGGAAAACCACGCTCCTGCATTTTGTTGTTCAGGAAATCATCCGAGCCGAAGGTTCTCGCCTTTCCAGTGCTAATCAGAATTCAAAAGCAGAGAAAACACAGCAGTCTGATTTTCAGGATGATGTCGAGTTTAAGAAGCTTGGCCTGCAAGTTGTTTCCGGTCTAAGCAGGGAACTAACCAACGTGAAGAAGGCTGCTGCTATGGACTCGGATGCTCTAAGCATCGATGTTGCAAAACTTGCTACTGGCATCACTAAAATCCGAGAAGTTATAAAACTAAACGAAGAGATTGCTCTGAAAGACAGTAGCCACAAGTTCTCCGAATCGATGAACGAGTTCTTGAAGAAGGCCGAGGAAGAGATTGTCAGGATGCAAGCACTACATAGAGTTTCCCTCTCAATGGTGAAGGAGCTAACTGAGTATTTCCACGGCAACTCAACCAAGGAAGAAGCTCATCCATTCCGTATCTTCATGGTCGTAAGAGATTTCCTTTCGATCCTCGATCAAGTATGCAAGGAGGTCGCAAAGGTGAATGAGAGAACAATATACAGCTCGGCACGACCATTACCAAAACCCACCCTGATACCAGTTTTTCCGGGACTCATCATAACACAGCACGACAGTTCCTCGGACGATGAAACCTCATCGTCATCGTCATAACTCCCCGATCTCTCAATATGTGTTTTGTTAGTAAAAATGTCTACATTATGCTACAATATAATCTGTACTTAACTCTGTTGGATCTATCCTGTAAATAAACTAGTGGCTTTCGGTTGATATTCAAAGTAGAACATGTGTTTTTTTAAGGTGCCATAGTCCATGTCTAGAATCTTACATGTTCAACAATATGGACCAGGATGCCAAATGGACGGAGCGGGTGCGAATACTCCTCCTATACTCATACCTACCTAAAATTTTTATATCCATTACCTACCTATCACTCACGGTGAGTATTATTTTTAAATTTACACCTACCCATGCGGATACGTTCTTAAATTCATTCTCACACCCATCGCTTAAAATATATCCGCTTGTACATGCCTACTAGCAATTATTAATATCGAATTACATAAAAATAAATTATACTTTTATAAAAAAGTAAAATTTCGTATACTTTATTGACTGATTAAGTGTTTATATAGCATATTTACACCAATATAAATTAAACTATATCTAACTAACGATAACTAATTTAACTAAACCGTATTTTTTACCGGTATAAATTTTACTTAACTACAACCACCTAATATATATAGCTAACTTAGCTAAAGTATATTTACACGTTTATAAATTTAATTATCCACACATTACAAATTTTTAACATGATTATTCAAGCACGATCAATAAACCATTAGTTTTTTTAAACAAATTAATTGAGTTCAAAGTTTACAAACTTAAGAATTAACATAGATTTTAAAACAATTTAATATCTTAATACATAAGACATCATAATAAAAGGCATAATCAAAGTCTACAAATACAAATGATTCAAAATTCATATAGAGCGGGCAAATATGGAGCGGGTGGATACGACGCAGGTAAGGTTTCAAACCATCACCTACCCACTACGCACGATGAGTATGACTTTTTACACCCACAACGGCCCACTACCCACTAAACTTATATCCATCCCCACTCCAACTGGTACGAATGTAGTGTAGAATCCGTAAAGTTATACCCGTTTGTCATCTCTAAATATGGTTATGGACAATAATGCGTAAGATATATTTTTTATATTTTTATTATATAATTTTATCTATAATAAATTTTAAATAATTATAAGTAAAAGTTAAAAATTTTGATTAAAAAAGTTAACAAGGTATAAAGTAATTCGATTTGTTCATTATTCATGATTTTAGATAAAATTAATTAATATTTAATATGATACGATCGATTATCTTTAATATTTGTATATTTTATTCATTAAAATAACTTATAGTCTATCAATATTAATTTTTTAGGACGTATTATTCATAAATTCGATTCTTTGAAAATGTAAACTTTTTTAATCTTTTAATTATTTTTATACTTTTATCATAATTAAATCATTATTAAATTCTATATTTTAATAAAAGAAGAAAGAAAGAAAAAAACCCAGCAGCTACACCACCTGACCTGCAAACAAGTCTATGTATAAAACTCGGAAGGTGATACTTGAAAAATTGAAAAATTTTAAGGGCGTAAATGTAATTTACCCAATACACTAGGGTTCGTAATTTAAACGAGACCCGCTCGAGCAACAATTCTCAGATCCCACAATTGGAAAGCAAATTATACTTTACACCAATTTCATTTGGAACGAATTTCTATCGAACTGATCAAAACACTCTAGAAGGTATGATCTATTTTGCTGTAAATTGTTATTCTTTTCCATTCAGATTCAAGCTTTTTATGGATTATATTGGGTGTTTTTTATAGAAGAAAATGAACTTTTAGGGTTGATGTTTTGATTTTTGGTACCCTTTGATTGCAGATTGTTATTTAGATTTAATGGTTGTAGTTATTTCCAGTTTCCTAGTTAATTGAAACCTACTTTAGGGTTTTCCTTGTTCTTGCGAAAAATTGGTAATTAGTTGTCATACCAATGAAATTTTGTTGATTTAAAGGATTTTTTTTTTTTTGTTTTCTTACCTAATTTGAATGGGTAATGTATATAATTTTAATTATCTATTACAGTATTACGCTGAAAAACGTCAAATTCCAGTGAGTTGTTAGGTTGAAGTTGATTCACTGCTTTTGTTGTTACCGTCTCATTACTAAAGAGAATGCCTGTTAATAAGAAATTTTGTTTGAATCAGTTCTTGCAGATGTATTGTTTAATCGAATATAACCGTCTTATTGTTTGTAGGTTTATATTCTTGTAATCATTTTCTGTAATCACAGTTAGGAAGATGAGTACAACAGGAGAGAAAGGATCAACAACTACTAAGACACCTGCTGATTTCCTTAAATCCATTCGTGGTCGGCCGGTTGTTGTGAAACTGAATTCCGGTGTTGATTATAGAGGTTGGTTTCTCAGCATCTGTTCTTTCGCTTTGTGATTGTTTCATCTATATGTGTTTCTTCTGCTCCTTTTTGCTTTTGGGTTTTTATGTTTGATTCTTATTGTTAATGTGCTGGATTAAGTTAAAGATAGAATATCTTCAAAAGCGTTTCTTCATGGAGATAGATTTTTATGTTCTCTCTTTTAAGCATGTATAGAGCTTAGCTCAAACAGTCGGAAAAGGGAACGAGTACCAGTTACTTTCACATAAACATGGTTTTTAACTTTTTTCTCATGCTGATGGCCTATGTTACTCAGACTTGAGTGCCTCGGATATGGTTATGTGTTCAATGTTGTCTTTGTTTTTCAAAAATCTTAAGTTTTTTTCATGTATTTGATAGATCTTCGAGTTCTGATATGCGTCTAACGTAAGCGTTTCAACAAAAATGAAAAATGAAAGCAAATTAGTCGATAGTTTTTCTCTTACATGTTCACAAAATTTCCTGTCTTTCCTGGATTTTTATGCCCTTATCATGCCTCCATCATTTTCAGGCATTCTGGCTTGCCTAGACGGGTATATGAACATAGCCATGGAGCAAACCGAAGAATATGTCAATGGGCAGCTGAAAAACAAATACGGCGATGCTTTTATCCGAGGGAATAATGGTGATTATTCTCTGATAACCTTAGTTTTTAATAGTTTCCTTGGTAGCTTTTTACTATTCATACATCTTTGCTGCCAATGATAGTGAATTTCATTCTATTAATGCAGTCCTTTACATCAGCACATCGAAGAGGACCTTAGCAGATGGGGCTTAGTATTCGCAACTGCGTCAAGAAACCGATTGTTAAAGCTACAAACCTTGCTTTTGTTATGAATTTGTTTATAGGATTTTAGACATTTGACTGAAACATTGAAATCTGCTCTGTTAGTTGACTTGTCTAATACTTGCATTCTAAGAGCAATGTGACATTGATTGTTCTAAATTTGTATGCTTTATTGTTCTCTACGATGTTAATCATAGAAATTTGATTCCCCATCAAGTTTGTGATTCTAAAAAGATCCATCAAGTCTATTTCGTCAGGTTTTGGCCATATAAAGCTATGAAGCACGGGTACGGCTAGGGATGGGTACGGGTCGGGTCGGATTTTCGGTCCACCTGCACCCGATCCGAAAACACACACCTTTCACCCGATCCGAGGTCAGGGTGAAAAAAATTCGACCCGACCCGACTCGATTTTTAAGCTTTAAAATCTGACCCGACTCGAATTATTAAAAATTTTAAATTTTAGGGACTTAATTGTAAAAAAATAAAATTTAGGGATTTAATTATAAACAAAATAAAATTTTAGTGATCTAATTATAAAAAATAATTTTAGTGACTTAATTGTATGAAATATATGTAAAGAGGGATCATTATTGTAAATATCCCTAAAATATATATGAAAAAATTATACTATTATCCTCGGATCGAATATTTTCCACTCTAAACCCGAACCCGATCCGACCCGAAATCACCCTTGAAAAAATTGACCCGACCCGACCCAAACCCGATTTTAAAAAAAAAAAAATCAACCCGTTCGGACCGGGTCGGGTCAAAACCCGTTGGGTTCGGATTCCATGCCCATCCCTAAGAACGACAGTCCTATGCCGTCTCAAGAACCCTAAACGTTTTTGGAACGGGAATGGGTCGGGGACGGCTGGGGTTACGTACTAGGATGTTTTGTGTTAATGGGGTACGGTTAAAAATGATCGGGGACGATTAAGATAATTTTAGTATTTTTCGGAGACGTTATTGTGACCTTCATGCTGTCCCCAAGCATGTTCTAAATCTTTGTGTTTGTTTTTAATCAGCTTTGTTCTCTCATTCATTGTTAAAGAACTCTCTTATTTGTGGTTGAGCCCAAACAATTTGTAAGGAGGAAAAAAATTTAGAAAAAAGGTTAGAGAAAAGTTGGGTGAAGAAGACGATGAACAGTTTTAAGAAAAAAATAATTAAAATATTATTTATTCTTGTCGACCCTTAAAGTATAATGTTAATAAAATATATTATAATTCTTGTGGGCTGCCTATTTTATTAGGGTATTTTTATTAGTACTTTATTAAAATATAAGGTTATTTTTAATATGAATTTTATATTAATATTTTATTTTTATTAATTTTTTTTATTATTATATATTATGTATAATTTTATTTTTTATTATATATAATTATATATAATTTTATTTTTATTTATAGTACCTTATACTTTTAAAAATTATCGTTTTTTCGTTCTCTTATCTGTATTGGTGCAACCTAGATATAAAGACGCTGGTGAAGGCGAAGCATCCAAAATCTTAGAAAACGGAGGATAAATGTGAAATTTTATTTATTCAGTGAATGAAAATTTACTAAATTGAAAAAAATCTTTATTAAACATTATTTTGCGTAAGAAATTGTTTCTTGATCCTCCCATAGCCATAGGAAACACAATAAATTTGGCTGCGGCAGATTATGAATTTCAGTTGCGTAAAAACAGAAAAAACCAAATACAGCAAAATGCTCCAAAAGCTTCAACGAATTGAAGACAAAAAAATGGCAGATTCTTCAGAAAAATCCAACATTTCACCCCTTTAAGCTTGAAAAGTGGCATGGAGAAGCAAATCGAAGTAAATCCCGTCTTAAAATCATGTGTTCATGTATGCTTCTTGATACACCGAATGCAGACAATTGTAATGCCCATAGATTGAACTAACAGAGGAGAAACATGAAGTGGAATCAACAATCAAATGCTTAGAGAAACAACTTACGCCTAAGAGAAACAAGGCCTCGGTTTATAGTGCCTGGCGACCGGAAACGGTGAAGCAGAAGGAAGCATTTTGAGACGAGGCAAACATCTGTTAAGATGGTACCAAATATTTTACCCTAATTAATTAAATACAAAGAAATTTATGAAACTGGTTACCTTTTTGTCACAAATATACATTATGTTCTACATAAGTAAACAACAATCTCAACTATTGTCCCTTAGCTGTGTTATGGTATAGTCCTACACCCTAATAGATATATGTTGAACATAAATACATTTGGTTTTTAATTCTTTTCCATATCGTCATATGTAAAAATATATTTGACACAAACATCTCATCGAAGTTCGAACTAGGCCAAACATATGCTTAATTTAAATAATTGAACATTAGGGCAAATTACATACCAGTCGTTCACATAAGCTTCAGATATAAGGGGAAGGTTAAAACCCTTCCATTTGAAAGATATGGTTTGTTTCATGGACTAGTCCTCGAGCGAGACCATAGCCATTATCTTGTTCCATGCTGAATCAATGGTGCAACAAGAACTGAAACCTCGCTGCTTAACTGGAGCCCACTGAGAACTGAAAATTGAACATATAAATAGTTGAATACAATTCAGTTTTGACCATAAAACTCTGGTTCGGCTTACTATTCACTATCAACAACAGCCTAAACCAAGCATGCCTATGAATAGAGTTGCAGGAGTGCATACATGGAATCATAAGAAACAACATTAACGTCTAAAAGCATTTCTTTCTGATTCATAACGGCCTTGTGAATAATGTGCTCTGCGACGGACACTCTCTTCTATTGTTGAGCTTCCTCCCTTCTCAGCCCCATAAATGCTTTTATAAGCAGCATCCAAGAAGTTTCTGCCAGTGGATGTGCTGGAAATTGTAGCCTCCCGAGCATCATTCTCCTCAGCCTTTTTCAACCGCTTCCACCTTTGCTCTTCATGCAACTCAGCATCTTCTTGCATCTCCCGCAGCCTGGCAGCTCTTTCATCTTCAGAAAGTTTAGAGGTGCCACCCCGACGTCTGTTATCCCAAGGTGCACCGTCTCTATGGTAAGAAGATGGTCTATCTTTGTCTTGAATTTTATCAGCAACAATACTTTGTGGAGCTTGAGAAGAATATTTATCATGCTTAAACTTCTCATGGTTCCTGTTAACATCATTTTGATCATCATTTCCATATTTCTGTCTGTGGCGATTCTTCTCTCTTCTTTCTGTTCCCTTAAATTCATCTTCCATGTCTGAGTCCGATCTGCGATGGCAGCCCTCTTTATCATGCTTAGACTTTTCATTATTCCTTTTAACCCCATCTTGATCATCGTATCTGTATTTCTGCCTGCGACAATCCTTCTCTCGATTTTCTGCTTCCTTTAATTCATCTTCTGAGTCTGACTCTGTTCTGCGATTATGGCCCTCATAATCTGACCTCTTATGATGGTGATTTCTATTTCTTTTGTCCTCCTTAGAAGTGTCATCTTCAGAATCTGAATGCCGTTTAGATGATGAATGCTTATAATGTTTGGAACTACTGCGGCGGTGCTTCTTACGGCTTTCCTTGTGATCAGGGGACTTTTCCTTTTGTTTCTTTTCTACAACCTGTTAAACCATTATTCGAAAACGGATGTCTGATTAGTAATTGCAATAGTTAATCTAACTGAACTATACAACACACAGAGTTATTGCAAAGATTGATAAAATCATATTCACAAGGAAATCTATCAGAAAATGCATATTTTCCTAATTATCAAACATGAAAGAAGAGCAATAAAATAGGTTATTAATATACCGATTTGCGAATCATGGCCATTTGAATGGGGTTGTTCTTGATGCGGGCAAGGGCTTCTTGCTCACGCTGACGAATCATGAGCAAGGGATCCGAATGGAGTTTGCGCCAGGCATCATTGGCTGACTGAGGTTTGTCCTCAAACAAGGCACCAGGGGCAGAAGAAGACTGGTTGACAGAAGAATCCGTAGCCTTAGAAGACGGGAGAGCCTCTTCAAGAGCCTTAAAACCTGCACCGCTACCAGAGGCAGTGGAGTTACTGGCGCCCTTCCCAACAGCAAGCCCGGAATCGTAAAGGAAATCCAACCTCTCCTGCTTCCTGCATAATTAAAAACAAAATTTGAAATCAAACTAAAACCCTAACCCTAATTTTGAATCATAAAAGGGGGAAACAAGGAAATAGACGTACGGGACAAGGCCAGCTTGTTCCTGTAGAAGACGAAACTCAGATCGTTCCCTCTCCTCATGAATCTGCTTTCGAAGCTCTTCCAATTTCTTCTGCTCAGCCTCATGCTTTTGTTCCGCTTTCCAC
The DNA here is from genome assembly GCA_035048815.1 of Abelmoschus esculentus. NCBI lineage: Eukaryota > Viridiplantae > Streptophyta > Magnoliopsida > Malvales > Malvaceae > Abelmoschus > Abelmoschus esculentus. The sequence goes on from JAUCBN010000022.1 coordinate 20,016,162, forward strand.
ACGTTTTCGATGTTCCTCAAGCTTCCGGTGTGCCATCCTTTCTTGTTCAGAAACTTCAACGCCATTTTTTATCAGATTTGAGAAGCCGAATCAGCGAAATCAATTACCCACTCCCCGATTAGGCGATTACACCTACCTATTGTAAATCACCTATAGATCAAATACCACGTAAGATTGAAGAAATTTGGATATAAGTATGTAACCGTAGCAAATATCAAGTTGCATAATGTGCTGTAAAACCTAGAATCAATACAAAAGTTTGAATCGTAAAGGTGAGAGAGGAGAAACTATACCCAAAGCCAAAGGAAGTCGTCGACCGTAGAAAATCAATTATGGTTACAAATTCGATGATTAGAGAAATTAAAAGGAACCCTGAGGAGCTTCAAATTCGGACTATCCATTTAACTTGCTCGGGTAAGCTAAAACAAGATTCTTTTGCATTGGGTTTGGCCCAAATCTACTTGCTATAATAAAAGGCTTTATTTTCTTTGATTATTCTTTCGGTTTCTAAGATTTTGTCTTGATTAATTTGGATTGATTCATATTATATATTTAGTTTTGGTCGACGAGTTTTTTAGTAGGAATTTTTGTATACACAATATCAAATTAGATACATACTTAAACGGAACTAAGTTACTTGTCACTTAAATCAACTTCTGTTGGTATAAAAAAGTTTTATTTGATAAACAATGAGCAAAAGAAATGATAGTTGGACTAATTTATTTTTATAATATGTATGTCTTATGATTTATGTTTGGGATGCAATGTTGTTTCTCTTAATTTATGTACAATGTACTTTACTAATATATGCGACACTTGTCAGTAGTTGGATTGTTTTAGCTTTAAAAAGTTAATTTTTTAGCAATTAAAATGTTTTTTTTTTCTTTTTAATATCAATTTTAGAAGACTTCAATAAATTAATTTTAGTAGCGTTCATGTACATTATATATCTTACACGAGTGGAAGATGCTGGTGATTCTTATATTCACTTGTTCAAGCCTGAGATTGACATTTGTTTTAAATGGTAGAGCTCTAAGCAACACACTTGAGTTGTTTACGTATCATTTGGAAGCTTGGCAAACTTAGGAGAAGATCAAATGGAGGACATAGCTTTTGGGTTTATGTAGAAGCAAAAGAACTTATGGTCATCGGAGAAATAGAACACAAAATGGGATTGTGGTTGCATGGAGTCCTCAGCAACAAGAAGCAGTGGGGTGTTTTATGAGTTATTGAGGTTGGAACTTCACGAACCGATGGAAGCATTGAGTATAAGTGATTTGAGAAGTGTCAGAGTTTGAGAAAAATATGCAAGTTAAGAAAGAGTGCTAAATTCATTGTCGATGTATGACAGGTGGGGATCAGAGCTGAGGTGAATGGAACAGAAAAGCATAGATAGAGATATGTATAAGGGAAATCATGGGACGAGATCAAAGAGAAGACACCAAAAATATAATTACTTATTTTTAATCGAAGAAATTAAAATATTTTTAATTTTTACAATTTAAATAAGGGCCTTTAATCTTGTATTATTTTATGTTTTGTCGATGTGAGCATAATAAGAGCCTTTAATCTTGTACTATTTTATGTTTTGTCGATGTGAGCATATTTAACATATAGGTAATATAATGTACGTCGTATTCGTGTACTTTATAGATATGTTTATATTGTGTATTTTGTCGTGTTTATGGGACATCTTATGTATTTGTTTTATGTTTTTGTTTTATTCTAAGTTATTATTATTAGTTATTATTAACTACATTACTAATGGCCCATAAATATTTATAAGATATAAGAACTCAAAAATAAATTAAATAAATCTCAATAGTCCAAAAATTATGAACTCATGTTGAAATTTAATTACAAGGCCCGAATTTTGAGCTCATCTCTTGAAAACTCTAATTAACCCTAACTCTTGAGTATAGCAGATCCAGCCGTCGCCCAATCTCCGCCGTCCAATCCAGAGAAGCAACGAACGGCCGTGATCTATCCTCAGGACTATTCCTCTGACTTCAGTGGACCATTCCTCTGCTCTGACCACTTTTTCCGCTGCAACTCCATACCCTGCAAACCACCATACCACCCCAACCTACAAAGAAAGAGGAGCAAGTTATCAGAAATGGAAGCATAAATCATGGCGTAAATTTCGGAAAAGCAAGGAAAAAAAAATCCATGATCCATATATGTTAACGCAGCAACCATTCAAAGGGGGGATTGAAAACCAAGCAAAAAAAAACATTATGAACGAAAAATTTCAGATTATCAATCGAAAAGAGAAGAGAAATTCCAGAAGCTTTCTGGTAAAATAGAGAGCAACCATCTTTTTTTTTTTTTAGTTTTATGCATGCAATCTTTTAAAAATAAAAAAACAACAGGAATGAAAAGAAGAAGTGGTGACTTCCCTTTGTAGCCTTTCGATTGTTGCCGGCAATGAACCCCTCGGGTGAGCCGTGTGTGCTGAACGAAGTCAAAAGAATCCCTCTCTCTTTTTCTTTCATGACTCATCTTTGAATCTCGTTGATCTTTGAAGGTTAGAGGCTGTCAATGATGGCAGAGATAACCGAATATCGGTATCTCGCTTAGACAAGAGACGGTGACGGGCAAGATCGGAAGGAAAAGTCGAATGATCGTGAGATTTTACACTCAAGTTTCTGGGTTTGGTTTGGGTTTTCCATGTGTTTTCTGGGAAAGAACAGGATATGGCTAGGGGAGTTTATCTTTTATTTAAGAACTTAAAAAATACAAAAGATATTTATCGTGGGGAGAATTATTAAAATATTGTGATTAAAAATTTTATTTTTAAAAATATAGTTCACATATTATTATTTTTCATAATATTGTGGTTTATTGTAGCGTTCAGAAGGCTGCATGCATACAATCCGTCTTTGAACAATGATTTAAATAAAAAATAATATTTCGACAAAGGTTTCATGCATACAACTTGATTTTGAATAGTGATTTGAAAAAAAAACTCCATTTACCATTGATGGTAAACAGACCAACTATTTCATTAATCAGTTTGATCTTATTTACCATCTTCTTTTAAGCGTTAAACATCATTCTGAATAGGAAACCAAGATATTTAGGGTTTTGGGTTTAGAGAATAAGACTCTAAAAAATCACAAATAAATTTAGGGTTAAGGGAAATAAGGTTCTAAAAAGTTTAGGGTCTTGAAGTAGGTTTACCAACGATGGTAAACTGGACTAATATTTTTTATTTGAATCACTATTTAAAGACAGGTTGTATGTATGCAGCCTTCTGAATACTACAATAAACCATAATATTGTGAGAAATAATAATATGTGAACTATAATTTTAGAAATAAAATTTCCAAATACAATATTTTAATAATTCTTCCATTTACCGTGTCTTGCGTATTTTCTGTCTTTTAATCAAATCTCTAAAATCACTTCATTTACTCTTCATTATTTCCGTTTCTTTTCATTATTTCTGCCAATACAGTCCCTAATTCAGGCACCAAACATATTTGAAAATGCAAGATGTGTTAAAAATTTTGACTATCATTTAGGTCTAATTACTGTGGTCAATGTGCTTGTACGTTTTGTTCAAGTTTAAGTTTCCATTTTATTTTAATGTTTATCGATTTATTACATCGTAATGTTAATATTAAGTTTGTTTAAGATTGTATGTTAACACTTTAAATTAATTAATGTGTACCTCTAAATTCGGTCGTAAGCTAAGCTAGTACCAATATGGTGGTAGTGGTTCGAACGCTTATCTTCGGGTTTAAGTGTTTTAAAATAAATGCACACATTTAATTAAAAATTAATTCGATCGTCAAATTAGTCCATAAAATTTAATATTATTTGTAATAACCCATTAAACAGAAACAAGCCCATTTTATTAAAAAACCAAAACATTTATCCAATCCAGCAAATACAAACCAAACAAACAAGCCCAATCCAATAAAAATTAACCCTAAATGATAAACATATCCAAACCCTTCTCCAGCAAACCCTAGCCGTCGCCGCCTCATGTCTCCGCATCTCCCGCGCATGGCCGCCACGCACGCGCGTGGTAGTCACACGCGCCCCTATTGGCACGAACGGCCAGCCACCGCCCCGATCACGTGAAGGGTCAGATCTGCCACCGCCCTTGTCTTCTCAAACCTGCAAAAACATTAAGATAAATCAGATCTGAAGAAACATTGCATATTTGTGTATTTTATATGTGTAAAACATGGGTATTTAAACCCATGAAAAATCGAATGTAAGAACCGGCCACCAAAAAGGAATGAAAAAAGCCATATTCGAAAACAAGCAGTAGCATAATACAAAAAACCATTCGAACACAACGAAATAGAGGGAAGAAACAGAGATCGGAATCGGAAATAGAAAAGAAAAAAGGTAAAAAAAAATCTATATTCGACTTATCTTTCGTAGATCTACGGTGATAGGGACCTTTATTCAAAAAACCGAGTTCAAACCTTGACTCCTCAACACGAGACGAACCGGAAAAGTATTCGCTTTTTCAGTTCCGGCCACCGGCACAGCGGCCGGCGCGGTGGTCGGCGGCGGCGCGACGGGTCACCATCGAAGAAGAAGGTTGAATGCAGAGAAGCTCTGTTATTTATCCCCTTTGAGAAGAAGAAGACAAATGACTTGAAGGCTAAAAAAGGGGGTTTTATATTAGAATCAAAACGGCGTCGTTTCGATCCCCTGACCCATGGATCAAACCCGCATCCAGGACCCGACCCGCACAGTAACCCGTAAAAATGGAATAATCATGCTGGAGGTCTCCGATCTTCAAGAAAGTTTGCATTTAGGCCCTGAAACTTTAATCCGTTTTCGATTTAGTCATTATTTTTGCTATTTTAGTCATTTGAAGCTTATTTTATTTAATTTTAATCCTTAATTTCTCCATTTTTAACCTTTTAATTTAATGTTTTTTCAGATTTTGGTCACTTATTATTATTAGATATATATATATTTTATTATTATTATTATTATATTATATTACTGTTTTTATTAATACTATTTTATTATTTATAACCCACGAATACATATATATATTTTATTATTATTATTATTATTACTATTATTATTATTATAATTATTACATGTTTTTATTGTTATTATTATTATTATTATTATTTCTACGTATTTTATTATTATTATTATTATTATTATTATCATCAACGATCTGTTCCTTTGGTTATATGATGATGATGATGATGATGATGATGATTAGGATTAGGATTACATATTTTAGTATTATCATATGTCTTATCATTGTTATTATGTTATTAATATTACTATTATTATTTTATTACTAGTTTTATTTAACCTTGTTATTTTTATTTGACTTAGTTTATTTATTTTGCAGATTCAAATTACGGGATCATGAAATTAACTTGAAATTTATATTTTCGATTATATAAAATATTTTGTAACCGATAGGTGCCAATTTCGGGCGACGTAGGGATGTTCATCCTTCCCTACGCGTAACAGACTCCCGGACTCAACTCTGGTACGCAGACCTTGATTTTTTGGTGTTCCAACCGCACCGTGAAAAGATTGGTGGCGACTCCCCGGACCAAAAATGTGATCCTTTATTTTATTTATTTTAAAATATTCACTAATATTTTTAAATGTTTTTTTCAGGTCTCCTCATTTCATGAGCTCTCAACCCGGGCTCTATCCATTTAAGTGGGAGCATGAAACCACTCCTTCGTGAGGTTTTGCCTCCGTGTGGGATGGGGAATTGCTTCCGGGATATTTTTCCCTTTGTCTTCGTGAGATTTATGTCTCCGCATAGACTTAGAGAAACGTATCCCCCTGAATCATGCTTATTATCCTTAGTAGGGTAATAAATATTGTTCGGGTACCTTCTAGAACCGAACCACATGTAGTGAGACCTAGAAGCCTACCCCTTAGAGCCATCAAGCCGAAACGCTGCCTGTTTAGCGATAACTCTTTAGGCTTTGTTGCCTTTATGTACAGTTTTTTTATTATTTTTTTTTGTTATATTTGTAATTTAATTTATTTATAATGTGAATTAACTTTGTTTCTTTTTGAAGGCACTATAACATTTCATAATCATCCATTTTGCATTAATTATCACGATCATGTTTTAATATATGCATTTCACGAGAACAAAAATGTCGATTCACGATTGATTCTTAATTTAAAATATATCGGGAGAAAATCTAGCATTCTAGATATTAATACAACATTCAAAGTTGTGAATAAATCCCGTGCACGTAAAACGGTGGACCCGAGAACCATTTTTGAATCGATATTTTCACATCTAAGTCGTGCATCATGCATTCGCATGCATTCATATTAGTACTAACATTTGGGGTCCTTTGTCTCAATAATACTGGACCAGACGATAATTCAGCATCCTTACGGAACCCGACTCAAGACGAAGAAGATGACTGAGGATAGATTGGATAAGATTGAACAGACTCAGAAGGATCTACAGGATGATTTAACGCGAAAGATGGAAGATCAGTTAGCAAGGGCTCGACAAGAAATGAAAGACCAGATTGCAAGATCTCAACAAGAAATGCTCGGGAAATTGGCACAAATGCTCGGATTCAAGCAAGAGGACACTTCTATGGTCGACTCAAGGGCAAATCTCGCTAACATGATTGAAGATCTCATATATCCTTCGGGTTTCACTCCTCTTCAAACCAAGATACCATCGGAGGCTCATCCCTAGGTGGTCTTTTCTAAAGGGAAGTTACCGCTACATCCGACTGACACATATGGCCCCATGAACACACCCTCCACATCAGAAGCCAAACCGAGGGGCAATCAAGCAAAAAATTTTGTCTCAGAACTTGATCAGCTGATTGAACCAAAGATTGAGACGTCAAAAGAAATTGAAGAACGTTGTAAACGGCTCAAAGAGAAAATGGAAGCTATGAAGATTGAAGACACCTTCATCGGATTCGATGCCAACGAACTCAGCCTCGTCCCAGATCTAGTGCTGCCCTCGAAATTCAAAATCCCAAAATTTGAAAAATATGACGGAACCAGTTGCCCTCGAGCACATCTTACTATGTTTTGTCGAAGGATGACAGGGTACGGTAGGGATGATAAACTACTGATATACTGTTTTCAAGATAGTTTAACGGGATCCGCCACTAAATGGTATAATCAGCTGAATCGTTATCAGATAAAGTCTTGGAAAGACTTGGCTAAGGCTTTTCTGGAGAAATATAAGCACGTTAGCGATATGATACCAGACCGTCTGACCTTGCAACACATGAAACAAAGGTCTAACGAAAGCTTCAGACAATACGCACAACGCTGGAGAGATATAGCAGCACAAGTCCAACCTCCTCTCATTGAAAAGGAGACGGTAGTTATATTCATCCAAACTTTGGAAGGCCCAATCCTGGACCGCCTCATAGGCAATGCAACCACTAATTCTGCTGATCTGGTGCTATCTGGTGAGCTCATTGAGAATGCCATCATGAGTGATAGAATTGATGCCGGTGGAAGTTCGTCCCAGAGAAGGTCAACACATGGAAAGAAGGATAATGAAGTGAATTTTATAGGAATCTATAGCGTCAATTATTCCAGGCCTGTAACAGTGACACAACCTGCAGCCACGGGTGCTTATAACTCCTCCAACCAAGATTACAGTCAGATAAAGAATTTTGAAAAGAAAGAATTTACTCAACTGTCAATGACTTACGGGGAGATACACAAAGAGTTGTATGATAAGCGCTTGGTGTCGCCCTTCTTTCAAGCACCGATGCAACCCCTTTTCCCGAAATGGTATGACGCCAATACAAAATGTGATTATCACGCGAGACAAGTAGGGAATTCGATTGAAAACTGCCTAGGTTTCAAAAGGCTAGTAGAAAAGTTTATCAAGCTCGGAGTAATAAAATTCGATGACCCAGTTGAAACGGCTACAGATCCTTTACCGAAGCATGAAGACACCAAGTAGGAATGACAATGTTGTTTTTGAGTTTTACAAAAGTAAATTATGCCTGCTAGGCTAAGACATTATTCTACCTTGACCATAGTAGGTCACTTGTAGTTTTTATCTCTTCCGATGAGAAGTTTTTGTAAACTACCTCGTTAGCCTAAGCCCACTGGCAGCGAGAGTCTTTTGTAAGGGCCCAAAACTACAAGTTGCAATGAAGTATATTTTGATATAATACTTTGAGGTAGAATGCTAAGCGAAACAACTTCAAAAGATAGAGACAACTCAATTGGGCAACATGACCAGTGAATTTTTGCACTTTAAAGGTTCAGATTGTTTAAAATTGCTTGGGGCATCCATTTCGAGGAAAGGTTCCGAGGAAGGAGGCCAAAGAATTCAAGCAGCTTGCGTCATAATCAGTGAAATCAGGGGCACTCCTAGAAAAATCACGACATTCATGCATTCAAGCATTTCGCATTTACATTAAACATGCATCAAGCAGAAAAATCATATCATTCATGCATTTTACATTTTGACATCACGCATTCAGACTTAGCATACATTGAGCATTAATGATGCACATATTTTGCTTGTACATATGAACAGGTTCAGAGAAGAGATTGAACAACCTCAATCATGGGGGCAACAACATGATGACCAACCTTTGGCCCCAAGAAGGCTAAAATAACACAGGTTTCACAGGTAATGACTCCAGAATTTTGAACCGTTGCTAACTAACGTTTTATTTTACCTTCAGGTCATGACTACCCATCATGGAACAGCAGAAACAACTTTTTCTCAATGTCACCTCCGTTAGTGGTGGGAAATCAATTTTGATAGAATCATGCTCCTCTGACAACTATGTTGCGGATCAAGCTTTGTTGCAGATTTGTACAGACGGTACATGTGGATTAAAATTATTTTGAGAGAAAAACAGAAAAATGAAAAAATGAAAATGAAAATGAAATGAAAAATTGAAAAGACATGCAAAAACAAGATATTGGACAATTCAAATATCCTTCAAAATCCATTTTCGCGAATGGTCGAAGGAAATCCATTCCTTTGGAAAAATCCAATCTTGTGATTGGTGCAAACTGATTGTACCCAAGGTAATGGTACAACTAGTCCGGAGCAAACGGCTACCGGTAAAGGCAAAACAAATCCGTTAATCCATGTGCATTTGGGAAAAATGCATTGATAAGGACCATTCAAATGTCCATTGAAAACCATTTTTACGAATGGTCAAGGAATTAAATCCTTGAAACCAAATGATTGTACCCAGAGTAATGGTACAGCTAGCCCGGAGCAAACGGCTACCGGTAAAGGCATATCAAATCCGTTGATCTCTGTGCATTTGGGAAAAATACAAAGAAGATACATGATAGCAGTTGAATCAGATATTTAGATCTTCTAGACTTGATCTTACCCCTCCGTTGATGGAGTTGATGGATCCAACTCAGTCCTGCTTCTCCGTTGGTGACGCAGTAGGATTCAAATTACAGACTTGATCTCGTCCCCGTTGATGGTGTGGCCAGATCCCATGCTTCTCCATTGATGGAGCCGTATGATCCAGACTTGATCTTACCCCTCCGTTGATGGAGTGGATAGATCCAACTCAGTCCTGCTTCTCCGTTGATGGCGCAGTAGTATCCAAATTGCAGACTTGATCTCGTCCCCGTTGATGGTGTGGCCAGATCCCATTCAATCATGCTTCTCCGTTGATGGCGCAGTATGATACAGACTTAATCTTACCCCTCCGTTGATGGAGTGGATAGATCCAACCCGATCTTGTTTCTCCGTTGATGGCGTAATAGGGTCCAAATTGCTGAAATCTGATCTCGTCCCCGTTGATGGTGTGGCCAGATCTGAATCACTGAAGTTTAATCCTGCTTTTCCGTTGATGGCGAAGTAGGATCCAAGTTACTGAAATGTTATCTTACCTCTCTATTGATGGTGCGGATAAGATACAACCTTACACTTCAAATCTTACCTCTTCGATCTAACAAGTTCTTATTCTGCCGGTCTCGTTTTACCGTTGATGGTACAATTAGACCAAATTTTATATTTACGGATATTACATTTACAAGAAAAAGAAAAAGAAAGGAAGAAGAAAATATATATGTCAGATCATGTGTCTTCATCGGATACAGCTGAATCCAGCTTGGCGGTCCTTACCTATCTGTCAATGTTGCAACAAGATTAAGTTTTCTCCAAGATGGCAACATCATGAGTTTCACAGCAAGTCAAGCTTATTTTGTCTCCTTCAACGGTTCAGCTGCAACTTTTGTTCTCTTCAACGGATTTTCTCCTTTTGAAGATTTTGCTGACAAGGGCAGTGAAGTGGATGAAGTCAAAGCCCCAGTAGAAGAAGCGGTGGCCAGAAGAACCCCAACCTTACCAAAAAGAGCCTTAACCTTACCAAAAAGAACCTCAACCTCAACCAAAAGAACCCTTACCATTTCAAAGAAGAACCCCTAAACCATGACAGATGAAATGGGTTATTCCTTATCTTTGCCCTATTGTCGTTGCACAACAATGAGCAAAGAGGGGTAGCTGTAATAACCCATTAAACAGAAACAAGCCCATTTTATTAAAAAACCAAAACATTTATCCAATCCAGCAAATACAAACCCAAACAAACAAGCCCAATCCAATAAAAATTAACCCTAAATGATAAACATATCCAAACCCTTTCTCCAGCAAACCCTAGCCGCCGCCGCCTCATGTCTCCGCATCTCCCGCGCGTGGCCGCCACGCGCGCCCCTATTGGCTCGAACGGCCGGCCACCACCCCGATCACGTGAAGGGTCAGATCTGTCATCGCCCTTGTCTTCTCAAACCTGCAAAAACATTAAGATAAATCAGATCTAAAGAAACATTGGATATTTGTGTATTTTATATGTGTAAAACATGGGTATTTAAACCCATGAAAAATCGAATGTAAGAACCGACCACCAAAAAGGAATGAAAAAAGTCATATTCGAAAACAAATAGTAGCATAATACAAAAAACCATTCGAACACAACGAAATAGAGGGAAGAAACAAAGATCGGAATCGGAAATAGAAAAGAAAAAAGGTAAAAAAAATATATATTCGACTTATCTTTCGTAGATCTACGATGATAGGGATCCTTATTCGAAAAACCGAGTTCGAACCTTGACTCCTCACGACGAGACGAACCGAAAAAGTATTCGCTTTTTCAGTTCCGGCCACCGGCACAGCGGCCGACGCGGTGGCCGGCGGCGGCGCGACGGGTCACCATCGAAGAAGAAGGTTGAATGCAGAGAGGCTCTGCTATTTATCCCCTTTGAGAAGAAGAAGACAAATGACTTGAAGGCTAAAAAAGGGGGTTTTATATTAGAATCAAAACGGCGTCGTTTCGATCCCCTGACCCATGGATCAAACCCGCATCCAGGACCCGACCCGCACAGTAACCCGTAAAAATGGAGTAATCATGCTGGAGGTCCCCGATCTTCAAGAGAGTTTGTATTTCGGCCCTGAAACTTTAATCCGTTTTCGATTTAGTCATTATTTTTGCTATTTTAGTCATTTGAAGCTTATTTTATTTAATTTTAACCCTTAATTTCTCCATTTTAACCTTTTAATTTAATGTTTTTTTTTTCAGATTTTGGTCACTTATTATTATTAGATATATATATTTTATTAGTATTATTATTATATTATATTACTGTTTTTATTAATACTATTTTATTATTTATAACTCACGAATACATATATATATATATATATTTTAATATTATTATTATTATTATAATTATTACATATTTTTATTATTATTATTATTATCTCTACGTATTTCATTATTATTATTATTATTATTATTATTATTATTATTATTATTATTATTATTATTAGGATTAGGATTAGGATTATTATTACATGTTTTATTAGTATTATTATTACATATTTTAGTATTATCATATGTCTTATCATTGTTATTATGTTATTAATATTACTATTATTATTTTATTACTAGTTTTATTTAACCTTATTATTTTTATTTGACTTAGTTTATTTATTTTGCAGATTAAAATTACGGGATCATGAAATTAACTTGAAATTTATATTTTCGATCATATGAAATATTTTGTAATCGATGTTCATCCTTCCCTACGCGTAACAGACTCTCGGACTCAACTCTGGTACGCAGACCTTGATTTTTTGGTGTTCCAATCGCACCGTGAAAAGATTGGTGGCGACTCCCGAACCAAAAACGGTGATTACATTATTAAAACGGCAATTAAATAAAATACCAATTTTTGGGCGGTGTAAGGTGATAATCTTTCCCCATCCGTAACCGACTTCCGAACCCCAAACTTTAAAATTTCTGATTTTATGGTGTCCGGTCTACCAAAATGGTCGGTACGACTCCAATTTTCTAAAAATCATTTTTAAATCGAAAACCCCACGTAAAAGACATTAATTTTTAAAATGACACATCAAAAATATTTTTCACGTCAAAAAAGGAATATTTTTTAAGATCGTTAAAAAAGGAATGAAACTGGCGATGGAGGCAGTTAATGAAGGTGGAAGCTCAGACAACAAGATAACTGAATTCATAGTTGAACTTATTGCCAAGTCTCAAACCATAGCTTTGCAAGTCAGCCTTAAGAGGTAACATCTAAAGGTTTAGTAGAAGTTTGAACTTGTTATAAGCAAAGGATGAAATTGAGAAACAATAGAGTAAATTCAAGTGGTAGAGGGTGATTCTCATATAATAAGAACACATAAATATCATTGGATTTATACTTGTAAGCTCTTGTACACATCCAACATAACAAAGAAAGGGACCGGGAGAGAAGAAACAGGATTTCTCTCTTTTTCTTTCAATGTCAACATGGTGTTCAACTCAAAGTAGTACTATAACTTGCATTCTTGAAGATGAAGCTTCATAAACTCAAGCTGGAACTCGGAACCTCCCTTGAAATCTTCATCAGGTTTCCTCTTCTCCAAAGTAACTAAACCTTCCCCCTTATTTCCTGCAAAGAATCACAGGTAAAATACAATGTTCTCAGTTGTCTCACTCTGGTGGTCAGAACTCGGAAGAGTAAGAGCAGTGGAGGTTTTCGGCAGATTTGGATTTGTCTCTTAAATTAATCCGAGTCTTACCACCATCTGAGGAACATAGATTATAAAAGTATTTGAAAGGAAAAAAAAAAGCCTAGGGAAATTTTGAGTTCATCATATGTCAAGGTACTCCAATAACATTTCATTCATACGTAATATATACAAACTACCGGGTTAACGAAAAATTCGGTGATAGAAGCATACCAAGGAAGCTTGAATGTGTCTTTCCACCACCCTTGTTTTGTGCAACTGGCAACTATTTTGTCTAACCGTACAATGATTTCAGAAAAGGTTGGTCTCACAAGAGGTTCTGGATCCCAGCATTCTGCAATAAGACTGTTCGTACAGTAATGGATATCAAGCTTTTAGAATATTTGCAAGTATATATATAGTCTTATACAAGATGACTGGTTTTTTCCTAGTAAGAAGAAAGACAATCTTTTCTCTAGGAAAGTCTGTTCTTAATCTTGAATCCTAGACTTACTCTCTTAATTCTGGAGGATAACTTTTCGATTTTGCCTTGAGTGGTGGTCTCGTTTGCTCAAAACACATCAATTGCACCGCCTCTTCGACAGGCTTAGGATGAAAAGGCACTCCTCCTTCAATCATCTGAATTCATACAGGAACAAAACAGGAAAACTGGTCAATAGCCAGTCCGGAAAATCCCGGCATCAACTCTCTTTCAAGGCAAAGATAGAACTACAGAATTAATAATCACAATGGGGAACTTTTGAGCAGCCATGTACCTCATATAGCATAACACCGAAAGAATACGCATCAACACTTCGATCAAATATCATATCTTTTCGAATTTCAGGTGCCATGTATATATCTACATTTTAAATACCAAATGGTAAGCAGTTCAACCATTATCCAAAAGACTATGTGTATTGACTTGTATTGAAAGAATTGAAAACCCAGAAGAAAGTTTTTGGTCACATACTTGATGGATCGAGTTGTTCGTCTGGACGTGATAATTTTGCCTTGTCGGCTGATAATTTGGACAATCTCAGCAAACCGAATCCCGCTATCTTCAGCTTACCACCACTATCCAGCAAAACATTTCTGGCACCTTAAAATTTCAAATATTAAAGGACAGTTCATCACAACGAGTACATTAAAAAATTTCAACACGCAATCCTGCAGGCATTATATTAACTTCTATAGTGGTTCCCTTACTTAGGCTGTAAATTGCAGTGGATGATAGGATCTGGTTTACATTCATGAAGGTAATTCATTCCCCTGAAACCAAGAAAATATAAGGTCATAAAGTGAAGAACGCGGAGTCGCGGAGATATAAATGACTAGCATACGATAACATAGGATAGAAGAACAAGCATAATCGGAACATTAATGTATGAACCTTGCATAGGTGAAAAATAGGACTAATGATGATTAAATATTGATTATACAGCAATATATTCTTGAAATATGACATAGTCCAAAAAAATAACCTGGCAATGTCAACAGCAAATCTTAAAACTTTGGATGGTGATAGACGCCCTTTCTTTTGAAGGTAGCTTCCGAAGTCACCCTGAAATGAGGATCATCACCTTAGTAATGTTTAAGTGGTGACTATCTCTACAAAAAGTAATTTTTGCCGCTAAAACTATTCTTTGGTGTAGAAGATAACATGCCATCTCCAGAATATGCAAAACCAAACTGAATGAAACTATGCACGTAGGATAATTTCGAAACATCAGAAGCTCTGATACAAAAATGCAGTATCCGTAATTGACCGAAGATGGTTGTGAGGTTCAGTCCATTTATTAAGAACTCCGGATAATGGATAAGTCTTTCCTCGATATATTAGTTCTCCACACATGTAAACATAGCGGTCTCGGCATGAGAATACACATATATTCTAGTGAACATGCATTTATATTTTGAAACCGCCTAAACTATACGGGAGAAATTTTTTAGGCACACAAGGAAAATTCCGTTGTCTAGTTGTCTCATCTTTCTTCTCTCTAAATGGAAAATTGGAGTGTTTCTCTTCTATCTAATTGAACATAGAAGTATGCATATTGCCAAATAAAATGGACAAATCAACAGAACAAAAACACATTCTTACATTTGGATGATACTCTATAACAATCATCATGGGAATATTTTGCGTGACAGCTCCAACAAATTGAATCACATTTGGATGTCGAACTTTTTCAAGCAAAGTTAGCTCATACTTGAAAGCATTTCTGTTAAGAGAAGAGATGTGGAAATAGTTCTGTATTAGGCTCTGCAACAGATTGGAAATAAAACAACTCATTCTATCCCTTAAAGTATAATAGTAAAAATCATATATCCCTCATAAAACAAGAAATATATATTAACCAAATAAAATTGTGATACACTCTGAGACACTTGAGAGAAAAAAATAAACTATCTACTTAGCCATGAAATCTCATAATTCACAATTAATACATCTGGTGCCATCATACCAGAAAAAGAATTTATTAAACTCAGAGACATATCTTCGTATTCCCTATCAAACTGACAGAAAATACCGATATAAATAAATGAGACTTCTACGTATCAGTACGGTGCTACTTAGAAAGTCACTTTACATAACCTTTTTACAGAAACTTATCAAGAGTAGACTGTAGAGTTATATTTAGCCATTTATGCTCTCAATAATACCATTTCTTGTTTGGAATTTAGACAGTTGAAGTCACATATGCTGATTAAAAGAAACTAAACAAATTTCTTCCCCTATTTTTGAGGTATGCACAAAATTACTTATAGCATGCAACAGCTCTTGTTAAACTAGAATGATGGACACTCTGAATTCCGAGAAAGCATACAAACCAACATCGTAAGCATAAATAACTGACATCAGAAAGGAAAGGACATATATATATTGTTATTCACATGAGGCGAACATATATCTAAAAGAAAACAAGGTGAGTTCATACATGCTCTCAGGGTCTGCATAGCTGTCCTTATCTAATATCTTTACAGAAACCCTAGTGCCATTCCACTTTGCCACTTGAAATGATCCCTGGCAAGTGATTTATGAAATGTCAACATTCCACTCTATAAAAGCATAGAACACAATAAAAAATGAAGGGAGAACATCATATAAGTATTCTACTCTTGCAAACATGAAGAATATAATAATATACATAAATCCATTGCGCTTCAGACAATATGCAGAATCATCATTTCACAGCATATTGAATGAAATGCAGAATACTATCTGCAAATCAACGGACTTGTCTTTCAGATTGGACCATACCTTTGCAATACCGTCAGACTTCCGAATTTGAAGCTCCAATGGGTTAAGCTCGTACTCTGGCACCTCTTGAGGGTTAGCAACAGTCATTGGCGTCTTCCTGGTTTTCTAATATCAAGGCAGATAGGTAAATAACAATCTCCATACAGGCTTAATTACATAAATCATTGGTCAAAACAAAAATGACAAATAGGTGGACAAAAAGGAAGATAATTTGCTATCTTACAGGAATTTTTGCTCCTCGGGCCTTCAAAATCTCATACACTTCTACATTGCCATAGTACTTCGCATCAGCAGCTGCCTGGCCATGTAAAGAATAACTAGATTAAAAAAAAAAAAATCTATCTTTTTTCATGTTCTCCTTGCTCAGAATCAATACTATAGAACTATGGTTTATCTCAATTCAACAAAACCAACAAAAGGCCCCACTTTTCGTTCAAAAGGAATGGATATATTGAAGAAGAAATATACCGTGCTACCCCAACGATCACGGGCATCAATATTAGCCTTCCTTTTAAGAAGCAACTTAACAACCTCGACATGACCTTCACAAGCTGCGATATGCAAAGCTGTACGTCCATCGAGATCGATACTGTTAACATCAATCCCTTCATTCAACAAATCCTCCACTCCTTTAACATCCCCTCGACACGCCATGAACAGTAGTTGCATAGTCGAGTCGAGGTTGTCCGGCACCGTCATCTCATCCCCGATGCTTTTCCTCCGAATGGGGTCCAACGACGATTGCCTGCCGAAGCTGAACCGTCGGTTGTTCCTCCTCGGATCAAGCGACGACTGCCGCGAGAATTGACGGCTCAGAGTCCGTTTCAACGACCCCGTCGAGAATTGCCGGGAGATCCCCCGTTTCAGCTGTGATGCTATGTTGTCCATCGTCATCTATGTTTTCTCTTGCGGTACAAGAAAAGGGTAATCCGAAAATCAATTGAAAACTATAGGAAAACAACAAGGGGAATGGTGTGTCACGTATAATCAAAGAAAACCCGAATCGAAAAAGATTCTTCGGTTCCGGCTCCGAGTAAGATCGAGAGCCAAAATGTGGAAGAAAAAGTTAAGCCCGTGGGCTCTCGATAATGTAAACAGAGGAAGGGGAAATGGTATTATGACGACGAACAAGTGAATGAAGAGATGGTGAGAGGAAGAAGATGATTTCAGATCCGAAGGAATCGCATGGAAAGAGAAAAAGGAGGGAAATTTGTTTCTTTAGACAACAAACAAAGCTTTGCCTTTCCCTTTTGCTAACTGAAAACCACCAAAAATGGTGTTCATGATAATACAAGGTTCAAGATTCAAGTTAGCCCCCAAATAATACTATTTTTTTCACTTCGTACCTAAAATCTAGAAAAATTTTATTTTGAATTACTTTTTAAAATTTTAGATCTGTTATTAATTGATATTATTAATCGTGGCGATTAAATTAAATTTTAAATTTTAAGATATTTTATTATATTCTTATATAATTATTAATATTTAATATATTAATTAAAATATTATAAAATTTATTAGGAAAACATTTTTCTGAATCTAGTTGATAGTAGATTGTATAAAAATATTTGATAAAATTAACTGATAATCGATAATTGTTTGATTATTTAAACAAATAAAATATCGTATAAAGATATGATTATATTTGATACTTGTTTGGATAGTTTGTTAATTGTCGATATTTAATGTCTATTAATATTAATCAAATTATGAAAAATATTTTTTTACAATAGCATTATTAAACATATTTGAAGGATCTATATATATTAATTTATTGTTTATATAATTATTTTAAATATAATCTAATTAAATATAAATATGAATGTACAAAAATAAAAAAAAATATTAGTTTATAAATATCACAATATAATTAAGTTAGTGTAAAAGTTAAAAAAAATAATTTATATTATTTAGAAAATTTTGATAATTATTAAGAGTAAAATAGTTTTATAACTCTTATGTTAAAATCTATAATTTCAAAAAAACTCATATTAATTTTTTCTAATTAGAAATTTCTCTTCAATCCACTATTTATTAAACATCCAAATTAGTATATTTGACGGATCAAATTTTTAATATCAACTTAAACTTTTATTTATCAAATATAATTTTAGTGTTTTATTTTATTAGATTAACTGATTATTTGTGTATAAATTTATTATATTTTATTGAATAAAAATATTATATTATTATATCAAAAATCAAACTAAATAAAATATAAATAATATAAATATTTTTTAACTATTAAGTCAATTAATGATTCTACAATTTTTTTATTTTTTTTAATTTTTTTCTCTCCCATTACTTTTGTATAACTTTTTGTATGCTTGTGAGTAACGTTTTTTTCCATGCTTTCATGTTTTTTCATCTAAAGTATAAAATTATGAGAAAAATACAATAGTAGTTATAAAAGACTACTCAATAAATGATTATAGGTAAAAGATGGTAGGAATAAAAAGTATTACTTTTTCTTAGGGATGATAACGAGTCGAATTAGGACAGGTTTTTGGTTGTTTTGATTTCGACTCGATTTTAATATATATATTTTTTAATCGATCCAATCTAAAATAATAATATCTATAACTTGATCTCGATCTGATCTTGATATATTAATAAAAAAACTCGATTAATCTTGATTGACTCAGGAAAGATTAATAAAATATTAAATATTATATATAAAAGTATATAAATATATTAGATTAGTTGAGCAATATTTATCTAAACATAATACGATATTATTTCTATAATAACCTGATCCGATTCAAAATTTAACTTAATTTTTTAAATAAAATACTCCTCCCTATGGAATCATGTCGTAGTGAAACTCGAGCGGACAAGTAAATTTGTCCTCGCTTCTTTTCCCCACCTCCAAGTGGTAGTGGCTATAGCTTTCAAGAGTCCCTTCCAACACAATGCCATTATTTGGACGTATAGAATGAGAACAAGGTGGACAAAGATTTGAAGTCAAGATTTCATATGTTTTAAATAGATTTATTCAAACACTATATATATTATATTTAAATTATTTTTAATTCCTAAGATATATATTTTATTAAAATATTTATAAACAAATATTACTTATAATCATATTACTATCATTAAAAAATTATCGGTTTAAGGGTTAAATAAGTTCTTAAACTTTAAAAAAAAATCAATTATTTTTTTAATAATCTTCATTTGATTGAATTAAGTTTATCGATTGGAACAAATCATTCGATATACCTGCCTGTGTCAAGTTGCCCTGGTGTGATAGCATCAATAATTGAGTTGCATAAAGAACCACCATGGATATTGATGTGGGTAGGGAGCCACAGGGAAGATGACATGTGGCAGTCAGAGTCCCTGTACCTGTGAGACCATCACTCGTTATGGATGGCTGCAGGGAGGAGGGTAGAATGATTTAATGAGTCAAGTCAACACAAAAGAGGGAAAAAATAATAAAGTAATTAATAATAATTTGAATAATAATAAATCTAAAATTTATAACCTAAAAAATACGAAAAAATAAAAATAAATAACTTACCGATCTAATTTCAACCGATAAATCCGATATTGATTTACACAAACCTAACCAAGCCCAAATTTAAATTCAAACCCAAGCAGAATAAAATAAAAACCCAGACCAAAACAAAAATAATATTACCTAACCATGCCCACACATAAATTGAAACTCAAATAAAAACACAACCCAAACCTCGTGAATATAAAATATTATTAATAATTAACGATAATAATAATAATAGAATCATGGCGAATGAGAATTAAAATTAATAATTTTCATTTTAAACTTTCTTATTTTTATAAATAAAAAATTAAACAAATCCCGAAATTAAAATTAGGGGGAACAAAGTATCATGAATCATGAAAATGTGAAGGACAAAAATCAAATAAATTTACAATTTGGGGCTCAAATGACAAATTTTCATTATATTTTCTAATTATAAAAAAGTTCTGTCCTTATCTAGACTAACCCTGAACCAATTCCTCAACTCCCGTGGCATTACTAATTAAGTCCACTCCATGAAAGTTCTTTAATTACCATTGATGATGCTGTGAAGACCGGAGATGGTAACGGGGCAGGACGGATTTTAACCGCTTCGATTTTAATTCAGTTTAATAATTGTTAAATTTGACTTAGTTTAGTTTAGATTAAATTATTAATTTATTTTTTTATCTCAATCTCAATTCGTTAATGATAAAATACAATTATAGTTTTTAAATTCGATTAATCCTTTATTATAATCGTAAATTATAATTTTTAAGTAATTTTAAATTTATATAAAAAATAAAATAAAATATAATTTAAATTACTCACGTGTTAAATTACATATTTAAAAGAAAAAATTTGACAGAGAGAAAACTTGAATAATATCTAATATTTTTTTTATCATAAGAATAAACCTCAAAAGTTTTAAAATTACTTAAAACCCATAAAAGTATTTATGCATAATGATATTTTTTTATACATATAATAAAATATATAAAAATAAATAAAAATATACTGAGATAGAGCAAAAATTTTAAATAAATACTCAAATCCGATCCGATTTAATAATTTTTAAATCTTGTCCTGTCCCATCCTGCCTTAATCCTTAAAATTTAAAAAAAAAAACTCGATCAGAATAAAACAAAATATACCGAATCAGATCGGAGACCGTGTATTCTTACCAACCCTAAGGAAGATGGACATGAAATATATCTATAACTACTAACTAGGGTTAGGGTAAGGTAGCTGGGGAATTAAAGAAATACATTATTGTAATATTTGTGAGCTTTTAAATATATTAAATGGTTTTGATAGAAAAAATATTATTAATATTTTAGAAGATTTGACTTTATGCTTTTGTTTCTAACGTGTCTATAATATCATTAAGGAATTAAAAATAAATAAATAATAACATTAATTTACACTATATCTTAAAAAATATATATTCTATTATTAGAAATTTTAATTAATGTTCAAGGATTTGATACTCGATTTAGGCATAAAATAATTTTAAAATTTATGATTAATGTATTTTTTTTATATAGACCAACAAAACACGAAAAGATTAACCATTAGGATCATTTAAAAAAATAAAAAAGATTATAATAATAAATTTTATCGTCCTTATTTTAAGGTAATTAAATAACAAAAATTAACGTCTAAGAGATAAAAAATAATGATTGTTAATTTAAAAATTTAAAAATAATTTTTTTAAAAAATACAATTTTAACGTGTTACATCAAAGTTCTTTTATTATAATTAACGAGATTTTAATGAAAACAAAACTAAAAATTTAGTGATTATAATATAAATTTTAAAAATTAATGGTTAAAATGAGAACATGATCGAATGTTTTGGACTGTTTTTTAGTTTATCCTATTAAAAATGAGAATTTAAACCGAAGTTAAAAGTTCAAACAGACCCGATTCCAAGGCAATCGGTGGTCTACTCGGTTGTTTCTATTCTGAACCGAAAGAAAAGGGAAAACTCCAAACGACGCCGTTTGGACGACCGAAAAGAAATCCTTAACATATCTATTTCGATATTGTAATAACAGTATCATATCAAGCGTTTTCTCTTTGCCTTTCGCTTCCATGGCGGCTCTCTACACTCCTAACCTACCGATCCACTGCTCAAAGCCCGAGTTAGACTCAACTCGGAAACCCATTTCCTTCCCTCCAAGGATAGCAAAACCAACCAGCTATGTCCCCAAGAAGCTCGTGTTTTCCCCCAGGAGCATGGACGATAAGATCTCCAGCAACAACTTCGTTTCCAACGGTCCTGTACCTTCAACTCCCACTCGTTCGAAGTACGTTATCCAATCTACACTTTGTTTTTTCCATTTTGGGTTTTTGGTTTCAGTCTCATTTGCTTACTTATAGTTTCTGGTTTCGGTCTTTTTCTTGTTGCCTTGTATGGTGAATCAAGGGTGAGGCGGCATACGATTTCGGTGTTTGTTGGGGACGAAAGTGGGATGATTAATAGGATTGCTGGGGTTTTCGCGAGGAGAGGGTATAACATTGAGTCCCTTGCTGTTGGTTTAAACAAAGACAAGGCACTTTTCACCATAGTTGTCTCTGGTACTGATAGAGTGCTTCAGCAAGTTATGGAGCAGTTACAGAAGCTTGTGAATGTTTGGAAGGTATAATCTTGCTCTGAGTCTGCATTTCATTTCACCGTTTGAAAGGTATAACCTTCCTCTTTCGTTCCAGCCAATTATAGTGCAAAGATTTAACTTTTAATGTCTTTTAATCTGATGAACAGGTTGAGGATCTCTCAAATGAGCCTCAGGTTGAACGTGAGCTAATGCTAGTAAAAGTGAATGCGGATGCAAAGTTCAGAGCTGAGGTAATTCCTTGTATGTGTTTTAGAATGTTAAGGTTTCTTGATAAATTTGCTCCCTTTGATTGACTAATATTTTCTTGCTTATCAGATTATGTGGTTAGTGGATATCTTCCGGGCTAAGATTGTGGATATCTCAGAAAACACACTAACCATTGAGGTAATGAACGGCAGAACTTATATAACTCTTGAATATCACTAGATTATCTTGTTAATGTATCAGAATTTTGGCTGTTAATTGCTTGAAGATGAGTTAAATTGTTCAATAGATTAAAAGACTTGAGGCATTTCTTTCAAATTTTGGATAAGCAGTGTTCGAGTTATTCTTATGGGGTTTCATATCCCTCCCTCAATTCCATTTTGGTTTTTTATTTTGGAATATATTAAAAAATTCCTAATATCACAACTAAAAATGAAGCGAGAAACCCTCTCTGTTTTTCCTTCCTCTTGTCCAGTATTATGTCTGGAATCCTTTGATAGAAATATATGGATGGTTAGAGACACAGAAATTGTACTATGGTATGAAAAAGAAGCTTGAGAGTTATAAGAATATGATAATCTCCTATATGGTGAATTAATTAAAGTGCTAATTGTTTAACAATGCTAAATAGTGAAAACTGAAAATTTTAAGGAAAAACTCTCGTGCTTCAGCCAATCTGAGTAGGTGCTCCTTGTTATATACTTGAAGTGAGTACTCCTCAAAGCTACTTACAGGATGGGACATTTTTTATTGGAAAAGGTAGGGGATGGATTGAATTATATTCTTGCAATATTAAACCATAAGTTACGTATCATGTGTTAAACCCAGGTAACAGGAGATCCTGGCAAGATGGTTGCTGTGCAAAGAAATTTAAGCAAGTTTGGGATCAAAGAAATTGCTAGAACAGGGAAGGTGATGTGCTTTCCTATAAACTAGATGAATTTTTCTAGTTGGTACTTTAGTCTTCCATCAATCCACTTCATTTATCAGTTCAATGCTGTTATTTCATGTGCTCATCCTTTATATCCTATTAGATTGCTCTTAGAAGGGAAAAAATGGGTGCATCTGCCCCATTTTGGCGATTTTCAGCTGCTTCATATCCTGATCTTGAAGAAACAGCACTTGTTACCCCTCTTGCAGGGGCCAGAGGTAGACCAGCAGTTAGTGAGGCTGATGTTTCTGGAGGGGTAACATTTCTATTCTTATACCACTTCATTGGATATGCTCCAAATTCAATAGGTTATGCGTTTTTCTCTACTTATGCAGGGGGATGTTTATCCAGTGGAGTCGCCTGATGGCTTTACAATCAATCAGGTTCTTGATGCTCATTGGGGTGTTCTCATTGATGAAGATGTAAGAAAGCTTATTGCTGTTTGTTGAGTGTGGAGTCTCTTTTTCACATAATCCATTCTTGTGATTCTTAAATTCTTTTAGCTGTTAAAGTATACATGAGTACCACCACCTTAATGATTCATAAAAACTGTGTAGCTTGACTTTGAAATTTTATTTCTTGTTCTAGAACGCGGTTGGTTCTATGTTCTAAGCATACTATCATGGAAGTGACCTTATAAATCACCTTCATTCAACTTCTTGGTTTTTTAACTTTCTCTAAATGTAAAATCATATTATATTTTAGCGAAGAATTGTTGGGACTTAATATAATCCATGAAGAAAATATGGTTCATTTCTTTCTGAGTATGAAAATTGTATTCTATCTTGTCTTCCAAGCATAAGATGAATTATCTCTTGGAACTTTCTTATATCTCCCAAGTTAATGACTTAATGTAGATGGTATTGCTTATTGTAATCCTTTAAATGATGATATATGTAGTTTCACTGCTGCTTAATTTCATTACACTTTTGTGTTTTTGGGGAACCAACTTTAAAGAATAAAAGCCCTCGGAACTTAGTTCAGTTATTTTATTCCAGTAGGAAAATGAACAAGAAGATTGATGTTATTAAAGAAAAGAATCTCTAAGAGCTTTAAGGCTTCCAAATTTAGTAAAAAAAAAAAGAATCAAATACAAGCCAATATTATTTTTGGATTTTGATTTTAACTTCTTCAAGTTCCCAGTTTATTTGTGCTGAGCTACTTTTATTCTCGAGTTACCATTCTTGCCCTTATTTAAAATGTATCTTTGTAGTATCTCATTGTATTATTAACCTAAAACCATTGCCATTTGTGCTAATATGTTTCAGACAAGTGGACATCAATCTCATACTTTATCCATGCTTGTTAATGACTCTCCTGGAGTTCTAAACCTTGTTACAGGCGTTTTCTCTAGAAGAGGCTATAATCTTCAGGTGAGTTTGTTGTCAATGTTTCTGGTATCTCTACTGCTCTGTTTTTAGGGGTTTCTCATCTACTGAATCATCTTTATTCTCTTCAGAGTTTGGCTGTTGGACATGCAGAAGTTGAGGGGCTCTCTCGCATTACAACTGTCGTCCCTGGTACTGATGAATCAATTAGCAAATTAGTGCAGCAACTATACAAGCTAGTAGATATGCATGAGGTGAGATTATTTGGAAGGATGCATTTCTCAAAATTTGCTAGAGCATCAACTATATAACAATGAATTCCTTACACCCGAATCCAGGCAACATATGTGTCTATATTTTCTTTTTATTGCTGAGTAACTTCCACAGCCAACTTGCTATGTTAGCATGTAGCTCCATGATTATCTTCATTCTAAATTCTCATATTTGACTGCTTATACGTAGAAAGGAGGTTCGTTTAAGGTGATGCCATTGGAATTGCCAAAAATAGTGTAGGTTATTGATCATTTTTTTTAACTGCACATGACAAGATACAACACTACATTTTTTGATCTTTTGATGTTTATATTTGATGAAGACAACATTATTCATTTCGTAATTCTCTTTGCCGGTCTCATAAGTAAAGGTTTATGAGAAAAAGTTTCTTTTTATGATATCGTAAGTGAACATAATTGCCGTGAGTAAATTCACTTCTTAGGTACGGGATCTTACACCCTTGCCCTTTGCTGAACGAGAGTTGATGTTGATAAAGATTGCTGCGAATGCTGCTGCTAGAAGAGATGTCCTTGACATTGCCAACATTTTTAGGGCCAAGGCTGTTGATGTTTCTGACCACACTGTCACTCTCGAGGTAATTATTTGGATACCTAGATGTTGATCTTTTGTATGATATTCCGTCTCTGACGTCCGTTGTTATATATTTTCAGATACGAGTGTGCCCCTATTGAACACATACTCGTTTTACGTACTCTCACCTTTAACCTGAATAAGATAAACTTCTTTTATCTTATGAGAAGTGATTTTATCGATGGACAATTACCAGTCTCTGTGCTAACATTATTATGTGTAATACTTGAAAGGATGGAATACATAATTAGAACACTGGTTTTACAAAAATCTTTCATCCAGGTTCACTATCTTCCATGGACCATGCTTCTTTGGATCCATTGTGTCATTTTTTCCTAAAATATCTGTATGAGACTTGTGTATTTTAAGACTTTCGAACATGATCTATGGGTATATTATTCTCTAAATGTACGTAAACTTCGCATGAAGCATTTACCTTTATCTGATACCCATCCCGAGTCCAAGTAATATAGGCACCTATTGCATGTTTACTATGAACTGTGAAGTCTGATGCTTGTGTGGTAGGGCGGGTTGATTTTTGCATTCTGGTAACGATATCCTCTTCTGACACTGTTTTTTGATGCATGTTCCAGCTTACTGGAGATCTAGACAAGATGGTTGCACTGCAGAGATTGTTGGAGCCCTATGGTATTTGTGAGGTTTGTCTTCCATCTCTTCAGAAATTTACCATAAATATAATGTTTCTCAATCTTTATAAAATAAATACTATCATTAACATTAGGCTTCCATGTACATGCAAAAACATCATAGAAAGACTACATCTCCTTGCACATAGATAATCTCTGTTAACCCAAATCTTCATTTCCCCAAGTATTTACCTCAAACATATCAGAACATATATGATACCATTCTTTGTCTGTATTAAGGTTGCTCGAACCGGACGAATAGCACTGGGGAGAGAATCGGGTGTTGACTCCAGATATCTACGTGGCTATTCTCTTCCTCTATAGGTTCCAAGAAATTTAAGTTATTGGTTTGGTGTGATATTGCTTTTTTATACCTGTGTTGTGGGATTTTCTTTCTTGTAGTGAGGAGGTTAAATATTTTGGATGGTCAAAAACTGTCGTGAAATAGAGATTCTAGCTGTGTGTGGAAATTGTTACAACCCAACTTCATGTTTTCATGTCTATTTGTCAACCGAACTTGTGATGTAATGATAGAGTATATCACTTCAATAAGATTGCACCTATACTATACTCACTTTAGCCCATCTTGAACAATTTCTCCTAAAAAATACATTTATATTTGAATCGGCAGAGTATACTTTCAACTATTAGATTTGAATGGCTCAATCATTGTGTTGGCATTACTGATGTTTGATGTTTGAGTTTAAGAATAGAAGATAACTTAGTTGCGACTTCTAGATTGTGATCCTCACCAGAGAGTGAAACAGTAAGTCAAGCAAACAACAATGGCAGACGGCAGTGATAAAGCAGCAGTGGTAAGCAACATTCAAGGACTATATTTCCGGAAGGAATCAAAAGACATGGCAATCACCTGTAACGAGAATGTGAAACTGAAGGTGTC
Source organism: Abelmoschus esculentus (assembly GCA_035048815.1). Lineage (NCBI taxonomy): Eukaryota > Viridiplantae > Streptophyta > Magnoliopsida > Malvales > Malvaceae > Abelmoschus > Abelmoschus esculentus. Next base: position 20,043,370 of record JAUCBN010000022.1, read on the forward strand.
GGATGGTTCCAAAGATAGAGTAGTGAAGAATCTCTACTTGTACATGCGGCTCTTAATGAAAACAAATTCCGTATCAGTCTGGAATCCTTATACCCCTCCTTTTCCCTTCAACCCTTTTTAACAGTCTTTTTTCTGTCAAATATCCATTGTTTTGGAATCCTTTGAGTTGGTGTAGCTAAAGTTGTAGATTCAGGACACACGGAGTTCAGACAAGGAGACTGAGAATTATTGAAGAACAAATTTCGGTTTGATGATGCTTTCAGTTACAAGGAAGAGCCTGATCTGAATGCGGCTTTAAAAAGGTCATTGACATTTCCATGGCCAGTTAAAACATCTATCATATCGATCGACCTGCAAGTATTTTCCCAAAGGCATCGATATCTATTTCGAAAATGTCTGGGGCAGAATGCTGTATGTCGTGCTTCTCAACATGAGAGTCCACGTTCGACGTCGTGTTACTGTCTGTGGGATGATGTCACTCACTGTACAACCTTGCTCAACCCGAAGGAGTACACAACCTTATGACAATCGTCTACAAGAGAGTTTGAATCCAAGGGTTTTTCGTATCCGACTACCAGTCGCGGTATTCCGAGTTCTTGGACTATATACGACTTGGAAGACATTGTTTCAGGCTTGGAGACTGGCCCTGCTGCTTTAATAGGACTGTTTAGTGTACATATAAATAGATTGCATGGCTGCAGTTGTCTTTCCGGTCGGGGTCTGTGGACAGCATGAGCATCCATGGCTGTTGAGGTTGCCAACAAAACCTTAATCAGTTTTGTTACAAGGTTCACTGGTCGCATTCACATCAAAATCAGACAGCTTGTGGATTCAAACATTAAAATAATAAAGACAAGTTTTAGGGTGAAACGGACCACTGAAAATTAATTAAAATGTATGAGATAATTGCATCACATATCCAAAACTATGACCTTATTTTAAATTCATCCTTAAATATTTTGTCTCAATTTCAACTCCAAATTATAAGCAAAAATCTTCTGCCCCTTTTTCATTCCCTCATTTGTGCCTCCTTTGTTATTTTATTAAAAAATTAAATTTTAAACCCTAACCCATATTTTTAATATCCTAAACCCTAAACTCTAGCCCTAAATAAATACACCATACCCCTAATTCTCTATACCCTAACCTAAAACCATAAACCCTATACCCTAAACCCTCTAATTTGAAGTGAGGGCATAAATGAGGCATAGGAAAGGGGCAGATGATTTAGACTCCCAAACTATAACTTTCATTCTATTTGGCGCTTAAACTTTTAAATGTTCCAATTTTATCCCTAAATTAGACTACTTATTTTAAATTAGTCTCAAAACTTTTGAATATTCTAATTTTATCCTCAAATTATTATTTATCTCACATCATATTATTACATAATACATACTAGTGTTTACATGACGAAAAAAATACAAAGGGTTAGAATATTTTTTTTAAAAAAATTCTACGTTTCGAAAAAAAAAAGAGATGAACTTTCGATGAATGTGTATATATACTCTTTCAAAATTTTAAATTATTATAAATCGTTTTGATTTTATTTTCTCACTGAATTATTATAATCTTTGAAGTCTTAATTTAAGTCTCATGCGTGAGTCTATTATCATTGTTATCTGGATTTATTTATGCTATTAATTTTACTGTGTTTTATTTTGGTTAATTCGTAATTTTTATGAATGCATACTAATCTCCCCCCACCCCGAAGAAATTTTTTTCTTACTTTTATCTCTTTATTTATTTATTTATTTTAAAAAATATTTTTTTATGAATTTGCCCCTACTTCTAAACATTTATGTTTTATTTCTTCAACCCCAAATACTGACTCCGTCCCTGAATGTACAAATGCTTATTCGATAATAATTCATTTTTATTACATTTATTTGTATGGATTTTTATATTTATAATTGTGACTGTATTCGTAATTTAAAAGATATTTTTCATAAGATTAACGTTTTTTATTATTTAAAATGTTATTTATAATCTGTGTCGATCCAACATGCTGAATTCCAAATTAATCGAATCTGTTTAACAAATAAATTAAGCTTAAATATAGTTTTGAGTTTTAAAAAGAATAAATTAATGTTAAAATATTAATGAACTATTAGGAAAAGAATTAAAAAAGGGATTGAATAAAATAATAATAATAATAATAAATAAATAAATAAATAAATAAATGAACGATGAATTGGAATTTCTGACTTTATGGGAAAATGACAGCCAGAAAGCTTCTTGTATGCTAATCAGCATATATTTCCAATAAATGGCATTATCCGTAAATTTCTATGAACCTTTTGTCCCATCTCACATGACTTTCCCCTTCCCTTTACAACAGTATAAATAAATAAAGGAGCTAAATGTTGAATAAACCACCTAGATTTTGGACGTGTCCTTGTAAATATTTTAAATACAGTTCCTGCAATTACCTTTGTGTCCTTCACTATGAGATTGAGAGAAACAAAAGAACTTGGCAGGACTTGTAAAATTAAAATGAGTTTGAATTCAAATGTTTTATTAAGCAACTCACAAATTTATATTAAATAGAGGGTATTTTGAATTTTAATTTAGTATATTTTATATATTATTATCAAATAATGTTTAATAGAAAATTTGTAATGACCAAATTTTTTATATATTATCAATCAAGGTAAAGATAAAAGAAGATAATTGAAACGAAGAAAATAATTTTTTGATAAGGGTCGAAAAGGATGAACGAAAATAAAAAAAATTACTTCTATTTTTTAAATAAATTTATAGTGTCTTTTATTCTTCGAGCAATGTTATAATTGTTTTGTAACATTTTTGATGTAGTAAAAGGCTAGAGAAGCTTTCAAGGTTAATGGGAAGAAAAAGGTCTTTAAAGCAAAGAATTTCTATTATTGTTGTAGGAGTAAGATTAGTACCTCTAATGCTTTTGTCTTAATGAACATTATAGAAATGATATCTTGTATGTTATTTTGATGATTTTAGTTGTTTAAAGCTCTGATAATGATAAATACGGATTTAGTGTTATTAATATCTAACATTGGTATGAAATCACTTAAAATCACTCTTATAATATGTAGGATTCAATTAAGGATTTATTGAGATTATTTGGGGACTTTTAGATCATTTTTTAAACTTTAAAATTAAAATTTTAGACCCAATTATTAATATGAGATGAACCCATATTGATACCTCGTGTTCTCACTAAATAACACCTAAAAATACAGAGGGGAATATAGATACTAGCTTCAATTAATACCGATATGAGGTTCATGGTGTATCAATACGGGTCATCTAGTATTGGTATCCTTGTGATACAAAAAAATTTCAGTGAGCAATGTTTGGTATCAGTATGCAAGAGAGAGTACCGATATACAAAGGTAACGATCCGAATTCGGATCTGAGTGTTGGTAAATCCGAGGTGTTAGCTTTGACGTTTGGGTCCTGATTTTGAGTTTTGGGCCTTAGACTTTGGGGCTTGTGTGGTTGTTGGGCTTTGGGAGTTTGAATTTGGGACTTTTTGGTAATTATCTTTTGTGTGACAAAAAAAGGGGAGAGGAGTAACTCCTCTATAGAGAAAAAAAAGGAAGGCTGACATCACTTTGTTTTCTTGTCTTCTTCACTCTTTTTCTCCTTTCTTTCACCCTAAACCCCAAGTTCAAGGAGCAAGTTTTAGAGTTTTAGTTGAGAATCTTGTTTTGGTGCTGAAGGTAAAGTTTTAGAGCTTGGAGAGATTTTTCTAGCAAGGCAAAAATGTATGAGGTTGAGAGAAAATAAAGTGTTAGAGTGGGGGCTAAATCTTGTACGGGAAAAGAGTTTTGAAGGCTTAAATCTTTTTTCAGTGTTATTAGTCTCAAAGAATCCTTCTTCTTGGTGTTTAATGTTTGGTTTAATATCTCTTTTTAGAGAATGAGGTTGGAGAGCCTTCTACAAATTTTGAGAAGAAGAGAGCTCGAGGGAAGAGAAAGAAGTCTGGGTTGCTGTGTTTGCTAAAGGTTATTACTTTCAAACTCTTCCTTGCATCATACATTACATGTTTAAGGTGCATTTCATATGAGAGGAATGCATGGTAGATTAGTTGGTAGTTTAAGGATCTCTAATGGTAAAATTGTGCTTAAGATATTTGATGGCGTGAAAATAATAACAAAACATCCTAAACACTTTTAAGAATGTGTAGGAATGATTTAAGATCGAATAAATTAAGTGTGGGTAAGATTCTTAGTAAACTTTGAGTGTAGACCTGCAATTTCTTGTGGGCGTATCAATACCCTTAGGTGGGGATCCATATCGCTGAGAGGAAAAATAGACTATTTGGGCAGACATTTCGGGACGCTTTGCCCGTGTATCGAAACCAAAAATTCTAGTACAAAATCATTTTAATACCTCTTTAGGGGCGTATCAAAAATATGGTCGCATCGATACCCTACATAAGATTATCGATATGTATTGGTCTCTCTTGGTATTAAGCTATCATCTTAGAGCATCGATACACGAGGGAAGCTTATCGATACATGTGGCGTTACCCTGTTTACAGGTGTATCGATATGCTTGGACAGTCTGCCCAAATTTTAAGAGTGGAGCTTGGGGTTCCATAAATTGCGAGATATGTACCTATGGTTTTGTTAAATCACAAATTGAATATTAAAACTTAGAAATTGTGATGGGGACTTTAATATGATAATTTATGCCTTCATACTTGGCCTTGGGCTTGATTTTGGTATATCATGATATAAGATCCTAGGTGTATCATCTTGTTTTGTTGAGTCTTGGTTGGTGGGATCCGGATACCCAAAAATGGTGTTGCAACACAAGAAAGACCATCCAATGTAATATTTCGGGTGATATATTGAAGACAAATTATGAATAGTGGATGACTACATTTAAAGATGTTCGATGTAACATTCGAGCATAGGATTGAGAGTGCAACCTCCATCCTAGTATATAGATCACCATTTTCTGAATGTAGGGTAGACTCATTTGAAGATGTTCGATGTAACATTCTGAGAATAGGATTTGAGGGCGACCTCAATCCTGAGTGTAGGATCCCGATATTGTGTAGACTCGAGCCTTACTACCTTGTGCATGATTTTGTTTGACATGTATATGTTATGTGCGGTAGTATACATCTCATTTATGCCATGTGTTAGGTGAGTATGTTAGAGCCATCATATCATGCATAATATTATATGTTTTGCTTCATTTTATTTATGATATGCATGATGTTGACCGAGTGGTAGCGTACCCATTGAGCTTTTATAGTTCAACGTTCGAAATGTGTTTTCGTGCGTAAGTTAGGTGAAGTCAGATATTGAAGGAGCACCATCAAGGTTGGAATTTCAGCATCAAACTTAGTGTTAGAGTATAAATATTTGATGTAGTGGGTTAGTACTTGTCAAACACTATGTATTTGTAACTATTAATTATTTTGGGTTGAATGTTTTTAAATAGTTTGTATTTAATGGAGCTCATACTATTTTAAACTATTTGGTTTATGTTACAATTTGGCTTTGAATTAAATGGATTGACTTGGTTTATTGGGCTTGATTGGTTTTTAAATGGGCTTGAGGCTGAAATTTTAAAATACGGGTTTTGGGCTGGAGGCCCAATATGACACCGAGTCGAGGGTGTTACAAACATTTCGATACTCGTACTCGAATATTGGTATGAAGTTCCTCTCTGGTTCCTATTTGTTGTTGTTCCCATGTATCAGTATGTTAAGGGCAGGTACCAATACTAATGTATGTTCAATGGATCTAACAATCGAAAATAGCCAAGAGGGGTTGAATTCGTACTTTTAAAATTTATGAAAGGTTTAGAAAATTGCAAAAATAGGAAGACAATAATTTATAGTGGTTAAAACTTCGGACAAGATCTAGATCCATTACCTTAGCTTCACTAAGGATTTTCAACCCAATTCACTAATGAATTTAACTTTTTTCTCGGTTGAAGGGAAAACCATTATAACAAGTCAATCTTTCTACCCAAAGATTGACTTAACCTCACAAGGTTTACAAGAAATGAAAAATGACAAATATAATTTTCTCTCACAAAAGATTTTTCCCAAATACAATCAAATACACTCCCCAAACGTAGAAAATGAAATTATAATGAAACAAATAAGAGTTGGATGTATAAATATTTTCAATGAAACACTTTTAGTTGGATTAGAAGCTTGGATCTTAGCTTGAGGATCAACGTTGTTGTTTCTGCTTTGAAAACTTGTTTTTATACTCTCTCATTGAATTCTAACCGTTTGAATGGTTAGGATCATCAATATAGCCATTGAGACACCTTCTTCCCATCATAAATGCACTTATACAATAAGTGATATCGATACTTGGGGTACCTATATCAAAACGCTATTAAAATATAAAGAGTCATTATGTGCATTTAATAAGGGGTATCGATATTCTAAGTCATGGTATCGATACGAGTTAGTCTTTAAAACAAGGAGTATCGAAACAGTTACAAGTTGTATCGAAACATTTTGAATCTATCAAAAGTGGTATCGAAATGTTTATAGGGCGTATCAATACTAGTCAACTGATTTTTGAAGATCAACTAACAAGTAACAATAAAAATATTTATTGCTTTAAAATCCTTGAAAAAAAATAACTTAGGTATAGAAACACCTATGTGTAATATCGATACTGATTTAAATATTTCATTTAATTTTTAAATAAAGGATGGTATCAATACCAATTTAAAAATGTTTCAAAATTAAATTTCACAATTTCAAATGTTATTGGAACGGTTCAAGACCGTATCGATACACCTGAAAAAACTCAAGAACATTTATTGAAAATATGAAAACGGTATCGATACCAAGAGGAATGGTATCGAAACGCCTAAAAGAATTTGAATGTTTTAGCTTTGAAAAAGGTTTAAGGAAAATAGTTTTTGGTTATTGTTTTAACTTAGAAAAATTTTAATGCTTGTCAATTTAATATAACCTTAAAAATTTATTTACAAAATGGTCCTTTAATTTTTTTGTTTTATCAAAATCAAATTTAGTTTTATAATATACTATATCGATACGTGAGTTTGAGATCAGTACCAACTGAATAATTTGTCTAAAAATGTTAGTTTTGAATTCGAGAGATCTTTAATTCGAGTACTATGATCCAGTAAACTTCTAATATAGTAAGATGAAATTTAAAAATTAAAAACTGAAATTTAACATCGAGTATAACACTTACAAACTTGGTAATTATTATGAGTGCTCATATGTTGCTAGAAACCATATGATTGTTTGTTAACTTGTTGACGTTGTGTGTCATGTGAATACATATTTGATGAGATTCATAATCTAGATAATGTGTTATAACATTATAATAAGTGATCGAATGTATAATCCTAATTTTGTGTCTATAAGCCTCGTTTGAAAGTACTCAATAAATAATTTTGAGTATAAAATGTATGATCTCGATTATCTATGTCCTTGAACCTCACACTAAATGTATGATCATGATATTGTATATCCCTAAGTCACACTCAAGGTTTTGTATGGATGTTTAATTGAATTGTTATGATGCATATGTATGTCTTGCTTGTTGATATAACACGTGTTTAGGTGATTAGTATTAGAGCATCGTGTTTGACCTTAATTATATGTCGTCTTTTCTAATTACATGTTTATATTTATGATTTGCATGAACAAAACAGAATAAAAGTGCAGTTACTAAATTTTATTGTCTCAATATCATAATCGTTATTTTTGTTCTCATATTTTTAAGTGACACATGCATTGAAGAAGGAACATCGGTGTATGTTTTAGTGCTTCGCTTATTCAAAGTATAATATTTCAATCATATTGAACTATATATTTTCAAGACTTTATTATAATGTCTGTAACTCTTATTTTTTATTTATAATTGTCAACACGAATTTCTCGTGTATAATATAATAAATAATAAACTTAATATAAATAATAATTGATAAAATAATAATAATATAATATTAAACTATAAAAAAATAATAAATAAAAAATAAAAAAACTAAAAATCTGAAAAAGAATCATGGGAAAAGGGCAGGTTTGTTGCCGGATCCTTAGGGATTTAGGATTTTGTTTTGATTAGGATAGAGTTTGGTTTGATGAGGGATTCTGTTTTGAGTTCCTTTTAAGGGATTCAACCGAAATCAGTTAGGGGGGAAAGGATTGGAGGTCGAATCAGCAGCAAGGAGGGAATCCAATCGGCGGTTTTTGATTCTGGTAAGTCTCTCCGTTTTGTTTATTTTGATTGATAAGGGTTTCTAATTGTTTTGTTTCGGTTGTTTTCGGGTAGTTTAGGGGTTCTTTGATCAGTTCTTAGGGCTTAGATCTAGGTTTTTAGTTGTTTCCGGCGTTTCCGGCACGTTTTTAGGGTTTCGATGGGTTCGCCGGCACCGGATCTGATCACCGACGTCGGAAACGGCTCTTAGGCGGTGTCCGAAAAATACATCGGCGGGGCCAGCAGCGGCGACGATTTGGATTGAAGGACGGAGGCCGCGGCGGGTTTGAGCTGTGTTCATCCATGTTCATCCTGTTCATGATGAACATAGATGAACACCATCCGAAATTCATAGCTTTTGATCCATTTGAGGCATGTTTTCTGAAAAAATCTTGTTAGTCTCAGAGGTTTTCCTAAGCACTGAGTCCAGCCGAGTCAAGGTTTAGCACAAATGGCTGAGTCCACTCGATCATAAAGGGGGTATATCCCTTCCCAAACGGCGCCGTTTTGGCAGTCGAGTCGTGGGCCGGATTCGGGTTCAACCCGGATCCGCGTCTTTTTAATTATATAGGGATAATTCCCATTTTAGTCCTCCTAGGTTTAAGCTGCTTCATAATTAGGTCCCCTAAACCCCAATTAGGCCCCCTAAGCTCTAGATTTTACTCAATTAGGTCCCCTAAACCCCAATTTAGCCTCTAAACTATTAGAAATAATTCAATTAGGCCCTAGAAACTCTTAATTAGTCCCCTAGGTTTTAAAATAATTTTAATTAATTATCTTAATTAATTTTAATTAATTTCTAAGAATAAGTTTTAAAATTAATCAAACTTAAGTAGGTCTAGTTTAGCCATAAAACCTTAAAACATTCACCCAACTTAGACTTTAATTAGGCTTTTTAATTCTTAAAAATTAGAAGATAATTTTAATTAATTAATTTAATTAATTTTAATTAATTTCTAAAAGATGAGTTTTAAAACTAATTAAGTCTAATTAACCCTAATTTCACCAAATTAACTTTAATTAGGTTAAAATTAAATTCTTAAAAATTTAGAAATTATTTTAATTAAGACTCTTAATTAATTTAAAATTTCTAAGATAAGGTTTAAAAATTAACCTAATTAAGTTTAAACCAACCCTAATTAAACCTTTAAACTTAAAATTCACCAAGTTAGATTCAAATTAGGTTTTAATTAAAATTTGAAGTTAAGAAAATTTAATTAATTTAATTAAAATTTCTAAAACTTTAAAAATTAATTTCACACTTAATTAAATCTAATCAATCTTTCAAGGTTTGCTTCCGAGTCCCTTTTTGATCTTTTTCAATACAAGTCCTTTTTGTACTCTTCATGAAAATTTTTGATGTAATGATGTACACCCATGATTCTAATAAAATTGATGAGTTCCTTTATTTTGTTGATGCTTTATTTTATGTTGTCTTGCATAGCATATTTTAGGAAGGTCATTTAATAAACTTAAGTTAATTAATTTAGAGCCTTTTAGGACTAGTCACTTAAATTAATTAATTTAATTAGGGAGAAAATTTAGTAACATAGCATGTGAATCTTATATCTCAGATACACTAAAGAGGTTGGTGTTTTGACGTACCATGATGCTGACCTAGAGAGTGTACCTTGGCATCGAATTCATGTGTTATTAAAATCTAGAATTTTGACAAAAACTTAGGTTTAGAATTAAATAAAATGGATAGGTAAATAACTAGTAACACTAGTAACTTTGGTTAAACACTTAAGCAATGAAGCCTTTTTAGGATTAGAACTTAAAATGAACAAGATAAAAAATAGTCATGCATTTTACTTTAGCCTGTTGAGGCGGAAGTTACATTCCTTTAAATTTGGGTGAGGTTTTCTATCTAGAGGACGTCTCGTTCAACTCAAGTTTAAAGGTGGTGTAACTTCTAAATCAAAAGGATATCCAAATTCAAATAATGTTCAATTTACAATGAAAAATTAAATTAACATCTATCTTTAAAGTGTCAATGCCACATAAATTTTTTCCAAGGTACCAATTTTTTGGGCGTTTGTAAGGGTCATCCTTACACGTAACCGACTCCCGAACCCAATATTTTTTAAATGAATCTTTGGTTTATTTTATGGTGTCTGGCCTACCTAAGTGGCCGGTGGTGACTCCAAGTCAATTTTAAAAATTAAATTATATATTTTTTTTCTAAAAATTGGGTTTTTCAAGATTAAAATTGGCCAAGCTATTTTTTCACCTAAGATCGCGTTTTTTTAAGAGGTCGCGACAACTTTACGACTCCGCTGGGGACTTCAATTTTTTGTGAGTCAGGCCTAATTTTTTCAAACTTTACGTGGCATTTTGGCATTTTTGAAGTTAGATATTATTTAATTTTTTATTGTTAAGTGAACATTATTTGAACGAGGATAACCTTTTACTTTCATATATCTTGTCATTCATGCATAAGCTCTCGACCCGAGCTTTCACCCTTAAGTAGGAGTTAGATATTATCCGACGTGATGCTTTCTAGCTCCGAGTTTCGGATTTTTATCTACTTCCGGGATACTAACCTTACGCATCGTGGGGTCTTCACCTCCGTTGTAAAGGACCTATACCACCGAATCGATGTCTTATCGTCGTAGTAGACGGTAACGACAGTTCGGGAACCCAGTGTCTAGACCAAAACCCCGCATATAGAGTAGAAACCAACCCCTTCTAGAGCCAGACAGGAACCATAAGATAAGGCGGTATACTGCCGAAATGCCGCCAAACTTAGGATTTCTCTGTTAACATGCTCTCTGGTTATTTTGCGTATTTTAACATGCTCTCTGGTTATTTTTTTACGCAGTTTAGCATGTTCTATGGTTATTTTACGCATTTTATCTAGTTCTTTGGTTAGCTTTATTTGCATTTTTTTAATTGCTCTATGGTTTTTTTCAGCATCTTCTTATTGTTTCATCTTCGTATTTATCCTACTAACACTTTTTTTTTGTTTTTCTTTGGTCCTTTATGCATTTATTTTTACTTGGCATATTTGCATGGGTATTAATTTGGAAAACAATAAAGTTAGAAGTGTCCAATAATGTCAGAAGGGATCATTATAGGCGAAGATAATACGGAAGTCTGGACATGGTCAGAAGCAGTTCAGCATGAGAAAGATGATAGCTTGCCGTCAGAAGGAGGAGCGTGGAAGACCAAGTATGAAGCAGCGCAGCGTACCATCCAGAATCAGAGTTGATCAATTTCAAAGGTCAGAAGCGTCGCATCTTACGTTATTGAGAGAATCTACAACTCTTCTGAAGCAGCCGAACATCGAGCAAGAGCATGGAGAAGCCATCATCCGCCTGCTACATGAGTTGACCAACTTAGGGATTAGGGCCAATAGTTTTCTGTAGATTATCTTTAAAGTTGTATTGAATCCTTTTTGAACAGACGAATGTTTTTAAGAGATTGTTTTCCGAATTTAATACCCTCTTACATTAATGCATTATAAAGTAGATTTATATTTAGGTTGTTTGATTTCTATCTTATTTCTATTTTATTTTGTTTTTGACATCATCTTAACATGTTGATATTTTTGCATCACATCGCATAAAGGTATTGATCCAAAAGTGATTATTGAGATAGAAGGCGATCATAACAGTTAAAGGGATTTGTAGGTCGAAGACGAGGTTGAGTCAGAGCTTGAGAAGGATGGACAATTTACTTGAAGATTACTCAGACTCTAGAGACGCTGAAATGCAAGAGTTAAAAAGACAGATGAGTGAGTTGAAGACCATGATGATGAACATGACTAAAGGGAAGAGGCACATGGAAGAAGAGCTCAAAAAGGATCGGTACACATACAAATCACCGCTTATAATTGGTGTGAGCAAGCCAACCGAAAATGTACCAGACCTAAAACCTGAAAAAGTCACGGCGGTCCATGGAAAATCAAAAATGAAAGAAGCGTTCTGCCCGATAAAGTCGGTTGAACATCCAGAGCAAAGTTCAGGTTCTAAGATCCTTTTTCCTAGTTCTCAGAAGACAGAAAGTCGCAAGAATCAGTTTGACCCAATTCCCATTTCATACGAAGAATTATATCCTCAGTTGCTAGAAGCTCGGCTAATAACTCCGTATTTTATCTCACCATTACAACCGCTGTACCCAGAATGGTATGATGCCGATGTTTATTGTGAATTCATGACGGAGTACGAGGACACTCAGTTGAAAATTTCATGGCTTTGAAGCGTAAAGTTTAGTGTCTGTTGAAATGCAGGAAGTTAAAGTTCGAAGGAAAAAGTCAGCCTAATTCGGGGGGCAGACATGAAGTCCGAGATGAAAATATTTCGAGGAAACAATATCAGTCCGAGTACGAGATTCAGGTAATGTAAGAGAGAGACAACTTGGAAGTAGAGTTATAAACCTTGCAGTCAGATTACCAAGATCTCGCCAAGGGTGTTAAGAAGGAATGTGTAAAAAGTGAAGATGATGACATAAAAGCTGCGGCACGAGAGATGGCTCAAGAAATAGCAAGTTTAGCGGATATGGCGGCAGAATTGAGTCAAAACATCAACCCAATGATAGATCACGGTGAGAAGTTAGCAGGGTTCTTAGAGAAAGTTAAGAAATTAGGGGTTAAGACTCGCAAATACCTTTAGCGTTCGATATTTGATGTAATAAATCTTTTTACCTGAAATTAAAGTTATTCTACGATAATCACTTTTGGGATCAATACCTTATTGCATTCATGCATATGTTTATTTTATATCATGCCATTATTATTTTATCAACATTGCATTAACATACATGAATCTAAGGTGGTTGAGGGTTCCGATGACAGTTGCCATACATTAATAAAAGCTCAAGAATTAGACATCATGGATGAGAATATGAGAGAAGTTGTAAGTTTGCAAGAGCATATGACGAAGCCTCAACCAAATGCAAATGATCAAATCCCGAAACCATATCTAACTATCTACTCGGGAGTATCAAGTTCGAGCATGAATATGTTTTCCTTAGAACGTGTTGATCAATTGAAAAATATGTGTACAAAACTCTAGAAGAAAATTAAGGCAAGTGAAAAAGGAGTGGACTCCGAGTTTAGTGCAAGGGAGTTTTGTCTGGTCCCTGATTTGGTTATTCCACCAAAATTCAAGATCCCTATTTTTGAGAAGTATGACGGATCGAGTTGTCCTAAAATTCACTTGATGATGTATTGTCGGAAAATGGAAGGATATCTAGATAATGACCAAATGATGATTCACTACTTTCATGATAGCTTGATTGGTCCTGCTGCAACATGGTACAACAGATTGAGTCGAGAGCAGATTCGAACATGGGTTGATTTGGCGAAAGAATTCTTGAGGCAATACAGGTATGTCATAGACTTAGCTCCAGATCGTCGGACTTTATAGAGTATGAGAATGAAGGATGAGGAGAGCTTTAAGGACTATGCATTGAGATGGAGGGTGTTAGCATCTTAGGTACAACCACCCATGATAGAAGAGGAAATGTCTGAAATGTTTCATCAGACCTTGTCGTCTCCTTTCTTCGATAAAATGCTTACGAATTCAAAGGGCAACTTTAAAGATTTTATGGCCCTTGGCGAAGTAATAGAAGTTGGAATCCAACAAGGGAAAATTGAACCCAGGCTCAAAAGTTCCACAGAAGATAAGAAGCCGAAAGAGGTAAATGAGTGTAATGTTCAAGGTTCCCGAAGACGTAAAAGGAAAAGATCACCCAGTTCTTCAGGGCGGCAACAAAAGATTCCCCGAAGAAATACGGATTGAGAGATATTTGGAATGCCTATTGTCGATTTATTTTCTTATCTTGTTGAAGTTCAATATATTACTCCCAAGCCAATGAAGAAAACGCCAAACTCTTTCGCTCAAAGCTATGATCCCAACAATGTTTGTGAGTTTCATATGGGATTGTCAGGTCATGCTACTAATAAATGTAGGTCTTTACTGGAAGAAATCAAGAAATTGATTGATAAGGGAATTTTGACAGAGGAGTTGGTGCAACAATGGAGGACCAAAGAAAATGCTCAAGATGATATACTCGTTGAAGATTCAGAGCGTCAGGACTAGCTTTTCCAAGATTGTTCAGAGTTATGAAAATCTGTCTTGTTCATGTCTAAATGTCAAGGAAAAGGGTATTTTTGGGATCGGTTACGGAGTAATGCCCTGAATCATCCCAGTTGTGTTTTTCTACTCTATATGCATTGGGTGTCTTTTGTAAGGGAGTTTTTTTTAATTCATTTGTCAATGATGCTTGTTTCATATGTATTTTTTTCAAGTGGTAAACATGTCATATTCTTTGATTCTTTGTTATGAGTTAATTTTTGAGCACCCATACATATATCATTGATTTCATTCTTTCAGATATTGAATATCAATTATGAAATTGATATTAAATCAAATTCGATGATCAACTTCACTAATGTGACTCGTTACCACTTTACTTGGGCCAAAAGGATGACATAATGAGTGTTCAGGAATCATAGGAAAATCCTAGATAAATTTTGAGTGAGTTTTCTCTCAAGCATTGTTGAATAAGGTCTTTGAATGAAGTGATAACCCAAAACATCATCCAACTGAAGTCTGCTTTGCTTTAAAGACATCCGAGTATGGGATGATATTTGGCATTCCTTGATTTCCCTTCTCAAAGAAAGAAAATAAGAAAAACATCATTTGTTGTCCTCTTTGAGCCTAACGTTAATTTTCTTTCGATTCAACCCAAATCAAGGATCACCCCTACGCTGGGGGCAAAAGAGGATGAAAATGTGTTTCAAAGTGAAATACAAAACCAAGAAAAGAAGACAAACTCAAATTATTGGAAAAAAAAAACGAACATAAAGTTCAGTAAATATTTTGATGGGATGAACTACTGAAAAAAGTAGTGGTGAAAAGGAAATGACTTCTAGGGTGAAAGCCCAACAAGAGAAAAAGGGTCAACCTAGAGTGATCCGAAAAGAAAAAGTATTTCATTATAGCATGTTCAGATTAGTGTGACAATGATCCTTGATTTTATCACCCTTGAATTATTTGAGCCTATATATCCTTTCTTTGGTAGCCATAAACCATAGCCCACATTACAAGCCACAAAAGACCATTTTGACCATACACGGATATTAGAACAAGGAGAGTTAGTCTTTAGAATATATCTCGCTTACTAGGGTTAACCTTTCTTCAAGGATTTTTAGTCTACTTATGCTTGACCGAGATCAGAAAAGAGAGGAAAATTGGATATGGTGAGCTAGTGAGAAAAAGAGTGTCACCTAAACGGGGTAGAATTAGGAAAACGGGAATGTTTTTCCTGAAAGTCTAATAAATTGGAAAATGGTCACATCAGAGTTGATCTTCGCAAATTTGTTCGAAGGCTTTGTTGCGCTTGATATTCAAAGGCCTAATTTTTTTTGTTTTTGTTTGTCATGACAATCAAAATTTTTCAATATTTTCAAAATACTATTTTTGAGCATTTTTGCTTATCGCTTAACAAGCATCTTGCAGATGAATTGATTAGATACAAAAAGTAAAGGATTTCATGGGAATTACTATGATGCAATTAATCCTTTAAGCGCAGGCAGAACAAGAATGATGAATGTGTAGAAAACAGAGTAAAATAGTCTCTGTTACTTATTTTATTACTGAGCCGAATGGCTTATTATATAGACTCTTGTTGCAAGAGTTTTATAATAACTAAAAATAGGATTCTTAATCTCTTAAACAAATAGGACTCTAATCTCTTAATGAGATAAGAGTTTCAACATACTAATAACTCCTAAAATATAGGAGTTAGTCCTAATTACTAAGTCCTATTAAATAAAACTTTTTCCTAATAATAATATTATTATTTTATCTAACACTTATAATTAACACTCCCCCTCAAACTGGAGTATATATGTTGTATATACCCAGTTTGAATGAAAGCTCATCGAAGGTAGCTCTTGGAAGGGCTTTGGTGAAAATATCTGCCAGTTGCTTCTTAGTAGACACATATTGTAGGTTTGTCACTCCACTATTGACTTTCTCGTGAATGAAGTGTCGATCTATCTCAATGTGCTTCGTTCTATCATGTTGCACTGGGTTCTTAGCTATACTTATGGCCGATTGACTATCACTGAAAATCTCAAAACTTTTGTCGCCTTCACTTTCCAGTTCTAGTTCTGTAAGTAGTTTTTTAATCCATATCCCTTCACATATTCCAAGGGCTATAACTCTGTATTCTGACTCAACACTGCTTCGAGAAACCACAACTTGTTTCTCCATGTGACAAGATTTCCCCAAACATAAGAACAATAGCCACTCACTGATCTTCTATCAGTCAATTCTCCTGCCCAACTTGCATCAGTGTAGATCTTTACTGATCTATCTTGATTTTTCCTGAATATAAGTCCAGCACCAGGTGTAAACTTCAAGAATCTAAGTATTCTCTTTACTGCTTCCATGTGTTCTTCCTTAGGACCACTCATATATTGACTGACTACACTAACAAAGTACGCAATATCTGGTCGTGTTAGAGAGAGATAAATTAGTTTACCAACTAACTTTTGATAGGTTTCTTTGTTTGTTGGATTTTGATTCTTTTCCTTGCTGAACTTCAAGGTTGGATCCATAGGAGTCTCGATTGGTTTGCAGCCTAACATTCCTGTTTCTGTAAGAAGGTCTAGCACATATTTTCTTTGATTGATGACAAGTCCTTTTTTGGATCGGGCAACTTCCATACCAAGAAAATACCTCATGTTCCCTAGGTCCTTAGTTTCGAATTCTTTTGCCAAGTTCCCTTTTAATTCTTCTATCTCTTTTTCATTGTTTCCAGTGATAATAATATCATCTACATATACTATTAACAGAGTCATCTTACCATTCGAGTCACCTTTCTTGAATAAAGTGTGATCGGCTTGACTTTGCTTGAATCCTCCTTGTATCATTGCTTTAGCAAATCTATCGAACCATGCTCTAGGTGATTGTTTTAAACCATATAGGGATTTCTCGAGTTTGCAGACAGTATTTTTTGTGAATTTTCCTTCTAGTCCCGGTGGTACCTCCATGTAAAAATCTTCTTCCAGATTCCCATTTAAAAAGGCATTTTTAATATCCAACTGATGCAACTTCCAATCCATATTGACAGCTATTGATAACAAAATCCTAATAGTGTTTAACTTTGCAACAGGTGCAAATGTTTCCTGATAATCAATACCATAGGTTTGTGAAAAACCTTTAGCAACCAACTTTGCCTTATACCTTTCTATGCTCCCATCTGATTTGTATTTGATTGTGAAAATCCACCTACACCCAACAACTTTCTTTTCATGTGGTAACTCAGTCAGATTCCATGTGTTATTCTTCTGTAAAGCTTTTATTTCTTCTTCCACTGCTTTCCTCCATTCTGGAATTTGGAGTGCTTCTGCCACATTTCTTGGTACCTTCTTACTATCAATGCTAGCCGTAAATGCCCTGAAATCATATTGTAATTTTTCATACGCTACATATCTATTTATTGGATGTGTAGTGCATTTTCTTACTCCTTTCCTGATGGCAATAGGAAAATCATCGAGTTCAACAGTTGTAGTATCTCTATTAGTTTCATTTTCAATATTATTGTTCTCGGTTTCAGCAATTTTATCTTCTGTTTCAGTAGTAAGAACAAGGTCTGTTTCAGCACTTCTAACTTCTGTTTCAGTGACAGGAATAAGATTTGTTTCAGCACCAATAATTTCTGTTTCAGTAGTAGGAATCGAGTCTAGTCTTTGGCTAATGCTAGGCTGGTCTGCAGTGGCCTTTTTTCTTCTCGAATAGACATCGATTTGAGATGGTGTATTTTTGGTCGAAGGACTAGGAAACTAGGATAAAGGAGAGGATAATTCAGTGATTATATCCTCTCGGTTAGTCACATTATTTTCAGTAGGAGTTGAGATAATTGACTGATGAGAAATAATAGTAGGAAAAGGGAAAATAGGTTGCTCAGGTATATGAACATGCTGAAATTCCTTAGAATTCTCCCCCTGAATTTCTGACCTAGAAAAATATGGTGTATCTTCAAAAAAGGTTACATCAAAAGAAATATAAGTTTTCTTTGTGGATGGAGAATAACATTTGTAGCCTTTTTGACTAGGAGAGTACCCTATGAAGACACATTTGACAGCTTTAGGATCTAATTTGCTGCGATGATGTTGGTGTATATGTACAAAGACAGTACACCTAAAAACTTTAGGAGGAATGTTTGAATGTAAAGGTTTAAAGTGAGGGAAATGGTCAAGAAGAATCTTACTAGGAATTTTGAACCCCAAAATTTTGCTTGGCATCCTATTTATGAGATAGGTAGCTGTCAGAATTGCCTCCCCCCAAAGGTACTTAGGTGCACAGGCCGAGAAAAGTAGAGACCTTGTAATCTCTAGAATATGTCGGTTTTTTCTCTTTTCCACTCCATTTTGTTGGGGTGTATTGACACATGAAGTAAGATGAACTATTCCTTTTTCTCGAAAGAAAGAACCAAGAGAAGAACTTAAGTATTCACTCCCATTGTCACTTCGAAGTAGTTTTATTTTTGTGTCAAACTGGGTTGAAATTTATTGGTAAAAGTTCTTAAAGATGGTTTCTACTTCAGATTTGTCTTTCATAAGATAGACCCATGTGTTCCGAGAGTGGTCATCAATGAAGGAAATAAACCACCTATATCCAGATACAGTTTTGACAGAGGAAGAACCTCATATGTCACTGTGAATGATTGAAAAAGGTATTGTGGGTTCATATGTATTTGAGGCATAAGGTTTGCGGGATTGTTTTGCAAGCTGAAAAGATTCACAATTGAATAAAGATGGATTTTTGTTAACAAATAAGTGTGGTAACATCTTGGATAAATAAAAAAAATTTGGATGTCCTAATCGATAGTGCCATAACAAAACCTCATTTGTGCTAAGAGTGGAGAGAAAAACTTGTTTCCTAAGAGAGGTAGAGAAGGTATGATGAGGAGAGACACATCCTTCGAGTATGTATAAGCCCTTTAGTATCCTAACTTTTCCAATCGCCTTCTTCGAGTCCTGTTCCTGAAAAGTACAACCATCAATGCCAAAAAGAACATTACACTTGGATTCATGAACTAACTTGCTAACAAAAAGCAAATTACATGTAAGCTTAGGAACATAGAGAACATTGTGAAGAGTTAAATTATTATTCAAGGTAACTGAACCACTTCCTTCGACTGGAGTAAGGGTACCATCAGCAATTCGAATTGCTGGAAGAGTAATAGCACTATAGTTCTCCAAAATAGTAAAATCCCCTGTCATATGGTTTGATGCTCTAGAGTCCATTATCCATTGAATAGTGGATTTGGAAAAAGAGTTACCTGCAGTAACAACATGTGCAATGTTGGAAGATTGGGGTGTCATATTGTTCAGAAGTTGTTGCAATGTGACAATTTGTTCCTTAGTAAAGGGACTCGACAATGATTCTTGGGTAGCCACATTAGCTTCATTTGGAACTTTGGATCGAGTAGGCTTCCAATCAGTAGGTTTGCCATGGAGTTTCCAGCATTGATCTTTCTAATGGCCAGGCTTTCGACAGTGTTCACACCATGGTCGATTTCTCCTAGTTTGGTTCTTAGGATGAGAATTAGTGACAAGAGCTGCAACATCTGGTTGAATTGGTGGTGTTATCACTGCTGTTTTTCTACTATCTTCTCTTCGAATTTCTGAAAAAACCTCTCGTACCAATGGAAGAGGTTTAGTTGCCAATATTCTTCCTTTAGCCCCATCAAACTCTCCATTTAATCTAGATAAGAACTGAAAAATTCGCCTCTGATTTTTCTGTTAACCATATAAAAGACTATCATCTTGACACTTACACTCATTATTCTCGTATAAATCAAGTTGCTGCCAATACTTGTTGAGAAGACCATAGTATTGCACAACTGAAAGATCTCCTTGTCGAAGATCTTTGATGAGATTTTCTATCCGAAAGAGTTCTGCAGTATTATCATTATTCGGATAGGTATCCCTTCCTGCTTTCCATATTTCTGTTGTTGTTTGATACAACATAAAATTCTGCCCAACTTCAGGAAGCATTGAATTGATCAACCATGACATGATCATGGTGTTTTCACTCAGCCAGGTGCTATACTTTGGATTTGTTTTTGTCGGAATGACCATGGAATTAGAGAGGTACTCAATCTTCCTTCTTCCAATGATGTATAGTCGTACTGACTGGGACCATGGGAGATAGTTATTCCCTTTTAATTTGTAGGTTGTTATCGGAGAAAGGGATGAATCAAACAATATATTTTCTGACTGTGAGGAATTATTCTGAGAACTAATCTCAGAAGAGGATTGATCTAGATTAGTCATGAGGAAAAACTAATCCGAGAAGAAGAAACAAGAATTCAAATTGAGAGAAATCAGGATCGCTCTAACTTGATACCATGTAGAAAACAGAGTAAAATAGTCTCTGTTACTTATTTTATTACTGAGCCGAATGGCTTCTTATGTAGACTCTTGTTGCAAGAGTTTTATAATAACTAAAAATAGGATTCTTAATCTCTTAAACAAATAGGACTCTAATCTCTTAATGAGATAAGAGTTTCAACATACTAATAACTCCTAAAATATAGGAGTTAGTCCTAATTACTTAGTCCTATTAAATAAAACTTTTTCCTAATAATAATATTATTATTTTATCTAACACTTATAACTAACAGAATGGTATGACGAGGAACAAATGAAGCTTTGAAATTCCAAAATATCGAACAGCAAAGATGATACAAGTAAACATGGGACATTTACGTATGGACTGTGTCATTGCCGAGTTCCGTAGTTGTAATGATGAATATTAGTCCAGCTTGGTGAAACTTCAAGGACTAGGAAAGGTTTAGGGATCAAGAGAAAACTCAGGGGCCTATGATATTCTGCACACCCTAAATGGTGAAAGTGGGGCAAACTCAGCATGATAAAAGATCAACAAAGCATTATTGCACGGACAAGGGAGGAACAAAGTTCATGAACTTATTGCCTCGAGAAGCCGATAGCCCATGAAATGTGGGGCAGAATCTGAACTAATTGGGAAAATAAATGATGTTAATTGAGAAATAGAGCTCAAAAAGTTCAAGCAGAGTACAAAGTTGTCGATGTGAGATGTCGTCATGACAGAAGAAGGTCCAATGAAGAAGACCAATGTACATTCAAGTGTCCCTCAATGACCACAATTCATGCATCAAATGGTTAGGCATCCATAGGGTAAAACATGCTAACCCATGCATTCAAAACATTTTTTGGTTAATTTTAACAGGAATTTGCAAAGATTAACAAAGTAATCCAGATCGGGACAAGAAAAGATCTCAGAGGAAGAAAATTTAAAAAAACAAACATTTCAAAAGGTCAACAGAGACCAATACAAATTTCTATTTGAGGAAAAAGATCTCAACAAAGAAGATGAAATTAAACAAGATTTTCTGCTTGAAGATACGGATTTCAACAAAAATCTTTATTTACCAGATGTTCGAGGGAATTCAGATGAAAAGAACAACTTCGGATCCCAAGATTTATTTGAAGGAATTCAACAGGATTTAAAGAAATCAACTACAACAAACATTACCGACAGCCTTTTAGCGTGAGTCCAGAAAGAAGTGGTGTAGCGTGAGGAATTTCGTAGTGAGAAGAACAGCCTCGAGTTTCACCGCTTACGTCTGAAGAATTTCAAAGTGAGAAGAACAATTTCAGACTCTTCAGTGGAGGCATAGAATTTCGTACTGAGAAGAAAAACTCTATATTCCACTATTAAATCCTCCGGGTCATCATTAAGTCCTCCGGGCATGATGTT
Organism: Abelmoschus esculentus; assembly: GCA_035048815.1. Taxonomy (NCBI): domain Eukaryota; kingdom Viridiplantae; phylum Streptophyta; class Magnoliopsida; order Malvales; family Malvaceae; genus Abelmoschus; species Abelmoschus esculentus. The sequence continues at coordinate 20,065,340 of JAUCBN010000022.1, forward strand.
AAATCCTTCGGGTCATCATTAAGTCCTCCGGGCATGATGTTAAGTTTGAGGAATTTCAAAATGAGAAGAATAGCCTCAAATTCCATCATTTGACGAGTCTAAGGAATTCTGTCTGAAGAATTTCAAAGTGAGAAGAACAGCTTCAGACCCTGGATAAGAATTTCAGCTCCAGTTATTCCAAAGACGAAGGATTTCAGAGAGAAAAGCAACCTCAAGTTGCGTCACGAGGTTTCGCTTGAGGAATTTCGAAGTGAGAAGAACAGCTTCAAGCTTCAGGTTTTTTTAACAAAATTCGTGTTTTTCAGTCTTTGCCCATCTTCTGCTTCGCAGCATTGAGCAAAGAGGGGCAGCTGTCAACACGAATTTCTCATGTATAATATAATAAATAATAAACTTAATATAAATAATAATTGATAAAATAATAATAATATAATATTAAACTATAAAAAAAATAATAAATAAAAAATAAAAAAACTGAAAATCTGAAAAAGAATCGTGGGAAAAGGGCAGGTTTGTTGCCGGATCCTTAGGGATTTAGGATTTTGTTTTGATTAGGATAGAGTTTGGTTTGATGAGGGATCCTGTTTTGAGTTCCTTTTAAGGGATTCAACCGAAATTAGTTAGGGGGGAAAGGATTGGAGGTCGAATCAGCAGCAAAGAGGGAATCCAATCGGCGGTTTTTGATTCTGGTAAGTCTCTCCGTTTTGTTTATTTTGATTGATAAGGCTTTCTAATTGTTTTGTTTCGGTTGTTTTCGGGTAGTTTAGGGGTTCTTTGATCAGTTCTTAGGGCTTAGATCTAGGTTTTTAGTTGTTTCCAGCATTTCCGACACGTTTTTAGGGTTCCGATGGGTTTGCCGGCACCGGATCTGATCACCGGTGTCAGAAATGGCTCTTAGGCGGTGTCCGAAAAACACGTCGGCGGGGCCAGCAGCGGCGACGATTTGGATTGAAGGGCGGAGGCCGCGGCAGGTTTGAGCCGTGTTCATCCTGTTCATGATGAACATGGATGAACACTATCCGAAATTCATAGCTTTTGATCCATTTGAGGCATGTTTTCTGAAAAAATCTTGTTAGTCTCAGAGGTTTTCCTAAGCACTGAGTCCAGCCGAGTCAAGGCTTAGCACAAATGGCCGAGTCCACTCGATCATAAAAGGGGTATATCCCTTCCCAAACGGCACCGTTTTGGCAGTCGGGTCGTGGGCCGGATTCGGGTTCAACCCGAATCCGCGTCTTTTTAATTATATAGGGATAATTCCCTTTTTAGTCCTCCTAAGTTTAAGCTGTTTCACAATTAGGTCCCCTAAACCCCAATTAGGCCCCCTAAGCTCTAGATTTTACTCAATTAGGTCCCCTAAACCCCAATTTAGCCTCTAAACTATTAGAGATAATTCAATTAGGCCCTAGAAACTCTTAATTAGTCCCCTAGGTTTTAAAATTAATTATTATTAGACTTAATTAGGGTAAAAATTTAATTTTAAAGACCTTAAAAAATTAATTTCTACATAAATGTTTAGATTAATTTTTAAGAAACTTTAAAATCAATTTAATCTAATTAAATCTAATTCAAAATTAATTTGACCCTTAAGACTTAAAAATTAGACTTTAATTAAGTTTAATTTAATTCTTAAAAATTAGAAAATTATCTTAATTAATTTTAATTAATTTCTAAGAATAAGTTTTAAAATTAATCAAACTTAGGTAGGTCTAGTTTAGCCATAAAACCTTAAAACATTCACCCAACTTAGACTTTAATTAGGCTTTTTAATTATTAAAAATTAGAAGATAATTTTAATTAATTAATTAAATTAATTTTAATTAATTTCTAAAAGATGAGTTTTAAAACTAATTAAGTCTAATTAACCCTAATTTCACCAAATTAACTTTAATTAGGTTAAAATTAAATTCTTAAAAATTTAGAAATTATTTTAATTAAGACTCTTAATTAATTTAAAATTTCTAAGATAAGGTTTAAAAATTAACCTAATTAAGTTTAAACCAACCCTAATTAAACCTTTGAACTTAAAATTCACCAAGTTAGATTCAAATTAGGTTTTAATTAAAATTTGAAGTTAAGAAAATTTAATTAATTTAATTAAAATTTCTAAAACTTTAAAAATTAATTTCACACTTAATTAAATCTAATCAATCTTTCAAGGTTTGCTTCCGAGTCCCTTTTTGATCTTTTTCAATACAAGTCCCTTTTGTACTCTTCATGAGAATTTTTGATGTAATGATGTACACCCATGATTTTAATAAAATTGATGAGTTCCTTTATTTTGTTGATGCTTTATTTTATGTTGTCTTGCATAACATATTTTAGGAAGGTCATTTAATAAACTTAAGTTAATTAATTTAGAGCCTTTTAGGACTAGTCACTTAAATTAATTAATTTAATTAGGGAGAAAATTTAGTAACATAGCATGTGAATCTTATGTCTCGGATACACTAAAGAGGTTGGTGTTTTGACGTACCATGATGCTGACCTAGAGAGTGTACTTTGACATCGAATTCATGTGTTATTAAAACCTAGAATTTTGACAAAAACTTAGGTTTAGAATTAAATAAAATGGATAAGTAAATAACTAGTAACACTAGTAACTTAGGTTTTAAAAACTTAAGCAATGGAGCCTTTTTAGGATTAGAACTTAAAATGAACAAGATAAAAAATAGTCATGCATTTTACTTTAGCCTGTTGAGGAGGAAGTTACATTCCTTTAAATTTGGGTGAGGTTTCCTATCTAGAGGACGTCTCGTTCAACTCAAGTTTAAAGGTGGTGTAACTTCTAAATCAAAAGGATATCCAAATTCAAATGATGTTCAATTAACAATGAAAAATTAAATTAACATCTATCTTCAAAGTGTCAATGCCACGTAAATTTTTTCCAAGGTACCAATTTTTTGGGCGTTTGTAAGGGTCGTCCTTACACGTAACCGACTCCCGAACCCAATATTTTTTAAATGAATCTCTGGTTTATTTTATGGTGTCTGGCCTACCTAAGTGGCCGGTGGCGACTCCAAGTCAATTTTAAAAATTAAATTATATATTTTTTCTAAAAATTGGGTTTTTCAAGATTAAAATTGGCCAAACTATTTTTTCACCTAAGATCGCGTTTTTTTAAGAGGTCGCGACAATAATGATGAAATAAAATTCTTTAAACATCTTAAATTTAGTTAAAACTCCATTGTAATAATTTTATGATATAATAATTAAAAATTGATATCAAAATTTTAATTATAATTATTTTATAACAGTTTAATAAAATTTAATATGCATTTTAGAGTAATATGATAATTTTAGAAACTTCTTTATAATGATTTAATAAGTTTAACTAAAATAATTTTTATAGTTTAACACCTATTAGTATACTTTTATCTTTAAGATAAAATGCTTAGATTTTTTTATATCAAAATTTTAATAAATCTTAATTTTCACCTGATTTAGTTCATATTTTTTTTTACTCTTTGTTAAAAAAATTATTAAATAAATTCGATTTATCTATAATTTATAATCTCAGTTAATAAGGTTTATTCATTATATTATTTTAAGGTAAATTTTATGTATTTTTTATATGTTAATAAAAAAAATAATTATTGAGAGTTAAAATAAAATAAATAAATTTTTTATCGAGACTACAAATGATATGATAAACCAAACAATCTCTTTCCTATCAAGAAAAAAACAGAAAATAGAATCTTAAGATAAAGGGCATAATAGTCCTTGCAACCACTTGAAGATAAGGGTGGCATTCTTCTCCTTTTTCAATAAATATTTTTGAATGTAACCGTTGATTTAAAATAATTTCGAGTCGGCTGCCTCATATTGAAATTCTCCCCAAATAGAAACGAATTTTCGTAGAAAATGAATTGTCTTGCTTTAAAGGTCTTTTAATCTTTACAGAAAGGAAAGCAGAGAAAGAGTTTCCCTTTTATAATTTTCTCTAGGGGTTTGGGTTTTTTCTTAGGATTCATACACATGGTAAGGTAAAGGTGGTGGGTTTTCTAAAACAGAGAAAGAGTTTTCCTTTTTGTAGTTGTTCATCGTTCCTTGGGTGGAATTTTCTCGGGAAACAAGCAGAAGTTGTAAACTGAAAGAGTAAAAGAAACATGATGATGATGCCGTCAGCCTCATCGTCAGCAGCAACAGTAGCTGTAGACAAGGCAACGAGCGATCTTCTAATCGGTCCTGATTGGACTATGAACATCGATATTTGTGATTCCGTTAATTCTAATAATTGGTAAAAAGTCTTGATCTTTATTTATTTCTCGTTTTGTTCTTCTTGTTTTTCTAAAGGAGTCGACTTCGATTTTGTTTCTTTTGTTACCTTAAATTTCTTGTGCTTTACGTGCATGTTTATATTTTTTAAGAATTAGTTCATTTGTTTTCCCTTTGGCTTGAGCATTCAATATTTTGTTTTTATTTCTTTTATGGATGGAGTTTGTTGAATATTTTCTGGGTTTTATGTGAAAATTAGATCACTTTTTAGGTTGAATTATATGAAGATACTTGAAACCATCACTGTAAAAGTATTTATGAGGAAAAGATTAATGATAGGATTTCTGTGAAAAAGGTATTTGGTGTAAGTTTATCATTAATGTCTTTGTTAAAATCACCTATTGTTCGGATTTCGATTACTTGTGCTGTTTATTGTTCAGGGTTTTTCTTTTACTGTTAGGAAATTGATGTGAAATACTGCTTTGGATGTGAACTTGTCAGGCAAGCAAAGGATGTTGTAAAAGCTGTGAAGAGAAGGTTGCAGCACAAGAGTTCTAAAGTTCAATTACTAGCTTTGACAGTAATTTCTGTCGGAAAATGATTTCTTGAGTTCCTGTCTCTGTTGCTTGGGGTATTTAATGTGTAGATGTATTTGTGAATTAATCACGTGTCGTTTTCCCTTTGTAGCTTCTGGAAACAATGGTGAAGAATTGTGGTGATTATGTCCATTTTCAGATTGCTGAGAGGAATGTATTGGGGGAGATGGTCAAAATTGTGAGGAAGAAGGTAGTTTCCTTTAGAACACATTCTACTAACTTAGAGCTGTTGTGTTTCATGGGATCGTCGATAGACGTGGAGCAAAAGCTGCATAAAGAGTATGTAGCACTGCAAATATAGTTGCGAGATGATTTGTGTATGTAGTATGAATATGTTGGTGGGAACAAAAGCTATTCTATAAACCCCTTCAATCATGACTGATATTACTACACACTAGCGGAAATGCATATTGAAATTTAAGTTTGGGTCGCTATTAGCTGGGAGGACACCAGTTGAGTTCTAGAAAGACAGAATGACTGGTGCTAACTAACAAGTGATGGGTGCTGAAAATCGTTGAGCTAGTCATGAATTTTAATGTTTGGTTGTCTGGTATTTTGCTTTTGAGGAGACTTCTTTTACCAAGTCTTTGGTCTGCTGAAATGTAGTGTTTCCTTTTTATGTGTGAGTTTAGCATCTGATTTCTTTCTGTTTTGATCCTGTTCTTGTTATTATTTTTCTTCGTCAGTCATCTCGTTCTATTTAAAACCTCAAGTCTATTTGTCGGTTTTAATGAACCTGGCTCTCTGAATTCTGCAGGCGGATATGCTAGTGAGAGATAAAATTTTGACACTGTTAGATTCTTGGCAAGAGGCATTTGGTGGTCCCGGGGGTAAACATCCTCAGTACTACTGGGCATATGATGAGCTAAGGGTAAGCATAGCATCTTAAGTAGTTGTGTGTCACAACTGACTGGCATCAAGGACTTGATATCCAAGGACTTCCACTTCTAAGATCAACTACTCTCATTGTCTTTGACTACTTTAGTGATTCTAAAATTTTGTAACTGACAAATGACAGCGTTCGGGAGTAGAATTTCCCAAGCGTTCATCAAATGCAGCTCCTATTTTCACACCACCTGCTACACATCCAACCATGAATCCTGGCTATGGAATGCCAAGCAACTCTTCTAGAAGGCTTGATGAAACAATGGCCACAGAGATTGAAAGTTTAAGGTCTAAAATCACTTTTAAGTTGTGTTTATAAAGTTTGTGTTCATCAACAGGTGTTTTTGTCTCGCTCCGTTTTTGGGGCTGAAATTTTCCTTGATAATCTTAGTTTGTCTAGCTTAGAGTCTATGAGGGATGTTATGGAGCTCTTAAGTGACATGCTGCAAGCTGTAAACCCCAGTGACAGTGCGGTATGAACAACAATAATAAAATCTTTTCTTTAATTTAATCGATGGTAGAATCTTTTATAACTGCATTTGTTTTATATTGTATTGGCAGGCAGTGAAAGATGAGGTGATAATTGATCTTGTCAATCAATGTCGTTCCAACCAAAAAAAGCTGATGCAAAGGCTTACAACTACTGGGTTAGTCGCTTCCAAATTTCTTCTTTTAAATGGCATCAATGACTTGCAACTTACAAGTTCGGATCCTGTTTTCTTAAAAGTCATCATAATCTTCATGGTCCTTTCCTGACATATGGCATTCGATCAGTATGCTTTTGTTTATTTGTCTGTGTTTATACGTGGCTTTCTTAAAATAGGAAGTTCTTTCTTTTGTGCATGGCCTGTGTGTGTATATCTAAAGTTCCTTATTGGCTATGCTGCAGTGATGAGGAACTTTTAGCTCGAGGTCTTGAATTGAATGATGGTCTGCAAATCTTACTTGCGAAACATGATGCCATAGCTGCAGGTTCCCCCTTGCCAGTTGAGGTTGCTGGTGCAAGTCCCAAGCCTACTGAAGCTAGTAGCTCTAACAAAACAAATGAAGTGAAGAGCCCGGCACCTAATATCAGTCCACCGGGACCCATTGCTACTGTGACAAGAAACCACATTGATGAAGAGGAAGAAGAGGAAGACGATTTCGCAGAGCTAGCTAGAAGGTTTCATACGCCAACTCTAATCATCTTATTTTACATGTTGCAATCCTAAGAAATGACTAATTGTATGTTGGTGCGTACAGCTTGTAGTTAGGAAAAATCCTCCTAGAAAGAATCACAGCATTAATAACTTCCTGCAATAGTTTATTCTTTATTTTACTGAAAATGCATTAAAAAGGCACCTTGCTAATTTATCGGATACCAGACCTCATCTTGTGTTCTTGACTGGTTCACTTCTTGTTCCTGAGTACAGGCATTCCCGAGCAAAGTTCCCGTCTTCTCAGAGTGCATCTGCTGGAACAGGTGGAGCCATTGTGCCAATCGCAATGTCACTGCTGCAACTTCGTCTTCGTCAACTACCTCAACCCCTATTCCAAGCCATGCTTTAGCTTTACCAGATCCACCTGCACCAGTTAAGACTTCAAAAGAGCAGGAGATGATTGATCTTCTAAGCCTCACCTTGACAACGACATCTGTTTCCACTCCCCATACCCCTCCTACACCATCCGCATCTCACCAAAATATGCATCAAGGACCTGCTACTCCTAGCAGCCAGGGTTATCCTTATGCTTCCCAAACCTACTCTGGAAGTCAGGGACCAGTGGCATACAATAGTTATGTGGTTCCTTGGGCTCAGCCTCAGACGCCAACTCAGAAACAGTCCCAGACACAATATCATTCCCAACAGAACGTACAAGCAACGCATCAAATGGGCCAACAATCCCAATCCCAGAACCAGTTCCAAGCAGAACGTCAAACTCAAACTCAAAACCAGTCGAATTCATTGTCTCAATTCCAGCAACAATCTCCACCTCAGTCCCACTCTCCACACCAAGCACAACAGCAAACTCATCATCAACCCCAGGCACAACCCGCAACTCAAAACCAGTCGTATGGACAATCTCAATATCAACCATATTTTCAACCTCAATATGGGTATCCCCCTCCACCATGGGCTGCTACTCCTGGTTATTTCAGCAGCCAAATTCAGCGTCCTGCTGCGAACATGTTTTCTCCTCCTGGAGCAAATGCTGTCTCATCAAATCCTCCCACAGCTACCATACCCTTGCAACATAATTCATTCCCTGCAAGGGGTACCAACGGAGGAGCACCAATGAACGGAGATGCTTGGACAAGTAGCGGTCCTAGGAACACTGCTCCTGCTACAGGGCAAAAACCCTTTATCCCATCATACCGGTTGTTTGAAGATTTGAATGTGCTTGGAAATGGCGATGGAAGGCATAAGATGACATCCGGCAGCAGTACATCGCCCAACCTGTCTGGTAATAACACGCAAAGTATGGTGGGTGGGAGGAAGTGAAGAAATTGTAGTTTTAGGTTCAGCTGTCTGCATAGGACATATATGTCCATGATAGATCTCTGGTGTAAATCCGTATGCTAGATGTGTGTTTTGTCTTTTTTCATATTGACGTGCCTTGGATTGTGTTTTAGATTTGATTTATGACTCAATATTATTGTTGCCATAGTAAGTTAAATTCTTCTTGTTTGCTTGATAGCCTCTGCCGCTTCCCCCTTCGAAATTGATGCTCAATGACATGGTTTTCATTCTTACAAACTCCCACCATTGTAGGAATTTGGAACCAAGCTGGGTTATAAGCCAGAACTAGGGTGATAATGAGCCCAGTTCGGAAACAGGTATATCTGGGTTCGGCTCGAGGCTCGTCGAGTTCGGAATTTTAGATTCGAGTTTGGCTCGAAAATAATATTACTGGGTTCTATTCAGGCTCAAAGCTCGTCAGGCTCGGGTTGGGCTCGGTTTGACTCAAAATGGATAATTTTTTATATTATTTTTATTATTTATTTATAGTTTATTTTTTATTTATTATTTATAGTTTTTTAAAAAAATTTAGTTGATAATATTTAATTTATTTTATTTAATTTATTTTTAATGGATTTACTCTTAATTATTTTATTATTTTTTACTAAACAAATTATTTTTAATGTATATATAAATATATATATATATATGTTAATATATAATTATTCCAACCCTGTTCACGAGCTTTTCGAGCAGAGCTTGAGTAAGTTCGGCTCGGCTTGTTTAAATCCCAAGCCGAACCCGAGTCAAGCTCATTCAAGCCGAGCTTTGACCGAGCTGAGCCTAAATAGCTCGTGAGCCGGCTAGGCTCATTATCACCCCTGAGCAGAACTATTATGAAAAAAATATAGAAACACAGCAAATATTTATATTCCAAACCGAACCAACAAAATTTGATTTGAATTACCTTAAAAGCTTTTTCAGAAGCCGAATCACACTTCAGCTTTATGTTTGAAATGCAAATAGCTTTAAAGTGGTAGAATCTGCTTGCAGTACTTAGATTTACATATTTAACACATGAAACCGATGAAATAATAGGGAATAATGGAAAATATTTACAATGACATTTACCTATATTTATATAGAACACATTATTTGCCAAAGCCGTTCCCAAACCTGAATTTAATGTACATCCATGGTTCCGATAACAGCCAGTGGAAGTGTAAATCTGGCGGCAGCATATCCCCTAACAGATGAATGTCGATCTGGACTTGAATTCAAAACCATTAACTGTGGACTTCACGAAATCTGTGATAAAACTGTTTCAGTCACTGCAAGCTGCCTCCTGGATTTTGTGAGATCGTAAAAGAATTCAAGCATTCATCTTGTATGAGAGTTGTCGTCGGCATAGATAGATACACAGGCATCAGCAGCACCGGCAGTGAGCAAGACTTGGTAGGGATGGAAGGCAAGGCAGCTCACAGAACCAATCTTCTGGGCCATGAATGTGTGTTGGTACCGAATGGTGCCGAGTGGTTCACCTTCCAGACTGAATACTTTGATTAGCTGTTTTGCCGAGCCACTGGCAATTATCGGGGCATGTCTATGAACAGCTAAAGCTGTAAGTGACCCTCGGTGAGCAATGATTGTAAGATATGCATCTCTCTGATTTCTAATATCGAGGAACTGAATATCACCAGCCTGGGATGCACTAACAATCTGACAAATAGCATGTGTAAGTTCATCAATTTTCTGTAGTTCCATGTTCAAAACCTTGAACTAGACGTTCAATGGGGAACAAGGATGATTACAACTCTTTTTACATTGAATTGAAACATCTATTTTTACCAGAAATAAGACCTACGAGTTGCTTACCTTTCCTTGATCAAGTCCAGGTTGAAAGCCAATGCCAACAACTCTTTCTACTTGCTGAGTGTGCGGCCTAGTTGCACAAACCAGCCTAAACATAAATACGGATAAGACAACATAAGAGCATTTTCTTCTAAAAATGGCATGGGGTCGAGTAATGAAAATCTTCGGGAATGACAAATAAAAGAACTCCATCCGTATGTTCAGTTTTACCAATCATATTCATCAGAATGCTTACATGTCGGGTGTTCGGATGTCATATAATCTGACAGAACCATCCACAAAACCGGCTGCAAATTGACCAGCATGAACTTGAGAAGAAGCCTGTTAGTGTGAAAAAAAATATGCCACACGAGATTAACTACCAAAAGGGGGGAATGGGGACAATGACAAACTATTATTAAGGTCAAATCAAATCTGATGACAAGATAAAACAGGAGCTAAATCGTCACCAAAAGTGAGAAAAATCAGATCACTTAAATTTCCTCACTGACAATGGTAAACAAATCTGATGACTAGATAAAACAGAAGAGCTAAAACATAACACGTTTTCAACTACATCATGCCTCTTATTTACCAACTCAATAGTGATATGCAGTAATTTTTTCAAACGTGTACATTATAACTTTATCTGTTGCTGCTGACATGTATACAAGCATACTCAATCCAATCGTATTAACGTAATACATAAGAGATTGAAGACTCACCAGTGCTGATATACTGCAATCCGAGGATGATGGTATTGACTTAACAAGCTGCTCCTTATCCAGGTCCCAAAGCATGATGGATGATATATCCCCAGATGAATACTAGTCATGTGAAATCAGAGCAACGAAGAACACTATATTAGGCATCAAACTGTATGAAACGAGAATGTGCTAGAGATAAACCATCTAAAAGAAATACATACAAGATACCCAGACTGCTGCTGCCAATCCACAACAGCATTCAAACTCTGCATGCCAGGTTTGTGACCTTGTAGAGAAGGAAATGCAGTGACGAGTTTGTGCTTCCCCCTCAGTGTATAATCTTTCCAAACTCGGATATTTCCATCACCTGCATGAGATCGACCATGGATCATTACCACTATTATAAAAAGTAAAATAATAATAATAAACTACAAAAACATGGGAGAAAAAATGGCAAAGAATTTTACTTGAAGCAACAAGCAACAAGCTGTCATCCAGCTCATTCAAAAGACATAGTTTAGAAATTCCCTTTTCCGGAAAATCATGATTGTCAAAACCATTGAGAAAGGTGGCTTCCTCATAATCCCATACCCTGAAATGAAAAGCCAAACAATTAATATGGCTGCATGAATTACAGAAATAAATTGTGGGAAGTGTGAATAAAAACAACATATAACAAGCAGCTACAAATCACATCTCAGAAGCATTCTTAGTAATAAAGCAAATGCTACTTGCAAAAAGCAATGTACAAATAGATAACCTTCCATGCATTAAAGAATTCTACTCAACTCATTTGAGAATGTCCCTTCCAAAATGAGTCAAAGTATCATATCCACTTGTAGAAAACAGAGGTAATAGTTCTTTGTATTTTGTATCTTATTGATTCATAATGAAGTCTTATTTATAGACTTCAAACTAAGAACTTACAAGAGTTTGACTCAAACTAAAACTCTCTTACAAGAGTTTGACTTAAACTAAAACTCTCTAATAAATAAAACCCTTATCGAGTAGGACATAATCCTATTCGACTCTTATAACTAACATCAACCTAATAGTTTCCTAACCGACACCACTTAACAAGGAGAAATACCAAAATCATAGGCCATCAACTTTGCTTCAGAATAGAAAATTTGTTCAGATTCTCATGGGATAAAGACAAATTGTTCTTGCAATGTAAAAGTCCTTGACCAAGAGGCTCTCGAATTTATATAACATGTATATGCAAGCAAATTATCAAGGCACAGAATATAATTCATGCCCATGAATTTATATAACATGTATATTCACTCACTATGGCATGTTAAATCATGTAACAGCGATATTAACTTGCTTTAGGAATCCATAAAAACATAAAATACATACCTTATCCGTTCATTCTCATCTGCTGCAATCACAATAGGAGAGAAAGGTTGCAGCAAAACCGTTTTTGTACCAGTCTCAAATCTTGTATCCCAGCTAGCAATTTGACTATTATTGTTAAGTTTACTAACAGCTAGTGAAGGAAAAAGAGAAACCTATTAGTTCCATAGTAAAAATTGGCATAAAAGTAAGATAAAAATAACAACAAAAATAAAACAATTCAAAAGGCATACAAGAGTGCTGGCATTTAGCAATATGCTCCAGTGCAAATCTCTCCTGCTCCTCTCTTTTGGCCAATAGTTCTTCACTGCCATCTGATGCGGTAAGCAGAGGCTTGGAGAAGTGGCCACAACTAAAATTATATATAGTTGATTGAGGAAGTAAACTGTGATCTGATCCAGAAACAGAACCTAGAAGTGGGTCAGCCAATCCCGAGTCCGGAGAAGTCATCAGGTGAGGCCTGAAGTCTAAGGAGCAAACTCTACGAATTCCTGCAAGGTAATTTTGCCGAGGAGGGCTAACAGGAGGTGTTCTAAATGTTAAAGGTAGATGACCTGTCAATATCATATCCAAATTAATTCTTGTTAACTTAAAATTTTAAAATCTAACTAGTATAAAAGAAAGCATCACAGAAGGCAGATACCACGAATAAGAAAATGCGAGAATAATCAGGAAATGTGTTGAGGAAATGAGAACAAAAGAGTTACCTCCATTTATGTCCAACCATGAAGTAGAACGAGCCAATCCAGGAGAACTAGGAGTTGATGAGGAAGTGGTGGGATCACCAGGCCAGGCACTGTTACCAGCAGGCTTCATAGATTTTGTTACTAGTTCAATTCCGATAATGGAAAGAACCCGCTGTCCTAGACTTGCTACACGTGGAGATGGGTCCTTAGCTAAAGAAAACATAGCCAGTACACACTGTGAATACATTGCATTGTCCAAAGATTTTGGCCTTAAATTATGAACTTCCCCATTAATAATACAATCATTCAATATTCCAGAATCAGAACGATGAGAAGAATCATTAGACAATGGGGACCCATGCATGATTCCAGAACTAGTAAGAGGACTGCTGGTTGATACCCTTCCATCCCGAACTATGGAAGTTAAAGGGCCTATCTGGGATGAAACTATATTTCCACTTCCTGTGCCCTTTATATTAGCCACCGAAGGCAATGAATTCAACAGGGAATTAGGCTGAGATTTCCAATATGCAGCAGCAAATGATTTGAGGTGCTGCTTATGTCCAAAGGCAAAGTGTGCCAGAGCTGCCAAGACAAACAAAGCATCAACATTATTCCATGAACATAATTCAGGGATCTAGCAAATCTGTAGAAAGCCCACTCACCCCCAATTAGGAAAGAAAGCAATTTGAAGACAGAGAATCGCGTTTGAACACATAGAAATAGGTTCTAATGATAGTTTCAGAGGCTGAGAGAAATATACATAAAGGGTATTCTAGAATCATAATTGCAAGTTGCTCTAACGTTTTGCATCACCATAGAACATAATTTTTTTTTTAATGTTATGCACAGAAACACGTATCTTAAAAATTCTAGGAAGCTCACACTGACCTAATTTGGGCTATCTTACAGGTAATCATCAGCCCATTACAAAATAGTAAAATTTCAATGTGTTTCAAAGTGCCAAGTTACTCTCATATTCTTTCATTTTAATGTCAATAATCGGGATGAAAAATCTCTCCAGCAAATTATCAATCATAACATATATAATATGAATGAGATAACCACCACATACCTACAGCAACTTCTGCCCGGACAACAGGGCTTCCATCAGAAACAACATTCAAAAGGCTTTTAATAATAAGATTCTCAGCTCTACTCTTTTCAACATCATCACATTCTTCATCCCTTCCAATACCGTCTCTAGAGTCAAACCCAACATCAAGCAATGTAGCCAATGCATAAACTGCAGAAGCCCTAACCTGAAATTAAATAGCATATATAATTACAAATATCTGTATCTAGCAAACTAGAAACTATCCATTTATAAGGAACATTTAAAACAAATGAGAAAATATACCTCGGGCTGAGGCTCAGAAAGTAGAGCACATATTGCAGGCACATCGGCCTGCAGACCTATCATCTGAGCCTCAGAAAAATCCTCCCACAACTTTCCAAGACAAAGGCAAAGCCACTGAAGCAACAAGGGTTCTGTTTGTGCCTCATTTTGCGTGAAAGCATGAAGGTGCTTCAAGCACACCTGGATTAACCCTGCTTCAATACAAGCTTCCTGACCACGTCTATGACTGTCCACAATGACAGCAAGAACAAATGCAGCCATTGCTTGCTGCTCAGGATATGCTTCCACACTATTAAGAAACCTAATGAAATAAACATGACCACCATCTTTTACCAGATCAACCTGACACGACTGCAAACAATGATAGAATTTCAAAATTACAATTGTATTAGGTAAAAGAAATATTATAGGGATGCAATAAGACATCAAATATATCAAGAGAAGCAGAACCAATTCCCAGGTGTCAATGAACATAGAATGTAGATTCTACAATAACAATTTTGATCATACATAGACCAGCTATATAAAAGCTTCAACCAAATACAGGAGCACTTAACAACTCCTTGAATGCCAGGCTAAAAGGAAAGCTAGGACAAGCTACTGCATGTCATCACTACATTGTATGCATAAGAGCTAAATTAACATATGCAAACAAATATCCATCTCAAAAGTATGAAGCAACACACCTTATCACGCGCCAAAATCTTTGTCCAAATGAAGACAAGGATTTGACGCAGTTCTGGAGTGGTTGTTTGCAACAGCTTCAGAACATAGGGAAATATTCCAACAGAAAGGGCCTAAACATAGAATCCACTCTGTTAGTAAACAACAGCATGAAACACAAAAAGCGTGGAGCTATGAAGAATTACCAGATCAACGGCCCAGGGTCCCATGTCAAGGAATCTTCCAAGAAGAACTAGAGCACGAAATCGATGGCATTGACTAAGCAAAACCTGAAATATCAAAGGGACAGCTGGTCAGATATTACATTTTAATTTTTTGTATAATTAAGCATAGTAAATATGAATTGTTCACATGTCATTGTTAGTGTCCCTGAATAGTACCAGACCTATAATGGATGTACTTCCATATAGACTACTCTTTACATGGACAAATCAGCTCAATTTCATACTAAATAGGATTTCGATCCAAAAATGAAGTTTCTAGCAATTATGGCACTAGGCAGCACCTTCCTGTCAAAAATATCTTAGGTGACTGAGGACTCAATATAGAGTAAAATTGTTCACATATATCCAACAAAATCTATAATCACCATAAACAAGAGCAACTGAATAGTGACCCACAAAGCTAGAATGACAAGGAAATATTACAGCACCTGAAGCACAATAGGCAATTGCTCTGGCGGCTTTTTGTGCTCAGATCCATGGTCAAGCCATACCTCAAAGGCTGTCAGTTGCTCAGTGAAAAATGAACTCGGCTGAAACAAAACAAAAGTACACTCAGATATGAGGGAACAAAAGGAACAAAAAATCAGCACCTTCACATTGTGCTACTCAATTCTTGTCAGGCTCCAGTACACATCAGCAAAATTCAGGGTAATAAATAAATAAAGAAAAACACACCTGGAACTCTGCATTAGGATCCATGACCAATGATGGAAGCTGTGAAAGGCAAATTTCAGCAGCCATGTCCCATGCATCCCTGGAATGTAGAGAAGAAGATTTTAAAAATAAACAACTGACAAGCGAGGTGAGAAGTAAATAGCCTCTACAGTACCACATATGGTGCTGATGGGTTGGTGGCAACATTGGGTAAGAAATTGGAGAACAATTTGCAGAGCGCATAATCCTCTCGGCAAGCAAAAAGTTTCTGAACAAACTGGCAACTAGTAAATCCTGTCTGAACAACCTCCGGAAAAGGTCTGAATCACAAAAGAAGCATTTAATAAATAGACTAGAATTAAAGAACACTTATATAAAAGAAGGCACATAAATGATCAACAGACTTAAAGAACTAACCATGAGGGAGAACATTCCAAGCAATTGTGTCTGTCACTGCAGTAAAAATCCAATTCAATTCCCCTAGAAGAGTTTTACGATCATTTTGACGGCCAGGAATTTTATCTATAAGGGAACAATGAAGAGATTCATGAAGCAATGATCGTGTACAAAACCTGGAAGAAAGAACAACTATCAGAGGATTAGTAAGCTCATTTAACAAAACTAACTATATTAGAATCAGATCTGCAAATTATTAAAAATGCTCTATAAGGTGAATCTCATGTTCTTAAAAATACCAAAACAATGAAAACCGAAGAAAAAAAACCTAGTAAAAGTTAATTCAAGATGCAAACACAAAGGAGATATATTTACCCTAGCAAATAGGCCAATATTATGAGTATTAAATGCAGTACTTAGTCCTAATCAAGCATATCACACATGAACTTTTACCATCTCAACGCCATTTTGATAGGCGTAGTAAGACAAGAAGTAAACACATCAGCAGGAAATTCCGCACTTTGAGGAAGAGTTTCATGTGCTTCACAGGCAGCCAGCAGAATGCAGTCTCTTCCAGATCCAGTATAGTTAGATGTGCCGCAGTCAAGAAGCTATCAATCAAATTCAAATTTTAAAAAAAAATCAAGCTAGAAGAAACTAATGTCTATTTTAATATTGAAAGCCAGAAAAATATATTAGCGACAAATTGAGGATGGAATGCAAGTAACTACCTCGATGAAGGAATTAACAACCATTCCTGCGGCAGAGCAATCAAAAACATAAATGGAAGGTGTTTTTAACCATGAATCAAGGTCACTGATAGGCAAGGGAATATACTGCGTGTAACTCTGCAGAAGAAAATGATTAGACTAACCTAGGAGAAAAAAATGCCAAATAGAACATAAGAAATGTAACTAGAAGTGTTTCATCAGAGTTAAAACATGTGAACACCTTATTGAACAGCCAGATTTCACCATTTGCAGTTGGCTTTGGAACACCATGTCCATTGTAATGAAATAGAACTCTCTCTGACTTGGCATATCTGCGGCACGTATTACAAAGTTTCTTCACTTCGTCTACTGTAGGATCAAGTTCAACCTTACTGCGAGCCTGATCACACATGATAGGAAAAACATTAGATTCTAAACTTGATAGAGTGACCTCAAATGAAACATAGGTGCTCACACCTTGGGCTGCCATCTCTCATATTGATCTCTCAAGTTCTTCCCAATAGTTTCAAGTGCTTTTTGCGGTGCCATAGAAAAAGGATCTGCAACGATCAAAGAGAAAGTGGAACATACTAATATCAATGAAGAATGTTAAATTGACATTTTTTCTAATATATTTTAATTGTTTTGTCACCAGGGACTGGACTATGGATAAAAATATAACTGAAAAATTATTTTGTCTAAGAGCAAAACTAGGATTCCAACTTCTTGTTCCTCCCTGGAAACCAAATATACCAAGGCCAGTACGTGGTGCGCATAGAAATGACCAATAGATAAGGATTCCTGAGACTGCAGGCTAAATACAATTTTGTTGCAGAAGTATTACTACAAAAAGCAACAATTTCTACACCACCAAACTCGATAATATTTAACTTTTTATCCAATTTTCTGTTGGTCGTTTGCCACCACTTCGAACTGTTAGTTGTTGAGATTATGTTAAGAATTTATAGTTAGTTTATCAAGAGTTTATCTTGGTAAAAGAGTCTTAGTTATATTTAAAGTTTTATACTTAAAGAGTTTTAAGTTTAGGATATGTAGGACTCCTAATTCAATTAGGAGTTTTATTCTTAGGCTATTTAAGAGTCTGTAAACTTGTTCTTTTAATCATTGGAATAAACTGATCAAGTTTACTCAAAAACCTATCGTTTATCTACTTATTTAACAAGGTATCAGTCTAAATCGATCCTGTCGATAAGATTTCTTCCATGGTTTTTCCTCTTCAATCCATGTCGAGTGAAATAGCATCTTCCTCAACATCCACTGCCACCATGGCAGATTTTTCAAAAGTAACAGGCACCACTGTTACTTGTCAAAAATTTGTGGGCCATAATTATCTTCGATGGCCACAATCTGTTAAACCATCCGATGGTAAGAATTCAATCCCAAAACCATCAAAGAAAGCCTCATCTACTGATGTCACAACAAAACAACAAGGTGGTTTCACGACACAACAGATGCTAGAACTACAACAATTATTCAATAAATTTAATAGTAGTAGTGAAGGCAATCTAGCCCTAGCAGAAGATGAAGGTGTCCATCAACAATCCTCCTCTACTGCTTTCCTTTCCACTGCACATACGTCAAATTGGATAGTTGATTCAGGTGCTTCTGATCATATGACTGGTAACAAAGACATACTCATTCAATTTACTCCTTCATGCTCAAAAAGTTCTATCAAAATAGCTGATGGTTCTCTATCTCCAATTAAAGGCACTGGTACTGTATTTGTTAACAGTGATATAGTCCTTAAAAATGTGCTTTTTGTGCCTAGTTTGGATTGTAACCTACTGTCTGTGAGCAAGCTTTCCAAAGACCAAAATTGTTCTTTTTGTTTCACTGACAAAGAATGTTTTAAGTTTTTTACAGGCACCGGCTTCGAGAAAGAGGATTGGTAGTGCTAGGCTACAAGGTGGTCTCTACATTTTGACCAACAACAATAATCTTGTCCAAATTTCTTCTCCTTCTTGTTTTAATTCTTTAGGACAAATCGATGATGTTATGTTATGGCATTTTAGGTTAGGTCATCCAAATTTCAATTATCTTGCAAAGATGTTTCCATATTTATTTTTTAATAAGAAACCATCTTCCTTTAAATGTCATATTTGTCCTCTTGCTAAACAAACAAGAGCTAGCTATTCACCATCATCTCATAAATCTTCACATCCTTTCTCTTTGATTCACAGTGATGTTTGGGGCCCTTCTAAAATAAAAAAATATTAGTGGGAGTAGATGGTTTGTCACATTTATTGATGACCACAGTCGAACTACTTGGGTCTATTTATTGAAAGAAAAATCAGAGGTGTCCTTTGTCTTTTAAAAGTTTTACAACATGACTGAGACTCAATTTAATAGTAAGATTCAGATTTTTAAATCTGACAATGGGGGTGAGTTTTTCACACAATCATTAGAAAAATTTTTTCTAGAAAAGGGGATAGTCCAAATAAGTTCGTGTGTTGACACTCCACAACAAAATGGAGTTGCTGAGAGGAAAAAAGACACCTATTAGAAGTAACAAGAGCCCTAATGTTCACTAGTCATGTACCAAAGTACTTGTGGGGTGAAGCCTTATTAACAGCTGCATACCTAATTAATCGGATGCCCAGCAAAGTACTCAATTTTCGAACACCCAGGGATGTTTTCCTAGAGAGTTTTCCCAACTTTAAACCAATATCTTTCACTCTTCCTTTAAGAGTATTTGGATGCACTGTTTTTGTGCAAAATTTAGATCCCTCTAAGTCTAAATTAGATCCAAAGGCTATCAAATGTGTTCTAATAGGATATTCTTCACTAAAGAAGGGCTACAAATATTACCATCCACTCACTCAGAAAATCTTTATTTCATTAGATCTTACCTTTTTTGAACATGATCCTTATTTCTCCAAGGCTGTAACTCAGGGGGGAATCCTATTGATCTACAGCCTTCTCATACTCAAGATAGTCTATCCATTCCCTCAACCTTCTTACCTCCTAGCCAATATTTACCACCAAATACACAAAGTCCTATTGAAAGTTCATGTCCTCCACCTATCTCTACTACTCCGGTCAATTCACAAACCACACCTACATCACCATCATGTCATTTACCTACCTCTACTACTCCTGTCAATTCATAAATCACACCTACATCACCATTACATTCTCCTTCTAAACCCCTTCAAGTTTATACCAGAAAAAGAAGAAAAGTTTCTGAGACCATTTTGTAAACTGGTATTTGCCAAAAATTAGACTTAAATTCGATTGCCTGTGAAGAAAGTGAAGGTAATGACCCAACTAGTATTCCTTCTCATCTACTTGAATCTGAATTTGTGCCTATCGCCAAGAGAAAAGGAGTTAAACAATGTACTTGTCAAAATCAGACTATATTTTCAATATATTTGTCATAAGAGATTACACTGATATATATACAGCAGTGGGTAACTCTAAACTAAGAAATAAGCTTGATTCTAGGAACGTTGACCCTAAAATACATCCTCAGGGATAACAATCATTAAATATTTACAAAATCCTAGCTAATACACACAATATTCCTAATTTAGGAAGTTATTATCTGACACTCCCCCTCAAGCTGAGAAGTGGATATTATCCATTCTTAGCTTGCTTACTAATTTCTGAAAGAGTTTTCCAGACAATCCTTTGGTAAGTATATCTGCTACTTGACCATCAGTGGCCACAAATAGAGTGCAAATTAAGCCACTATCAAGCTTTTTATTTATAAAATGTCTGTCAACCTCAATGTGCTTCATACGATCATGTTGAACTAGATTATGTGCAATACTGATAGCAGACTTATTATCACAATACAACTTTATTGGACCTTCCCACTGAATCTTCAAATCTTCTAAAATGATTTTTAGCCACAATAATTCACAAATCCCAAGTGTCATTGCCCTAAATTCAGCTTCTGCACCAGATCTAGCCACAACATACTGTTTTTTACTTCTCCAAGTCACAAGGTTGCCTCCTAGGAAAGTGTAATAGCCCGAGGTTGGTCTTCTATCAACCATCGATCCTGCATAATCTGCATCAGTATAGGCTTCGAGGGGTAGTTTCTCCCCTTAAATAAAATTCCTTTGCTTGGTGTGCCCTTTAAGTACTGTAAGATCTGGTACACAGCTCTAAGATGTGGTTCTTTGGGATTGTGCATGAATTGACTTACAACACCAACTTCATAGGCAATATCCGGTCTGGTATGTGACAAGTAGATGAGCTTCCCCGCAAGTCTTTGGTATGAACCTTTATCAACTACTGTATCTTCTAACGCATCTCTAAGCCTATGGTTGACCTCTATGGGTGTCTCTGCTGGTTTGCATCCCAACTTGCTTGTCTCTGTCAACAAATCAACTATGTATTTTTGTTGGGATATGAAGATTCCTTCTCGAGAATGTGCTACTTCAATACCGAGAAAATATTTTAACTTACCAAGCTTTTTGACTTCAAATTCTTTTACTAGACATTTCTTTAAATTCTCCATTCCTTCCAAATCATCACCAGTTACTATAATGTCATCTACATATACTAATAAAGCAGTCACTCCCCCTAAAGGTGAATGTTTTACAAACAATGTGTGGTCTCCTTGGCTTTGTGTAAATCCCAACTTAAGCATGATCTTGGTAAACCTTCCAAACCAAGCTCTTGGGGACTGTTTTAGCCCGTACAAAGCCTTCTTTAGTCTGCAAATTACATGTTCTTTATTTGGGCCAAATTCTGGTGGAACATCCATAGAAACTTCTTCCTCAAGATCATCATGTAAAAAGACATTTTTGATGTCAAACTGCTGCAATTTCCAGCCTTGATTGGCAACTAGCGACAACAACACTCTCACAGTGTTCATTTTTTGCAACAAGAGCAAATGTCTCTTGGTAGTCTATTCCATACGTTTGAGTGTACCCTTTAACAACCAATCTTGCTTTATACCTTTCCAAAGAACCATCTGACTTATATTTTACTGTGAACACCCAACGACATCCCATCGGTTTCTTTCCTTTCGGTAATTTCACCAAATCTCATGTCTTATTTTTTTCAAGCGCTTCCATTTCAACCTTCATGGCATTTTTCCAGTTCTCATCATCTAATGCCTCAGATACGGTTTTGGGAATGGAAATGGAATTTAGGCTAGTAAGAAAGGCTTTGTGGTTATGAGACAAATTTTTGTATGACATGAACAAATATAGGGGATGTTTTGTGCAGGCTCTAGTCCCTTTTCTAATAGCAATGGGTAAATCGTAGTCTCTTTGATCTATTTTTTCAATAGTTTCAGTGTTGATATTTAAAGTAGGTTCAGTAATTACCTCAGGTTGTACGGTAGAAGAGGATGATTGAACTTGCACCGGAGCCTTCTTTCTTGAGTAAACTAATAGGGGTTGAGTAGTGTCCCAAATCCCTTGTGATTTAGGTGTATTAGGCTCTGTGTTGGGTTGTATAGTTTCAAGTTGGGTAAGCAAAGGCTGAGTGTTTGGCTAGGAAGAAGCTGGTTGGGCAGTATTTGACTGTGCAGGAGTAGTCTGGGCAGAAACATTTGGCTGTGCAGGATCTGAAAAATGGGCAGAAATATTTGGTTGTGTAGAATCTGGAAAATGGGAAAAAACTGGAAAATCAAGAAGAAAAAAATCTTTGTCTTTATCTTCTGTGAATGAAATCTCCCCCTGAAGATAAGAACGAGTAAAGTAATTTTTTCTCTCTATAAAAGTAACATCAGCTGAGACATAATATTTTTTGTGGATGAATGATAGCATTTGTACCCTTTTTGTGTGAAAGAATAGCCAAGAAAGACACATTCGACAGCTCTTGGATCAAGTTTTCCCCTATTTTGAGAATGTACATGAACAAAGGCAACACAACCAAATATTTTGGGAGGAAGAGTATTTGAAGTATTGAAATTGGGAAAGAATTTTGCTAGAACTTGCATAGGACTTTGATATTCAAGGACTTTTGTAGGCAATCTATCTATCATACGAGTAGCAGTTAAAACTGCCCCCCCCAATATTGTTTAGGAACATTTTTTTGGAGCAAGAGAGCTCTTGTAATAGCCAAAATGTGATCATTTTTTCTTTCGGCAACACCGTTCTGTTGAGGAGTGTTAATACAAGATGACTCATGTATAATGCCCCTTTCTTGAAAATATGGTGAGAGAAATTGAGTGTCAGCGTTGGCAGCTCAGAGGTTGATTCAGCAAGGTTGTGAGGCTTTCTTAGCTCACGTAGTGGATGTGAGTGTTGGCAGCGCAGCTTTAGAGAACCTAAGGACAGTCTGCGAGTATCCCGATGTTTTTCCGGAGGAATTACCTGGTTTACCTCCCGATCGTGAGTTGGAGTTCCGGATAGAGGTGTTGCCTGGTACGGCACCGGTGTCCATAGCACCTTACCGTATGGCACCGACAGAGATGAGAGAGTTAAAACAGCAGACCCAGGAGTTGCTCGAGAGAGGTTTTATCAGACCGAGTGTGTCACCGTGGGGAGCATCAATTTTGTTCGTCAAGAAGGACGGATCGATGAGGATGTGCATCGACTACCGTCAACTCAATAAGGTCACGGTCAAAAATCGTTATCCTTTGCCTAGGATCGATGATCTCTTTGATCAGTTGAGGGGTGCCCGTGTGTTCTCTAAGATAGACTTGAGGTCAGGGTACTATCAGTTAAAGGTGGTGGATGAGGATGTCTAGAAAACCGCTTTTAGGACGCGGTATGGACACTATGAGTTCCTCGTGATGCCGTTTGGGCTCACGAATGCACCCGCAACTTTTATGGACTTGATGAACCGGATCTTTCAGTCGTATCTAGACCAGTTTGTGGTTGTGTTCATCGATGATATCTTGGTGTATTCACGCTCGGAGGAGGAGCATGACTACCACCTTAGAGTTGTTCTTCAGGTGTTGAGGGATAGGTGTTTGTACGCCAAGTTCAGTAAGTGCGAGTTTTGATTGTCTGAGGTGGCGTTTCTTGGCCACATAGTTGCAGCAGATGGTATCCGAGTAGATCCTCAGAAGATACAAGCTGTGTTGGAGTGAAAACCATCGAGGAATGTGTCGGAAGTCCGTAGCTTTCTTGGACTTGCCGGATACTATAGGAGGTTCGTTAAAGGTTTTTCGATCATAGCGGCACCTTTGACCAAGTTGCTTCAGAAAGGAGTTTCGTTCGTGTGGAACGAGAGAAGACAACAGAGTTTTGAGCAGTTAAAAGCTTATCTGACAGAGGCACCGGTCTTGACGCAACCGGAACCAGAAAAGGATTATGTGATGTTCAGCGATGCTTCCTTGAATGGGTTAGGTTGTGTGCTCATGCAAGAGGGAAAGTGGTTGCTTACGCTTCGAGACAGCTGAAACCCTATGAGAGGAATTATCCTACACATGATCTTGAGCTTGCAGTAGTTATCTTCGCTTTGAAGATATGGAGGCATTATCTCTATGAGGAGAAATGCTACATCTACACTGACAACAAGAGTTTGAAATATCTGCTTACCCAGAGAGAGTTGAATCTGAGACAGCGTCGGTGGATAGAGTTGTTAAAGGACTATATCTGTGTCATAGAGTATCATCCCAGTAAGGCGAATGTGGTCGCTGATGCTTTGAGTAGGAAGTCCATGACGGACTTAAAAGCTTTATTTGCTCGGTTGAGGATGACCGATGATGGAGGTCTTTTAGCTGAGTTGCATGTGGAGCCCACGCTTGTTCAGGAGATAAAGAGAGCACAAATGTTAGACGAGGAGTTGGTAGCTCAGTTAGAGGCTGTTCAGAGGGGTGAGTCGTCAGACTTTGAGGTACAAGATGGTGGATTCTTGTACTTTCAAGGTCGGTTGTGTGTTCCCGCCTTAGAGGATCAGAGAGATCGCATCTTAAGGGAAGCTCACCGTAATCCGTTTTCGGTTCATCCGAGTAGTAACAAGATGTATCAGGATCTCCGTCCTTTCTTTTGGTGGCCGTGCATGACGAGAGATGTGTCAGAGTTTGTGACAAGGTGTTTGGCATGTCAGTAGGTGAAAGCGGAACATCAGGTTCCTTCAGGTTTGCTTCAGCCTATACAGATTTCACAGTGGAAGTGGGATCGTGTGACCATGGACTTTGTCACCGGGTTACCGATGGCGTTGAGAAAACATGATGCTATATGGGTCATAGTTGATCGGTTAACCAAGTTAGCTCACTTCTTACCCGTGAGGATGGACTTTAGCTTGGAAAAGTTGGCTCAATTGTACATCAAGGAGATCGTGAGGTTGCATGGGGTACCTTCATCGATCATATCGGATAGGGATCCGAGGTTCACAACGAGGTTGTGGAGGTCTATCCACGAGGCTCTAGACACCAGGTTGCACTTCAGTATAGCTTTTCATCCTCAGACCGACGGACAGTCTGAGAGAGTTATCCAGATTTTGGAGGATATGCTTCGGTGTTGTGCGGTAGACTTTGCTCGTAGTTGGGAGGAGCAGTTACCTTTGGTAGAGTTTGCTTACAACAACAGTTATCAGTCGAGTATCAGGATGGCTCCTTTTGAGGCCCTGTACGGGCGCAGGTGTAGGACACCTTTGTGTTGGACAGAGCTCAATGAGAGGAAGATAGTGGGTTCGAAACTTGTTAAGGAAACAAAAGAGAAAGTCCAGATCATCAAGGAGAGGTTACAAGCAACTTTTGATAGACAGAAGGCTTATGCGGATAAGAAGCGTAAGCACATCGAGTACGAGCCTGGTGAGAAAGTATTTCTCAAGGTATCTCCATGGAAGGGTATCATCCGGTTTGGTCGGAAGGGAAAGTTGAGCCCAAGGTATATCGGGCCGTATGAGGTGCTTCAGAGGGTTGGACCGGTAGCTTATCGGCTAGCCTTGCCTCCGGAGTTGACGCGTATACACGATGTGTTCCACGTGTCAGTGTTGAGACGTTACCGTTCCGATCCCTCACATGTGGTTCAGCTTGAGGAAATCGAAGTCAATACGGATTTGACTTACGAGGAAAGGCCCATCAGAATAGTGGATAGAGGAGTTAAAGAGCTTAGGAATAAGAGTATACCTCTGGTAAAAGTGTTGTGGAGGAACCATGGGATCGAAGAGGCCACGTGGGAGCCGGAGAAGGACATGAGAGCTCAGTATCCTCATCTCTTCCTGACAGGTAAATTTCGAGGACGAAATTTTTTTTAAGGAGGGGAGAGTTGTAACGACCCGAACTCTCGGTTTAGTGTGTCGAGTTAACCCGTGGTGTTGGGCCTCGGGTTTAAGCTCGGGTTTGTTGGTTTGGGCCTTGTTGGGCCATGGACTTATTGGGCTTGGATGTGGAGGGATGACATTTTTGAAAATGTCTAAAGTGAGGCACGAGGGAGAAGGGGGTCTTTAATTCCCTGCAGAGAATGACTTCATTCTCTTCTCTTTTCTTCATCCTCCAATACCTTTGAAGCAAGAAAAGGGGTGTGTAAAGGTAAGATTTTGTTGAGTTGGGTTTAGAATCTCGTTTTCTTGATGAAGAGGAAGTGATAGAGCTGGTTTGGATCTATAGAACAAGGGTTGGTTTGCCAAGTTTGGTGGTGGAAGAGATTTATGTGGGGTTTTAGTTGAGTTCGGGAATAGGTTTTTGGAGAGCTTAAATCTCTGTTCTTTTAGTGTTTTAAGCTCCTAAAATCTTTCCCGATGTGTGTTTAACCCGTTCTCCATCTTCTCTTGTAGAGAAAGAGACTTGTGGGCCATCAACTAGCCTTGGAGGGGGAAAAGCTTGAGGAAGGAAGGGGAGCCCGTTTACTGTTGTTTTGCTTGAGGTTGGTACTCCCAACTCCTTCTACATCATCCATTCATGGTAGATTGCATGACATGTAGAGATAATCATGTTTGTATGTTGTGTTGCTTGGTTTCTTGAAAATGGGTCTTTAATGGTAAAATTCGTGATAATGTGATTAAGGGTTGGAAATTGGTGTTAAAACACTTTAAACCTCAGTAATAATGAGTAGGAACACTTAGGGATCGATTAGATTAAGTTTGGGGTTGAAAATCTAGAATTTCTAAGTGCAGAACCGCCCTTAGTGCAGGGGGTATCGATACTCGGGCTACCGGTATCGATACCATTGTGTGTACTTTGGCTTGTTGTTCAGGAGTATCGATACTTGTTTCGATACCGTGGATTCCAGAAAGTTTTTGTATCGATACTTGTATCAAAACGAGCCCTCCCCTTTCTGTTGACTTTTGGGGTTGATCAACGGTATCGATACTTGTTTCGATACCTGTGGTTCGATACCCTCTTCGGGTGGATATCGATAAAGGGTGTTTCGATACCCTACTTAAGGGTATTGATACCCCTGTGTGTTTTGGCTAGGTTGGGTAGAAAGTAAGGCTTCGGTGGTCTTAATAAATAAACACTTAAATCTAAAAGGTATAAAATGAATTGTCGAACTAAGTTAAGGTTATAATTCCGAAAGACTAAGTGAGATAAGACTTTAATATATCTTGTTGTGATGAGATTCTAGGTGGATCGTTTGTGTGGTCGAGGCTTGTGTGTTGGAATCCGAATATCCATAAGTGTTGCAACACGTCGAAGGCCATCCGATGTAACATGCCGGGTGATGATTGAAGATTTTATTCCGAGTGTTGGGCGGCCTCACTAGAAGATGTTCGATGTAACATTCCGAGCATAGGGTTGGTTGGACGGCCTCCACCCTTTTCCGAACGTTGGGCGGCCTCGTTCGAAGATGTTCGATGTAACATTTCGGGCATGGGATTTGAGGGCGGCCTCAATCCTGAGTGTAGGATCCCGATGCTGTGTGGACGCGGGCCTCGCTCTTGTGTGATGACTTACATGTTTGTATATGCTGTGTGCAATAGTATACATTCATTTATGCCATGTGTAGGCAAGCATGCTAGACCTTCATACCATGCATGTGATTTATATGTCATGCTTTACTGCTTTGTTATGCATGATGTTGGTCGAGTTCGGCGTATCCACTGAGCTTGTGTGGCTCAACGTTCGAAATCTGTTTTCGTACGTAAGTTAAGTGGAGCGGGATTTGTGGAGCACCATCAAGGTTTGGACTTTCAACATCGACCGTGTTGTCAGAGTACCGTTATTAGATGTAGTGGGCTTAGTACTATGTTGAACCCTATATGTATTTGTAACTCTGTTATTTTAATTGGGTCGAATGTTTTAAAACAGTCTGTAATATATATTTGGAGCTCCGATTTACTTTGAATTATTTTGGACTTGTTTTTATTTAATTGGATTATGAACTTGGTTTTGGACTTACATGATTTTTATTATTGGGCTTTTAAAACAAAATTTTGAAATATGGGTTTTGGGCCGGAGGCCCATTGTGACATCCAGGTCGAGTGTTATATCCAATCCTCCTTCTCGTGTTCTGTTCCTGAAAAACACATTGAGTGGGATAAAAAACAACACTACAATTAGAGTCTTTGATAACCTTTTGGATAGATAGAAGATTGGTAAATAGTCTTAGAACATGGAGTACATTTTTAAGAGTAAGGGTTTCATTTATAACAATATCACCCTGACCAGCCACTGTGATCACAGAACCATCGGCTACTGTTATCTTTCTATTACTAGGGCAAGGTGTATATGAAATAAATTTTTATGAGGAATGGGTCATGTGGTTTGTGGCTCCTGAGTCAATGACCCAAAAACTTTTAGTGTGAATATCTGAGACTTTCGAAGTTTGAGAAGAGGATATACCTGAAAAAGCCAAACTACAAGTACCTGTTAAAGAATTTTTTTCCAATGATCCCAGCAAATTCTTTAGTTTCTCAATTTCCTCACTGTTGAATTGAACAAGTGATTCTTGAGGATTTTCTCCAACTAGTTGCTTTGTTGTATATGCTCGTCCTTGCCCCTTTGGTTGTACACCTTTTTCTAAAAAACTCCTATTTGTTGTTTGTGGCTTCCCATGGAATTTTCAACACTTTTCTTTAGTGTGACAAGGTTTCTTGCAATAGGTGCACCATAAGGAGTCCTTGTTGATTGGCCTTGTATGTTCATTCTGTCTAATATCATCATTACTTGGTTGTTCTAGGCCAAATCTCCTCTCGGTTGCGGCTCTTGTGACTAAGGCTGAACTTTCCACTTGACCACTCTTGATCATAACCCCTCTTCTTCCTTCCTCAGCACGAACAAATGCAATTGCTTCATTTAGTGAGGGCAAATCTTCTTTTTCAAGTATTTAGACTCTTACTGCATCAAATTCAACATTTAGTCCAACTAGAAAGTCATAGATTCGATCCTTTTCGACAAATCTTTTTAGGAGTGCTGCGTCTTCACTGCATCTCATCTGAATGCACTGGTAGTGATCCATTTCTTGCCAAAGATTTTGCAATAAATTGGAATACTCTGTGATCGATTTGCCTCCTTGCTTGGTTGATGAAATTTTAGTCTTGATTTCATATATTTGGGCAGCATCTCTCACTTTTGAATAAGTCTGCTTCACAGCTTCCCATATTTCGTGGGTTGTGCTGAAAAACATGCACGTATCACTAATTTCTGGTATCATAGAGTTCCATAACCAAGACATAACAGTTGAATCTTGTTCATCCCACGCTTCAAACTTAGGATCCCCTTCTTTAGGTCCCGTTCTAAGTAGGTGACTCAACTTTCCTCTCCCCTTTAAGAATGTACGAACTAGTTGAAACCACTTTAGGTAATTCTTCCCATTTAATCTGTAGGTTGCCTGGATGTTCTGCAGGTCAGTTGAAACTCCAGTGATGCTGGATTCTGTTGTTTCAGACATTTTTGATTGAAAGAAGATGTGGAAAAATAAGAGGCTGCTCCCAAAAGAAAAAAAAAGGAAAGATCCTAAAAATGTGCTAAAAAGGCACTGATACCATGTCAAAATCAGATTATATTTTCAATATATTTGTCATAAGAGATTACACTGATATATATACAGCAGTGGGTAACTCTAAACTAGGAAATAAGCTTGATTCTAGGAACGTTGACCCTAAAATACATCCTTAAGGATAACAATCATTAAATATTTACAAAATCCTAGCTAATACACACAATATTCCTAATTTAGGAAGTTATTATCTGACAGTACTAAATACCCTATTCAAAGGTATGTCGATTATGGGAAGTTGATTTCATCCTTTAAAGTATTTACAACAAGTTTGGATGAAGAACAAGTTCCTAAGACTATCGAAAAGGCTCTATAATCCCCTAAATGGAGAATGGTAGTTGAAAAAGAAGTTGAGGCACTAAATAAAAACAATACATGGACTATTACAGACTTACCTCAAGGTAAAAAACCAGTTGACTGCAAATGGGTTTTTGCTATCAAATTTAATCTTGATGGAAGTGTATTGAGGTACAAAGCAAGGTTAGTTGCTAAGGGCTTTACTCAGACTTATGGAGTTGACTATAAAGAAACTTTTGCCCCAGTAGCTAAACTTAATTCTGTTAGAGTTTTGTTAAGCTTAGCTGTAAATTGTGACTGGAATTTACATCAACTTGATATAAAAATGCCTTTCTAAATGGAAATTTGGAAGAAAAAGTTTATATGCAGATTCCACCAGGACTAGAAGATTGATGAAAATAATCAGAAAGTATGTAAGCTTAACAAATCCCTCTATGGCTTGAAACAGTCACCAAGAGCTTGGTTTGAAAGATTCACCAGTCATCCTAAGAATGGGTTACAAACAGTCTTTGTCAGATCATACACTATTCTCTAAAGTATCTCCAGACAAAAAAAGAGTTATCCTGATTGTTTATGTGGATGATATAATCCTAACAAGAGATGATGAGAGGGAGATCCACCAGCTAAAGAACACGCTCAATAGTGAAATTAAAGACCTAGGTAAACTCAGATATTTCTTAGGCATGGAGGTGGCTTGATCAAGCATGGGACTAGTTATTAATCAAAGAAGGTATGTTCTGGATTTGCTTGAAGAAACTGGGTTAATGGGTTGTAAACCAGCAGACACCCCTATGGATGTTGGTTTGAAATTCAACAAAGCAGGCTTAGGCCCTAAAACAGACAAAGAGCTATACCAAAGACTAGTAGGAAAATTGATTTACTTATCCTTAACCCGATCAGATATATCTTTTCGTGTTAATATTGTGAGCCAATACATGATCGATCCCAGACAGGAACACATGGAAGCTGCAAAACGAATACTAAGGTACTTAAAAGGTACACCCGGACATGGCTTAATATTTAAGAAAAATCATGACAGAAGAGTGAAGGTGTTTTCAGACTCAAGTTGGACAAGTGAACTTACAGATAGAAGATCTACAAGTGGTTATTGTTCATTCGTTTGGGGTAACTTAGTGACTTGGAAAAGTAAGAAGCAAACAGTAGTCTCAAGGAGCAGTGTTGAAGCCGAATACAGAGCATTAGCTCTAGGAATATGTGAAGGAATTTGGTTACAAAAGCTACTTGAAGAACTTGGAATGTGTCAAGACAAAAAGTTCGAAATCTTTTGTGACAATCAATTAACAATTCAAATTGCCAAGAACCCTATCCAACATGATCGAACAAAACATGTTGAGATAGACATACATTTCATAGAAGAAAAACTCACGAGTGGAGTCACATCCTTGTCCTATATTCCAACCGAAGAACAAGTGGCAGATATATTTACAAAGGCTTTACCAAAAGCCTTGTTCGACAAGCTTATGTCCAAACTGGGATTATACAACGTATACTCACCAGTTTGAGGGGGAGTGTTAGTTGTTGAGATTATGTTAAGAATTTATAGTTAGTTTATCAAGAGTTTATCTTGGTAAATGAGTCTTAGTTATATTTAAAGTTTTATACTTAAGAGTCTTAAGTTTAGGATATCTAGGACTCCTAATTCAATTAGGAGTTTTATTCTTAGGCTATTTAAGAATCTGTAAACTTGTTCTTTTAATCATTGGAATAAACTGATCAAGTTTACTCAAAAACCTATTGTTTATCTATTTATTTAACACAAACACCATAACAGTAAATAAATACTTTAAAGTAAGGTGTTCCAGAAGATTCAACTTTACCTTCCTCTTTGTAAAAGGTCAATATGTTAAAGTTTCCAAAAAACTTATAGTTACACAATATTCAAGTTTTTACCCTTGAACAAAAGGGGTATTTAAAGTTTCCAAAAAACTTATAGTTACACAATATTCAAGTTTTTACCCTTGAACAAAAGGGGTACTCATTTTGTTCTCTAAATATATAGAAGAGCTTAGTCTGAAGTATGATCATAGTCAGCACTCTTGGACAGGATTTAAAGTATCTCTTCAACATTCCAATGCAAATATATGGACACCTATTATGGAGGAGATACAGATTTGAGCCAAAGGCAAACATTATCCAAAATTAAAATTCATGCATGCTCAACAAGTCCACTAGCATGGGTACTGTCACATTAAAATAACAAGAAACTTATTAACGATTTATTGAACAATAACCACGAGCATAAAGCTTCAAGAACCAGTAAATAGCAAACATGCAAAAACAAGAGAGAATTGATGCAGATAACATACCAATCCAGCACTCCATTCTTGCACAAGGAGATATTTTTATTACATCAGGTGGATCAACGCTTATATTTAAGCATAAAACTAGGGCTACACACCCTGTCTTCATCTGCATATGAAGCCGAGAGTCAAGTGAATATGGTCAAGCCTAACACATCAAGACAAATTAAAGGGAAACTAGTTCTTAGGGGATGATTTCTAATATTTATCAAGAAGAAGCATGCTAGTATCTAAGAATCAAATTCAGTTCCACGAAAGAAAAAATCACTTAATGTCTTGGAAAGAAACAAGAACAAAGAAGCTGCTCGAAGATACAAACATAAGTTTTAGAAGGGTGCTTTGGGAAATAGACTGCTAACAATTTTGGTATAGTAGAATATTATAGCACGATTTATTTGAATTCCACATATTTAGGAATTAGAAATCTCTTTAAGCATACATAAAAGTTTTCAACAATATGCACTCATTTTTCTTTCAAGTTTCAAAACCAAAAAGATAAAAATATAATACAGTATACCATGGCATGGTAAAAACACTAAGCTTAGGAGTAGGTATGGAAATTGTTACTTTATTATAGATGAAACTTGGTAGTATTGAACCAATAATTTCTACAGTAAAAACATTCGGCGACTAGTATATAGATACAAGGACAACCAACCGTTTGAAATATAGTTCTTACTTCTTAGTCATTAGTGCATCACAAGGCAAATAATATACTAGAATGGTAAAAACAACAGCAGTTTACTTAATGTACAGAACATTTAACTCTTTGAGGGTCTAATGCTTTTATCAAAAACCAAAGGAACAGAATGTCTTAATATCTTCCATTGCCCCATACCCCACCAAATTCCATGATTTGAAACTTTACTAACTCCATAATGATATGCTAGAACATCTAGCAATTCCACTCTCTTCTATTCAGTACACTAAAGCCGTATTAAGATTTTAGTTTTAGACCAAAATAGCATAGATATAAATTTAGTAATTGTATTGGGATACATATATAACTTCTAATGACCTCTAAACGAGGTCAAATTTTCATGCTGCAATGTAAATAAATTCTCATTTTTTCATTAAACCCATGATTTGATATAAACAGTCTGATGAATGGAATAAGCAAAGAAGAAAACAAGGTTGAAAGGAAAAGACTTACTCTGTCCTTGAGACGCCATTTGGAGACGAGTCCACTATCAGAGGGTCCAGAGGGCGTGGAAGCTTCAAAAGCAGCATGTCTAAGTTCGCATAAGACAACAATTTGAGGCAAGTAAGCCATGGATGTAGGTACAGCGACCGAGGAAGTAACGGCATTGGCGTAACTGCTAGTGGATGCAGTATCGGAATCCCTCCTTTGAGAGGCCAGGTCGGCATAAGTAGCATCATCCTCGTGAAAGCCGCCACTGCTTCCGTTGCCGTTGATGACATGATGGGAAACCGCCAACGACAATTGCGAAAGCCTTGACGTCATCAGATCGTTCAATGCCATTCAAATCCCACAAAAATAAAAAGAAAGAGAAAACCCTTTGAAGGAATTTTAATTTAATATAAAAATAATAATCTCAGCAAAACCTAGCCTTTGTTGTTCAAAACTGATTAACGGGAGGAAGTGAATACATGTAAAAGAGGAAGGGGGGGGGGAGAGAGATTTAATCAACGAAGCCACTGAACCAGCGGCACATTGAGATTCGCCAGATGAAAGAGAGATAATCCCGGTCGGGAATCTGATGAAAGGAAGGCGTATGAATCGAAACCCTATGAGACGGTGGCGGCGGCGACGACGATGCTGGCGCATAGAACAGTGACGGCACAATAACACTTCTGTCTTCAATTGAATTTTGTTAAAAGTGAGAGAGTTTATGCGTTCCACTGTGTACTATTTTGCGCGTGCGTTCTCTCTAATCTCTAGTTTCTAGTTTTTCTATGAATTTAATTAGAGTTTCTTCCACTATACAAAACAGAATAAAAGAAATTTTATTTTACCAGTAATTCCGGACAATAAAAAACATGATTTAAGTCAAAGAAGTTTTTTTTTATAATTTAAAAATATTATAGTATAGTATATATTTGTAATTTTTCGATAATATATTCGAGTCTTCTATGATAAGAATCATTATTTTTTACTGAAATTACATGTTAAATTTAAATTATATTAAGTTTTATAGTATTTGAATTAAACTAATCGATTAATAAATTAAAGGTATAAAGATAATTTTTACCCTTAACGTTAATAAATTTTATCGTTTTGACCCTTATTCTTTTTTTTGGATAAATTTAGCCCTTAACCTATATTTTTTTGACAAATAGTTTATTTTTTAACTACCATGATAATTGGACCGTTAAAATTCTAACAATGATAACATGTCATATGCATATGATAATATATTAAGTTTCGGTGTTTTATTATTATACTACAACAAAAAGTTATGAAAAGTTATTGCCCTATGAGTATTTTATCCATGTAATTGATTAAAGATATAATATCATCTTCAATTTTATTGTCGAAAGAATTTTTAATAACACTAGTTATAATTTTTTCTAAACTTTGAATTATAAATTTGTATCATTTTTACTCGAGCAATCCAATAGGTGATTGATATATATTTTATTATGGCCCCCAAAATTAATAATGTAGGCTCGTTAAATCAAACAATAATTTCTTTTTAAATTAATAAACTTATATATTTTAGACATTATTAATTTATAGAGATTTTACTGTAACTAATATATTTTTCTTACTTTAGTTATAGATTTATTATTTAATATATTTAACGTGCTTTTATGGTTATTTATTGTGGTCCTCAACTATGATTCATATTTTTAAAAAGCCTTTAGACTCTAAAATGTTTCAATTTAGTTCTTAAAATATGTCATGTTCTTTCATTTATTTTCATGTTAAATGTCAGTTAAAATATGATCAAATCGTAAACATGGCACAAAATATCTAAAACACATTAATATTTTGATATAATGTAGAATATGAATTTTTATTGGACTAATTTATAATTACATATTTTTGAAGGGTTGCAGGATAAATATTATATTTTAGAATGGCTAAGCTCACCATCATCCTCTAGCTTGTTCATGATTGAAGACATAGCTGCAAAAGGACCTATTAGTACATTAATATTTTATAATTTTAATGATTTGATTAAAATATTATAAAATTAGAGACCCAATTTATAACCAAAGTAATAGTTTGAAATGTTTAAGGGAATTAACACCTTATATATTTAGGAGAGATTAAAGACAATTAAAAAAAATCTCAACCGTCCAAAGCTCAAAATAAGCTTTTTGTCCCCTTTTTAAGTCCGTTAAGATTTAATGCCGTTGAGGCATTGCCCCCACACGCTTTAAATTTCTATTTTATCCCTCAAATATTTCCCATTCTCCGTAAAGGGTACCCAACAAAAACAAATTCGTTTCTTTATTTACCTCCTAACTCCACCTAATGCATAGCAATTTTCTCCAAACATCAAGGGCATTTCCGTCAATAGAGAACGAACTCATGTTTTTTTTTTTGCCGAGTTTCTCTTTTATAGCAATGTCGCTTTCACTGTCTTTCACTCACAAGAGTTTTTCAGACAGCGGCAAATCGAGCTGCCATTATTAACCTCTTCGCAAAATTTAACTCTTTTTACTTGTTTGTTTTGTTCAGGCTTCTGGGTTTCGCTTGGTTTCTGGAATGGAAGTGAAGAGCTGTGGTTTTGGTGATTCGGGCACCAAAAACGGTGATGTTAGAGCTGAGATCGACACTTCGGCGCCGTTTGAATCAGTGAAGGAGGCTGCTTCTCGATTCGGCGGAATCGGTTTCTGGAGACCCTCTCAGTCTCAGCATAGGCTCGTATCTGAAACAGAGGTTTAATTTCTACCCTCAACACACACACATATGTATTAGTGTTTGTTTTTTTGTTCTTTTTAAGGAAATGTTTCTGGGTTTCATGTGTTTGTCTTGCTTTTAATGTAAAAAAAAAATCAATATAATAAGAAAAGAATAATGGATTGAAAGCTGCATTAGGTTTGACATGATTGTTGTATTTGAATGTAAAATTCTTTCATTTTGGGTAATGCTGCAGCTTTTTTAAATTTACATATACATATATGTATATAAGAATGATGATGGGGTGGATTTAGGCTTTTTTTTTTGGGTAAATTACATGTCCATTCTATTTGATCCATGTTCGGGATTTGCGGTTCTCCGTCTCTTCTTCTTCAAGGTTCGAACTCAAGTCCTCTCCTCGGGAGAGCACCCAACACTTATTGGTGAGGTGGATTAGAAATATGCTATACATCATTGTTTAAAGGGCTTCATGTGTCATTTATCATTCTGCATGATGATAAGCTTTTACGATAAGAATCGTCTAGGTAGTCTCTCGTTTCAATCTTTACGGTCTTGCTATGAAGTTCTGATTTATGGTTGTCATGTGTTTTAGAATTATTTGTTTGTATCTGCAATTTTTTGGTGACTGCTTGTCTTCTTATAAGTTCTTAATGTTTCACAGCACAATGCGGAAGTGGTTGACATTGCGAAATTGGAGGAACAAGCGGAACAATTGGAGAAAGATCTCAATGTTAAGGAAAGAGAAACATTGGATGTGCTAAAAGAACTTGAAACAACGAAACTAACTGCCGA
The DNA here is from genome assembly GCA_035048815.1 of Abelmoschus esculentus. Taxonomy (NCBI): domain Eukaryota; kingdom Viridiplantae; phylum Streptophyta; class Magnoliopsida; order Malvales; family Malvaceae; genus Abelmoschus; species Abelmoschus esculentus. The sequence goes on from JAUCBN010000022.1 coordinate 20,102,168, forward strand.
AGAACTAAAATTAAAGCTGCAGAAAGAAGCTTCTGAAGTAAATGTTACCCTTGAGAAGAACATGGATGAAATGAAAGAAGCCGAGAAAGAAAATCATCAAGTTGGCCATCCAAACGTGGCAGGAAGTTTGAGCCTACATCCACAACCAACTCCCGGTTTAATCTTAATGGAGTTGAAGCAGGCCAAACTGAACCTTTCCAGGACAACTAATGATCTTGCAGACATTCGAGGTTCGGTGGACTCGTTAAACAAGAAATTAGAGAAGGAAAGAATTTCTCTTGAGAAGACTAGAGAGAGGCTAAATCAGAATTGCTCAAAGATATCATCCCTTGAAGAAGAGTTAAGTCAAACGAGACTTAAACTTCAAGTAGTGAAAGATGCCGAAATCAGAAGCTATGCTGATAATCCTTTGGATATATCAAGGGAACTCCAAAGACTGAGTTCCGAGGCAGAGCAATTCAAGAAATTAGGACAAGCAGCAAGATTAGAGGTTTCGAGAGCTGTATCTGAGATTGAACAGATTAAAACGAGAATAAAAACGACCGAGATGAGGCTATTCGCTGCCAAAAAAATGAAGGAAGCTGCTAGAGCTGCAGAAGCTATGGCTCTTGCAGAGGTCAAAACTCTTTCGCGCAAGGAGAGTCCCGTGGGCGTTCCTGAGCAAAAGGAGGAAGGGGTGACTATCTCATTCGAGGAGTACAATGCCTTAGTGTGCAAGGCTCAAAATGCCGAGGAACTTTCTAATAAGAAAGTGGTAGATGCTACTCTCCAAGTTGATGAGGCAAATGTTTCAAAAATGGAAATCTTGAAGAAAGTAGAGGAGGCCACGGAGGAAATCAAAACTAGTAAGAAGGCATTGGAAGAAGCATTGAACAGAGTAGAGGCTGCAAACAAGGGCAAGCTGGCAGTTGAGGAGGCTCTCCGGAAGTGGAGATCCGAGAGTCAGAAACGGCGTTCTGTACACAATTCTACCAAGTTCAAGAATTCATACCCATCTCACAATCGAAAAGATCCTCGTTTATTTGATGTGAATGGATTGAATCTGGCTAGCAACGATCCAACCCCAGATTTGAAGCCAACCCTTTCAATAGGGCAAATACTTAGCCGAAAGCTGCTTCTGCCTGAAGACTTTGAGAATGAGATGTTGGCAGAGAAAGTTACTATGAAAAGAAAGGTTTCATTAGGTCAAATGCTTGGCAAACAAAATGCTGACTTGATCACCGATTCTCAGAAGACCGAGAGAGAAAATGGTCACAAGCAGTTCTCGGGAAAGAGGAAGAAGTTTGGATTTGCTCGGTTTTCTCTGCTTTTGGCGAAACAGAATAAGAAAAAGAAGAAGCCTACTCTCAACTTGAGGTAGTGCTGTGACTAATATTGTTGACCTTTCTCTTCAAGCTTCCTGCTTTATGTTATGTTTGTTAGGTTCTTTTTATCTTTTATGTCTATGGTTCTCCTAAAGATGCTAGGAATATTTTGTATCCCTATCCTTCTCTAGGCATGTTTGAATATCCTGTTTGAATATCATCTATGACATGTTTGATGTCATGATAACAGTATAAATCGACTAAGTTTCTGGTATTCATGCAAAGCAAGCAACTATGTTTTTATTCCAAAACCATGAAGATCCTTGATCAAATTACAAGCAATATAGCTCATGATTCAATGACTTTTGATCAAGTTTAACATCATGTACTTGTTCTACAAGAGGATGATAAACAACGGGGACGGCAAACAACTCGTGTTTTCTTCTTATCGACAAACCAAACGCCTCGGTCATGTCTAGATCTTCAGATTTCTTGCCATTAGGAAGCTGCCAATCAAAGTGAAACAACAATTGTGCAATCGGCAACTCGATGTTACCAAGAGCAAATGAAATACCTGGACATATTCTCCTTCCTGCACCGAATGGGATGTATCTGAAATCTGTTCCCTTGAAATCAATTGAATTTTCAAGGAACCTCTCTGGATAAAACATATCAGCATCATTCCAATGCTTGGGGTCTTTTCCAATTGCTCCTGCGTTGACAAAGACTTTAGACTTGATGGGTATATCGTAACCGTCGAGGCGACAGCCCTGTCGGCATTCTCTTAGTACTAGAGGCAACGCAGGATGCAGCCTTAATGATTCTTTGATAACAGCTTTTAGGAACTTCAGTTCATGAATGCCTGCTTCATCCACATTTCCTCTGCCATCAAAGGCCTGTCTTACCTCGTTCTTTGCCTTCTCCATAATTCTGGGGTTCTTCAGCAGTTCCGACATCGTCCATTCAATTGTTACCGATGATGTTTCACTCCCAGCACTGAACATGTCCTGAAAGTGAACAATGGAGTCACAGTATAAGCTTTACTCAATCATAGATGTTACGCACTATGCAACAAATGGAAAACCATAGAACTGACCAAGATGATTGCTTTGATGTTGTCGACAGATAGAGGAAACTCGAGCTCGCCATTCTCTTGAAGCTCTAAAAGAATATCAACCAGATCTTTAACTTCTTCCCCGTTGCCATCATCCAATATTTTCCTTCTCTCCTTGTGCTCGGTGATGATGTCTTCAAGTATCCGATCAGCTTCTTTATGTAGCTCCTCGAACTTGGTCCGCCCACTGAGCCATTCGAGCAGTTTAAGTGAAGGGTACATATCAGCAATGGTGAATTTTCCAGACAACTTACTAACTTGAGTGATGATGGATATGAAATCTTCTAAATCTTTCGATTTCCCACTGAAGGCTGCTCTTGATGTTATCCCATACGTCAAGGAGAAAATCTTCTTGCTAAGATTGATAGGCGAACCTTCAGATAAAGCGATTGAATCAATAAAGTTCCACACCTCCTCCTCTCGAACTTTTCTAAACGATTCGACACGCTTCGCACTCAAAAGCTCCGTAACGCAAATCTTTCGGAGATGTCGCCAGTAAGTACCATAAGGTGAGAAAACAATATTAGTGGAATCATAGGACATGATCTTGGATGCGAGTATGGCGGGTCTGGAAGCGAAGCTGATATCATTGGTTTTCAAAGCTTCTTTGGCTAACTGTGGTGATGATATTACAATATTCGAAACCGCCCCGGTCTTGAGATGGATCAAAGGACCATGCCTATGAGCCAAGCTTGCCAATGTTTGATGAGGCATTGAGCCAAGCAGTTGGTGCATGTTTCCTATGAGCGGTAGTTTCCATGGCCCTGGAGGCAACCTTTTCACAGGTCGCTTGCGTTTCAGTATCTGAAGTATGCTCACAAACATGAACAAGCATATGAAGATGTTCATCGTGATGGACAAAGGATCCATAAGGATGAAGCATATGAAGATTACTTCTATTACAACTTGGATTTTCTTAATATCTAAATGTCTTTCTATCAAATTTAAATATTTTTTTCGGAATCAATGAAATTCAGATCAGATTTGATTCCTATTGCTATCCCTGACAGGCTGACACGCCACTAGGAAGATGCAGACCAATCCCGGACTACAACAGCATAGCTGCAACTTTGAGCCGTTTGTCATTTATCAATCTATCACCCATCTTTGCAATGGTTGTTAAACATCAACATCAATTCAAACAGGCTAATTAAGTTTCATTAATGCTTATATAATTTTAAGTTAGAGTTTAATAAATTGTTAGGAGTTTAATTAATGTTACTAAGGTACATTAACGAGAAAAATTGGTTCAATGTTTATATAAAATATCGGTGGGATGTTCAACAATTGTGTCTCATTTGTCTTGTCTTTAACTTTTACTTCAAAAATACTAGTAGTGTTGATTGGTAAGGGAAATAAGAGTCAGAGACGGTTTTACTATAATTTTATTGAGATATCGAATTAAAATTCTTAAATTCTAAATTTTATTTTATTAGTTTTAATTTATTTTGAACTAAAACTTTTGTCTGTTCTAAACTCTCGTCAATTTCGATTAACATCCGATAGTATTCATTCTCGTAAGATATAGATTATTTTTTAATTTAAGCCTTAAGCAATTTTCCAACAATGCTATCATTAAAAATAATATATAAATATTTAAATAATTTTTAACTTAATCAATAATTCTATGATTTTTATTTTTCACATAAATATATTGAGATATATTTATTGTATATGAAAAATACTTTAAAAAGTTAATAATAAATATGAAACAACATTGTTGGTGCTCAAACTCATAACCTCAAAGAAGATTAATTGTTCATTTAACCACTTGGGCTAGAGAGCTCGTACTAGTGTTACTTTTTTACATTGACTCAAATGTAAGAAAACAGTAACCGATAAGTTTTAATCAAACGGTATCGAGACAATTGTAACAAAGGATTACAACCACACGTAGAAAAAGAGAGACTATATCACAATAATGTTTATTATATTATTCGTGGTCTATATAATCAAGTCCATCATATTTAAGTAATTACCAGATAATTACTTAGCCACCTATTACAAGTAGGAAAAAGGTGATGGTTCATCTTAAAAAATATGAGATGGATAAATCTGATTGATTGAGACCACAAATAATGTGGTGGAAAAGATTCATTATACAATATCTCAAAAAAAAAGTGATCGACTGCAGAGTAACACAAAATCTAAAGAATGAATGTTGGAATATGAATTAGATTAGACATTTTTTTAAATTTATTGTAGGAAGAATTTTTAGAGAATTGTCAAAATATGAATTAGATAAAATCTCTACTAAAAATATATATATTTTTCGTATTGGTTTCAAAAGTATCGATTTGCTCCACTTCTAATGGTATCGATAAAAATAAAAGATTGATGAAACTGTCTAGGATCACCAACAAATAAAAATAAAAAAACAAATGTCATGAGGAACACTATACGAACATCAAACGATCACAAAGGTTTTAAAAAAACATGTTATAAGACAAAAACATGTCATAAATATTGAGAAAAAACGTATCATAAAGATAAAGAAAAACGAGTATAACAAGATGTGTGAAAAAGAGATAACCAAAACACATAAAATTTTATTGAAAATTAAAAAACTTAAAAAATAAAAAATCAAAGCAAGAAATAAAAAAAATTACGAAACAATAAAACACCGGCGATCTACGATCAATATTAAATTTTTTACTAAAATTATAAGCTAAAGTTTTTAAAATATTTCAATTATTTTTCAAATATAAAAATTTATATAAGTTTTTATTGATTATTCTTATTATTATTGAATGAAACTTTTTAAAATTAAAGTTTGCGAAACTATACTTATGGATAATTATATTGTACGAAATGTTAAATGGACGTGTTTTGACGAGAATCGAGAGTTATATTTTGAAAGAAGTTGATATTGAAAGCGACGTTAATAATTTTGTTTCGAAATATACATAAATTAAACTATTATATTATAGATGTTTATATGTAATTTTTATGCTTCTCAAAAAAATAATTTAATATTTTTATGTTAAAAAATTTATTTAAAAAACTTATATTTTTATGCTCTTAATTAAGGAACATACTTTAATAAATTAAAAAAACATTTAAATCTTAAAATCTTCTAGGTGCAAAGATGATCTTCCTAATGGACAAAGGATCCATAAGAAGGAAGTACCATGCAATTTTAAATTAATATTCTCCATTAATTAATTTATTACACATATATATCAGTCCTAACTTCATTTAAAAATATATACCTTATCAGAACACATAAGCAAAAATCACATTTTATACAAAGCGTTTACTAAAGTCGCTTTTTACATAAAGCGATTTTCGTTCGAGTTGAAACTACTTTCCACATCACCCTATATAAAAAATTTGGATAAGAAGTTGCTTTTTGCAGGAAACGACTTCTACGAGATATTGAATCAACATGAATCTATTGAAAGAAAATCGCTTTGTGTATAAAGTGAATTCTTCTGCATTTACGTCTTTTCAGTGAAAGTCATTTTTTATTTTTTTGGATAAATGGTATTTTATCATCCAAGAACCTCCCAAAGAGAATACTACAACCAACAATTTTGTACAAAACAAATTAAAAAGATCAACTAAGATCCCAACAACTAGCTAAATTGTTACCTATGTATGTATATTTCCTGTAATCAAGTAGTTTTAAGCTAACATCATTTTTTAAGATCGAAAAAAGATCCGTGACTAGGTGAGGTCGCCTTCCATGTAACCTTCCATTACGTTCATGCCATATGTAATAAAGAAAATCTCTCCAAGCAATTCTAAGTATAGTAGCTTTCAAACTCTTTCCTTTTCCTTCTTGTTGAATCCAATCAAACATCTCCTCCCAACTATTATGTAACCCCTAAAAATTAACCTAATTTCTTAGATTACAAGTTAGGGTTTACAGACTGAAAACTTGTTTCGCAAGTTAGAGTTTTTACAAAAATTAAATATAATATTCGGATAATTTATTAATTAATTAATAAACTAAAATAATAATAAAAATTAAACATTTAAAGAATAAAGTTTAACCCATAATTTTATAAACAGTAATTGCCCCAAAGTCAATAAAAGTCTGAATGTTCGTTATACAGAAATATTATTCAAATATAAAATAGTCCGGAATCCGAAACTGAAAACATACTATAAATCAGAAACTGAATCAGGAACCTCCAAGTACCGTACCGAGCCTAGGACTGAGATCTGAAACAAGAATCTGAGAGGGTGTAAGCTAGGGAGCCTAGTGTGTCTCAAGAACAGATAAAAGGAATAACAGAACAGAAATATGCAGAAGATGCAGAGTATGCATGATATGCACCCATCTCCGAACACCACAGAAGAGTAGGTCCCCAGACCACTCTAACACCATCACACCAACAGAAGTGGTATCTCGACCCGTAGGTGGAGCCACTGAACAGAAGTGATAAATCACTAACTTCCCTGTACACAGATAATATACCAGATGTCATGTTATATGCAGATAAAGAATCAGAATGCATGCCTTACAGTCTAACATGAGGCAAGCATGACAGGTATCAGAATCAGAAATGATATATCAGAATGATGTATGATCATACGGTTTAACAAGAATCAAATATATAGAATAACAGAGTTTACAGGATTAACGGGAGAGAACACACCTGTAGTAGAAGACTCAACGTCGACTCTGACGTCTACTGGACTCGGCTCTACCACTAGGTTAAGCAGGCGTAGAGTCTATAATTAACAGAATACGTTAGACATCCTATTATGTCATAATACCGAAAATATACTAAACAGAATTAATTCGTTACTCACGTGAAGGTCCCAAATGCAGATGAATCGGACCTCGTACAGGAAGAGAGGGAGGTAACTGCTCGGGGTCGGAATCCTCGTCACCTGAAGCAAACAGAAATTGATTCAGAAACCTTTACAGATAATTCCCAAATAACTGATCAAACTTAAAACCCCCAAAAACGATACTTCGGGTTTGAATTTCGAAAAATGGACAACGTCATTAAACTCAGGACGTCGAAAAACATAAAGTGGGTCCGGGTCAAAAAAGTCAACTGCTGACGTCAGCATTGGTCAACGCTGACGTTAGTAGTGATGTCATTAGTCAACGCTGACGTCAGCGATGACATCAGTAGTGACGTCAACCGGGTCGGTGGTCGAGTCAGAGATCGGGTCGGGTTGGACGGGTTGGTCGGATCGGGTCGCGGTTTAGGTCGGACGGGTCTGGGTCGATTCTGCCTGGGTTTCTATGGGGCTGTTTGTTTCCCAGGAAAATCTGGAAAATTTCCAGATTTTTCTCGGTACCCAAACAGCCCAAAAACTCGATTTAAACCCCTTCCCCTTGTTCGATTCAACACCAAAAACATCCGAAACATATCCTACAATAATTCCGAACCAAACCAACATCCTATCTTGACACAAATCCAATAAAACTCACTTAAATCATGCCAAACCCAAAGCATAAATCAAGAAGGAAAACTTACCCCAACAAGCCAAGAAAGAAGACAATCCCAAAGCAAAACCGGCAGCAAAATAGAGTAGTTGGAGAGAGTGTGATTCGAGTAATTTGAAACACCCAACAATTTCTCTTATTCGTATTTAAATTAAAGAATAATTGGAAAAACATTTACTCTCAGATAAGGCATCGATTACAGAGGAAGAAGAAAACATTTCTTCAAAAAAATGGTTTAATTACAGCATTAGGGCTTAATGTTTTTGAATTCTTACATTTTGTCCCTAAACTTTTAAAACTTCACAATTTAGTCCTCATTTTTTAGAACTTTAATCCCCAAAATTTAGGTTTTGTCTAGGGATTTTGACTTCGAATTTGGGGATTTTGACTTAAATTTTTGGGTTATTACAACTTTCCCCCCCTTACAGAAAATTTCGTCCTCGAAATTTACCTGGATCAAAGAGATGCGAATAGTAGGCTTTGATGACAGGCTTGGGCTCCCACGTAGCCTCATCAAGACCTCGGTTACGCCAGAGAACCTTAACCATCTTAATGGTTTTTCTCCGAAGAACTCTCTGGTCCTGAGCAATAATCTCAACGGGTTCCTCCTCATAACACAGATCAGGTCGAATCTCGAAATCCTCCACAGACAGAACATGAAACGGGTCAACTTGATAACGTCTCACTACAGAAACATGGAATACATCATGGATTCGCTTGAGTTCAGGTGGTAACTCAAGCTGATAAGCTACAGGTCCGATACGTCTGATAATCCAGTAAGGTCCAATATATCTGGGACTGAGCTTGCTCTTACGGTCAAAACGTAGTACCTTCCTCCACGGAGATACTTTCAGAAAAACCTCGTCACCAACCTTAAACTCAAGATCCTTACGCTGCAAATCCGCGTAAGATTTCTATCTGTCAAATGCGGCTTTGAGCTGATCCCGAATCAATCTAACAGTCTCCTCAGCCTCATGTACAAGATCTGGACCCGGTAAACGATGCTCAGTGAGCTCAGTCCAACCAATCGGGGTACGACACTTACGCCCGTACAGAGTCTCATATGGTGCCATTTTAATACTGGCCTGATAACTGTTATTGCAGGCAAACTCTGCCAATGGTAAGAAATCCTCCCAGCTACCTCTGAAATCCCGAATACATCCTCTCAACATGTCCTCGAGGATCTGAATCACACGCTCAGATTGACCATCGGTCTGAGGGTGATAAGCAGTGCTAAAGTTCAGTCGAGTACCCAGAGCAGTATGTAGAGATCCCCAGAACTTAGACGTAAACCTCGGATCCTGATCAGATATAATAGACAGAGACACTCCATGTAGCCGGACAATCTCAGAGATGTATAATCGGGCCAACTTACTCAGAGGATAAGTGATCTTGATAGGAATGAATTGAGCAGATTTGGTCAATCGATAAACGATGACCCAGACAGAATCTTTCTTTGACGGAGTCAAAGGTAAACCACTGACAAAATCCATGGTCACACGCTCCCATTTCCATAGAGGAATATCAATGTGCTAAAGAAGTCCAAATGGTCGCTGATGCTCTGCTTTGACTTTCTGGCAAGTCAAGCATTTAGACACAAAACTGACTACGTCTCGCTTGAGACCTTTCCACCAGTACTTTTCTCGGAGATTCTTGTACATCTTATCACCACCAGGGTGCATAGAATACGGGCTATCATGAGCCTCTCATAGAATATTCTGTTTCAGTTCAGAGTTCCTCGGAACACAAAGTCGACCCCGGAAGCACAAAACTCCATCCTGGTTCAGAGAAAAATCCTGAGAAGTTCCCTCTTGAACTTCCGCAATGCGGTGAGCCAAATACGGATCATTAGGCTATTCAGCCTGAATCTCAGATATCAGATTAGGAACCACCCGAAGCTCTGCTAGTAGACTGCCATCCTCTAACAGACTCATCCGAGCAAACAGAGCTCACAGATCAGAAATGGCGTTGCGTCTCAAAGCATCCGCAACGACATTAGCTTTACCAGGATGATATTCTATCTCACAGTCATAGTCTTTCAGAAGCTCTAACCAGCGACGCTGTCTCAGATTAAGTTCCTTCTGAGTGAGAAGGTACTTAAGACTCTTATGATCAGTGAAAATATAACACTTCTCTCCATAGAGATAGTGTCTCCAGATTTTTAGAGCAAAGATCACTGCTGCCAACTCTAGATTGTGAGTAGGGTAGTTACACTCATGCGGTTTCAACTGTCGAGACGCATAAGTTACTACCTTCCCATCCTGTATCAGAACACATCCCAAACCAGTGTATGAGGCATCACTGTAAATGGTATAGGGTTTCCCCGACTCTGGCTGTATCAGAACTGGTGCTTGTGTCAGAACGAATTTCAGTTTCTCAAAACTCTGTTGTTGAGCCTCAGACCAGGTAAACGGAACATCATTCCTCATAAGCTTAGTTAACGGAGCGGCTATGGAAGAAAAGCCCTCCACAAACCTCCGATAATAACCAGTTAGTCCCAGAAAACTGTAAATCTCTGCTATATTCTTGGGTTATTGCCAACACATAATAGCCTCAATTTTCATCGGATCAACCTGAATACCCTTAGATGATACCACGTGTCCCAGAAAAACCACCTCAAAAAGCCAGAACTCACATTTGCTGAACTTTGCATACAACTGTTTCTCCCTCAGAGTCTGTAAAACAATCCGGAGATGCTGCTCATGCTCATCCTCAGACTTAGAGTAAACCAGAATGTCATCAATGAAAACCACTACAAACTGATCCAGATAGGGTCGAAACACCCTATTCATCATGTCCATGAATGCTGCAGGGGAATTCGTAAGACTGAAGGGCATTACTAGAAACTCATAGTGACCATAACGAGTTCGGAAAGCTGTCTTGGACACATCAGAATCCTTAACCTTGAGTTGGTAATAACCAGATCTCAAGTCTATCTTAGAGAAAATCGAAGCTTCTCGGAACTGATCAAACAGATTATCAATGTGGGGAAGAGGGTACTTGTTCTTGATAGTCAACTTGTTCAGCTTCCGGTAATCAATATACAAGCGCAGAGAGCCATCTTTCTTTTTAACAAACAGAACAGTGGCTCCCCACGGTGAAACACTGTGTCGTATGAAACCTCTATCCAGAAGTTCCTATAGCTGAATTTTAAGCTCCTTAAGCTCCTTCGGAGCCATCCGATAAGGTGCCATAGATACTGGAGTAGTCCCTAGGTACAACTCAATACCGAACTCCACCTCCTCACGCTTAGGGGGTACACTCGATAGCTCTTCCGGAAAAACATTTAGAAATTCACACACCATTCGGATCTTATCCATTCCAGAATCAGATTGCCTCCGGTCAAGGATGTAGACAAGATAGGCTATACACCTCTTCTTGATCATATTTTCAGCTTTCATGGCTGATATCAGATTGGACAGATAACCTCTACGCTCACCGATGAGAGTTACCTCTCGGACATCAGAAGTTCTCAGAATTGCCCTCTTACGCTCATAGTCCAGAGTAACTCGGTGAGAAGATAACCAGTCCATCCCCAAAATCAAGTCAAAGTCCACAAATGGTAACTGCATCAGATTAGCAGGAAAGATTTCCCTGTGAACCTCAAGGGGACAATCTCTATAAACTTTGGTAATCTCCACCTGGTGGCCTACAAGACTAAAAACTGAGACGGAACTACCAGTATCCTCTACTGGAATTTTCAGATACCCCGCTACAGAATTAGAGACATATGAATATGTTGACCCATTATCTAACAATGCGAAGAAAGGAACAGTATGTACAAAAAATGTACCAGCAATGACGTCTGGCTCATCCCGATCCTCCTGTCTCATCGTAGCATATACCATACCAAACTGAGATCCTCCTGATCTGGTAGCTCCTCTGAACTGACTGGGTCTGCCTCTATTACCAGTACTAGATGCGGCGAGTCTACCCTGTCCTCTTTCCCCTGCTGGGGTCTGAACTGAAGCCTGTGATTTCCCCGGAGCATAACTAGATTGTGGTGCCACTGTACAGTCTCTGAGACGGTGATCAAGGGAACCACATCGGAAGCAGGCTCCACTCCGCATGCGACACTCTCCGGAGTGACATTTCTTACAGAAAGTACATTGAGGTACAACTCGGGTACTAGTGGATCCAGCTCCACTAGCAGCAGTGACAGCTAATACTGTAGGTCTAGACCGTGTCGAACTCTAAGGCTCATACTCATCGCGACCTCTCTTCCGGGACTGAAAACCCTGACTGTACTGAGCTGGTGCGGCAAGCTATCGTCTACTTCTATCCTGACCTTGGGATTCCATCTGAACCCTCAAGATCTCATTACGCTCGGCTGTCCTGGCACGCCGAGTGATCATCTTGTACTCCGTATCATGATGGGTGGCAACTACAATCTTCAATGGTACTCGGAGTCCTTTCAGAAAGTGATCACACTTTTGCTTCTCAGTCGTCACAATACCAGGAGCATACTGTAATAGTCTCAGGAACTCAATCTCATAGTCTTTAACAGACATGTCATTCTGTTGCAGGTTCAGGAAGTCCTCTAGGCATTTAGCCAAGTACTTAGGGCCCACATACCGATCCTCAAAACTCTGTCTGAAGAATTCCCAATTGATCTTTTCAGAAGCAGTAACCTTTTCTTCTGCCTCCCACCAGTTCAGGGCCTTTCCCTGTAGCAACGATATAGCTGCCCTCAATTTCCTGTCAGAGGGGTATTCCATCTCGACGAACAGACGCTGAAGTTTCTTCAGCCAGTACTCTGCATCGGCTGGGTCAGTACCGGTCTTGCCATCAAACATGGTCATCCTAGCTGCTAAAAGTTTAGTAGATATGGGTTTCCTGGAACCCTCATTTTGTCGCAGATATCAGAGTAATTCCCTCTGTACGGTCACTGAGTCCAAACCGACAGTCTCATTGTCATCAGACACATAAGGTCCCTCACTCTGGACCGGCTGATCAACCTCGGCTTGTTGAGCCTTGGTCTGTATCTCGGGCTGATCCTTCTCTCCTAGATTCTGTGTCAGACTCTGATCCTGTGGCTGGTCCACATAAGGCGGAACATCACTAAAAGAGGCAACAGATCGACCTCGGCCACGGCCTCGACCTTGGCCTCTACCGGTCGCTAAACGGGTACTTCGACGCGGTGACATAATAGAATATCTACAGAAAGACAGACAGAATCCTATATTAGAGTCGGTACTTAGAATAATATTCGAAATAATTCAAGAATTTTCAAAATTTGAGTCAAAATAGAAATCCGGATTTTCAAATAATTTGACAAAATATTTTCAGATCAAAAATCATTTCGGACTTCACAGTCCATGAGTTGAACCGGGCTCTGATACCACTAAATGTAACCCCTAAAAATTAACCTAATTTCTTAGATTACAAGTTAGGATTTACAGACTGAAAACTTGTTTCGCAAGTTATGATTTTTACAAAAATTAAATATAATATTCGGATAATTTATTAATTAATTAATAAACTAAAATAATAATAAAAATTAAACATTTAAAGAATAAAGTTTAACCCATAATTTTATAAACAGTAATTGCCTCAAAGTCAATAAAAGTCTGAATGTTCGTTATACAGAAATATTATTCAAATATAAAATAGTCCAGAATCCGAAACTGAAAACATACTATAAATCAGAAACTGAATCAGGAACCTTCAAGTACCGTACCAAGCCTAAGATTGAGATCTGAAATAAGAATCTGAGAGGGTGTAAGCTAGGGAGCCTAGTGTGTCTCTAGAACAGATAAAAGGAATGACAGAACAGAAATATGCAGAAGATGCAGAGTATGCATGATATGCACCCATCTCCGAACTCCACAGAAGAGTAGGTCCCCAGACCACTCTAACACCATCACACCAACAGAAGTGGTATCTCGACCCGTAGGTGGAGCCACTGAACAGAAGTGATAAATCACTAACTTCCCCGTACACAGATAATATACCAGATGTCATGTTATATGCAGATAAAGAATCAGAATGCATGCCTTACAGTCTAACATGAGGCAAGCATGACAGATATCAGAATCAGAAATGATATATCAAAATGATGCATGATCATACGGTTTAACAAGAATCAAATATATAGAATAACAGAGTTTACAGGATTAACGGGAGAGAACACACCTGTAGCAGAAGACTCAACGTCGACTCTGACGTCTACTGGACTCGGCTCTACCATTAGGCTAAGCAGACGTAGAGTCTACAATTAACAGAATACGTTAGACATCCTATTATGCTATAATACCGAAAATATACTAAACAGAATTAATTCGTTACTCACGTGAAGGTCCCAAATGCAGATGAATCGGACCTCGTACAGGAAGAGAGGGAGGTAACTGCTCGGGATCGGAATCCTCGTCACCTGAAGCAAACAGAAATTGATTCAGAAACCTTTACAGATAATTCCCAGATAATTGATTCAGAAACCTTTATAGATAATTCCCAGAAATTGACGTCAGCAGTGACGTCAGCGGTGACGTCGGTAGTGACGTTAACGATGACGTCAGAGTGACGTCAGCCGGGTCGGTGGTCGGGTCAGAGATCGGGTCGGGTCGGATAGGTTGGTCGGGTCGGGTCGTGGTTCGAGTCGGACGGGTCTGAGCCAGTTCTGCCTGGGTTTCTGTGGGTCTGTTTGTTTCCCAGGAAAATCTGGAAAAATTCTAGATTTTTCTCGGTACCCAAACAGCCCAAAAATTCGATTTAAACCTCTCCCCCTTGTTCGATTCAACACCAAAAACATTCAAAACATATCCTACAACAATTCCGAACCAAACCAACATCCTATCTTGACACAAATCCAATAAAACTCACTTAAATCATACCAGACCCAAAGCATAAATCAAGAAGGAAAAACTTACCCCAAAAAGCCAAGAAAAAAGACAATCCTAAAGCAAAATCGGCAGCAAAACAGAGTAGTTGGAGAGAGTGATTCGAGTAATTTGAAACACCCAACAATTTCTCTCATTCGTATTTAAATTAAAGAATAATTGGAAAAACATTTACTCTCAGTTAAGGCATCGGTTACAGAATAAGAAGAAAACATTTCTTCAAAAAATGGTTTAATTACAGCATTAAGGCTTAATGTTTTTGAATTCTTATATTTTGTCCCTAAACTTTTAAAACTTCACAATTTAGTCCTCATTTTTCAGAACTTTAATCCCCAATATATAAGTTTTGTCTAGGGATTTTGACTTAAATTTTTGTGTTATTACATATTATCTGATATGCGAGCACCACATGCTCTTATAATCATTTCCCACAGTTGCATCGAATCAAATACAAAACAAGTGCTCTCGTATTTTCAACAAACCCTCACACAATACACAATTTGGATCAACTTGTAATCCCCAGCTTATCATCTTGCACTTTGTTGGTAGCCTATCCAATACGACTAGCCAAGAGATAAATGCTTGGCAAGGGATGACAAGTCTATTCCATACAACTCGGTGCCATGAAACCTTCATTTTTTTTTATAGGAAGCGATTTTAGTAAATATTCAAATTAATTATTTTATTTTATTTTATTTCTTAGGAAGAGGTTTAATTTAAGTCAACATAATGTAATTAATTTGTGAGCCCGACGACCAATTCAAGAAATGAATTCAACTTTCTGTCGATACATTATGCACAGAGCGATGTATACGTGAGCTTGTCTTCGATGGAAAGACATTCATAAATCTTAAATAGCTGTTTTTGACTTTGACTTAAACCTACCACCAACCCAACATTTGGGCGTATCTGCTTCTGACTTCAACTTGAACCTACCACAAACCCAATATTTACGCTTAGCTCTTGTTGATCTTTGCCTTGGTAATATAGTTCGTGAGCATTCTTGTGAGTATTCTAATAATCAACGAACAACTGTGTCTTTTATGTATAGGCTACATGAAAACGAATTAGAGAGGTTCCAATTTAAGGGTGATCATTTTGATGAGGAACCGATAAGAAAGCCTGGGACCGATAGTAACGAGAAAGGCTCCTTTTATCGAGAACCAAAAGATATTGAAGAACCAGAGGTAGAGGATGATGATGTACCTTATAATGTTCACCAAGCTTCTAACAGCTCAACTCTAATTTTGTTTTACCAGCCACTGTCCTATTTTACATTGGTTGATATGTAAAACTTAAACGTTCATAAATTTTTACAATTCCCACGAATTGAGCAATACAACTAATATGATGATTATGAAATATATAAATGAATGATTTTTCAAACAAAAGAACTTCTACTGACAGCTATTAAGAACTACAATATATGTCACTCAATTACGTCCGGTGTATACAAAATACAGTGGACTAGTATATTGTTAAATGTATCCACAAGAAGCAAGGATGTAAATGGAGGGTTGTACTGTGTATAGAGAAATTCAACAACCTGTGATAGATCACAAAATATGAAAAAACTTATACATACACTGTGGGTATCCTTAGTCAGGATCTTAAAAACTTTGATGTGCACATGCTTTATGAGGCCTTCATTCCTTTGGTCAAAGCAAATCCATGGATAACAATTAAGACTTGTATCGCTACAATCACCTCTCAATATGGATACATGGTCGAGTATCACAAAGTATTATATGTAAGGTATCATGTACTACAAAAATTGTACAGTCAATGGGAAGAATCATACGATAAATTGCAACCATGACTTAATCTAATATAGAAACACGTACTAAGAACGGTTGTGAAGCTCGAAATAATATGCCGATATGAAAACAATCGTGTCGTACGTGGTGTGTTCCAATTTGAACGGCTATTCTGGATATTTTCATAATGTATTAATGCATTCCGTCACTATAAACTGATGATTCAGATCAATGGTACCTGATTGTACGGACGATGCACGCAAATATTATTGTTGAAAGTTGCACAAGATAGTAATAAAAAGGCTATTCCAATTGCCTTTAAATACTCAAAAAAATATATTACTTTTTGAGAATTCTTCCTGAAGAACTTGCGAATGTATGTTCTATCACATTTTTTTACGGGATAGAGATGATGTAATATGTGTTATTTCTGATAGAGGAAAAATAATTAAATATGCAATGGAACTTATGAGATAATCTTGACAACCTCTTAATATTTATCATAGGTACTATCTAAGATACATTGCGATAAATTACTTGGTTTAAGAGCATAGATAAATGTATAATGTTGCTTCGAATGAGCTTGCCTTTCACTCTCTTCAGTTAAAGATATCTTTGAATTTATTATTTTTTATTAAATTTTCATTTTTATTGAATAGGTAACACACATTTCGTACGTGAAGTTGAAGAGATGCTAGAAGAATTACGATATCGAAATTTAGAGGGTTATAACTATATTCTAGTTAAATCCTGAGGGATAAGTGGCTTAGATCATTTAATAGAAGTAAACGATATGGTCACATGACAACAAAATTGACATAGATAATCAATTCTTCACTTAAAGAAGTGAGACACTTACCTATCACTTCTGTTGTCAAAGCAATATATTATCGTTTGGGTACTATCTTTGAAATCTTGGGAAAGCAAGCTGCAAACTATATGGCAGGTGACCATACAATACACCCGGATCTTCGTAATAAATTTTAAGTATTTGTGCAGTATTCAAATTCGGTAAGTGGGACATGTTTCTTATGATAAGAACATTTATTTCGTATTTTGAAATATTCAAGGCCATTAGAAAACATACAACACAACACATATATTGTTAATCTATGAAGTATAAGCTACGATTGTGGAGTCTTACAAACATTCAAATACTTGTGCCTGTACGCCATTTCTGCTTGTGCTTCCATTAGGATTGACTACATGACGGTTGTTGATCTGATATATTTACTTGAAACCATATTTATGATTTACGAACACGAGTTCCCTTCTATTAGAAATGAATGTATCGAGATGCAATTAATGATGAACCTACTATACGACTTAATTTTATACTACAACACGAGGAAAAAGGTCGTCCAAGATCAATACAAATATACTGCGATAAAGATCTGGTCGATCATAAAAAAACTACCGGAAAACCAAAACTATGCACGATATATAAAAATCTAGAACATACAAGGAAAAAATGTCCTAATCGATTCGACCCTTGAATCAAGTAGTTATACTTCTCTATTATCATATTTGAACTCAATAGGCACTTGTAACAATTTCAACACAATTTCAATACTATATAAAATTCAACATTTTTCTAACAATTTAATGCAAGTTTTGGTAATGTTCTTAATACCATGTGACAATATTAGACTTAAATTAAAAATAAGTTTCACTAATACCATTATTAAAGATAAGTTTCAATAACACTATTAAATTAAAGATAAGTTCCAATACAATATTAGACTTAAATTAAAAGTAAGTTATATTTTTGAAAAATTTAATCTAATGATGCACATTTTCACCCGTACCGCATCGTGATGGACGACGATCTCGCTGTAAACTTTTTTTGCATTAATCTACCTTTGTCGTCTTTCTCTTTCTTCTCATATTTATCTTCTTGAGCGATATTTATCTCTGTAGTAGAACTGCTACCACAGGGACCGGTATAAAACAGGCTCTATATTGATGTTTGCCTACAATACTGGATCTAAACTGTGTAGAAATTGCTGGTGGAATTTGATATATCAAAAAATACAAAGAAACTAAAGGATGATAATAAAATAACAGTGGTATCAGAACGATCGAGGTACCCACAACAAACATAAAAGGATGAAGGATATTCATGAAAAACCATTACTTGTCTGTGACACTATGGTGTATAATCGGTTCACAAAGGGGTCATTTGACCAATCTTTGGGCCCATAACACCACCTAGCTCGAATACCGCTTTAACCAATTTACATCCGTCTTTCCTTGTCAGGTTATGTGGTGTAATACGTTCAAATTGTCTAGTTCATTAAAAACCGATTGGACATATCCAAATTTTCGGAGCAGTCAATCAGTAGGATACCATTACACGATAGAATAATGAATCAGCGGTACAATTATCAACTAGATGTTCGAACTCTAAAATATTTCTACGGGAATACACTACATAACATCTGGATCATTATATAACGTCCAAACAAACTACAAAAAATATTATTTCAGTTAAAAATCATAATTTAAAATATTATAAAATTTTATTAGAATTTAAAATACTATATTATAATTGAATATATTATATTATATTATTTTTCTAAAAAATATAATAATTTAAAATAATTATTAGAATTTTGTAAATTTACCTTATCAATCTTGTCGATCAATAATCGAAAATCTTGTTGGATTATGGGGAGTTTAACATGAGTTAATCGAGGTAACCACCTATCATTCATAAAATAAAATAATTATTAAAAAATTAGAAAATATATTATTTATCAACTCAATTAAAATTTAATTACCTCTGCACTAGTGGAAACTAAAATGGTGTTGGCTGAATAAGAGTTGGGCATAAGAAAGTCATTCAAAACCAAGCTTATGACTGTAATAATAGTAAACAACCTCCTATCACATGTTTTTAAAGACCAATATTTCTACACAATTCACCAAATAAAAAAGCTAACACCACCGATTCACAACTTAGTAGATTGGTAAATTTTTGTTCCAAGAAAGATGAATATTTTATCGCAAATGATCTGGTATAATTTCGAGCAACTTCACACATAAATCCACCCAATCACCTTTTGCAGTACCCATTATAAGATCCCCATTAATACGTAGATCAAGTTGTAGATAGCATCTTGTAGGGTGATGGTAGCCTCACCAGACGAACGATGAAACATGTGTGTCTCCGACCTCCACCTTTCTAGCAACACGTTGATAAGTGAAGGGTGTAATTTACTTTCCCCGATTATAGAGCTAACAAGCCCAAATCTTGCTGCTTCAATCAAGTAGCGGATTATTTCCTCATGAGGTGGTTCCTCGATGCGATGACAAATAGTTCAACACATGTTCATAGCCATTACATATAAATTTTAAAAAACAAAATTAAAAATTAAAAAATAAATAAATTTTGTAAATAAATTTAAAAAATAATAACATAATAAATTTTAAAAAATAAATAAAATATATTACCTCATCATTTTTACGCTAGTAATCGAAACAATATTTCTCATCCAGTCTAAATAAATCCGTCATTTTTCGTAATATATACCGTAAATAAACCAAAACTATCAAAGAAAGAAACAAGAAATATCTATAAATTCTTTTTTTAAATGATTTTGAATAGAGTATGGTCGACTATTTATAGGAGAAGTCGCGCCTCTAGTAAGCGATATTAAATGAAAAAAATATTTCCTATAAAAAACGACTTTCATGGAAATCATTTTCTATAAAAAAAACGACTTCCTTTGAAATGACTTAACTGCAACGAAGTATCGCACTTCACAATGCGCTATTAATGTAATTTAAACACAAATCGTTTTTTCCAGAAAGCGATTTTCTCTTAACTGAAATTACTTTTTACATAAAATGATTTCCATTCAATAGATTCCTCACGATTCAATATCTCGTGAAAGCCGCTTTCTATAAAAGATAACTTTTTATCCAAAATTTTTATATAGGAGTTGTAAAAAATAATTTTAACTCGGACGAAAATCGCTTTACGTAAAAACGACTTGTATAAAAAGCATTTTTGCTTACATATTGTAATCACCGTTTTTGGTCCGGGGAGTCGCCACCAATCATTTTTCCGGTGTGATTGGAACACCAAAATCAAGGTGTGCGAAACCAAAGTTGAGTCCGGGAGTCTGTTACGCGTAGGGAAGGATGAGCACCCCTACAACGCCCAAAATTGACACCTATCGATTATAAAATATTTTATATAATCGAAAAAAATATAAATTCGATGTTAACTTTATGATCCCATATTTTAAACCTGTAAAATGAATAAAATAAGTTAAATAACGAAAATGATTAGGTTAAATAAAATATAGTAATAATGACAGTTAAACATGTGATAATAATAATGAGAATAATAAAAAAACATGTAATAATAATAATAATAATAAAACATATGATAATAATAATAATAAAGCACGTAGAAATAATAATAATAATAATAATAATAATAATAAAGCACGTAGAAATAATAATAACAATAATAATAATAATAAAAATAAAGCATGTAATAATAATAATAATAATAATAATATTAACAATAACATAGGGGTGAATCTGCAAAAAAAAAATTAGAAGACCAAAAGAAGTGAAATCAGTGACCAAAATTTAATAAAATAAAGTTTTGATGCTAAAAAGCATGAAATCCGTGACCGAAATTGAAGAAACAGTGAACTGGAGAGCCAAAACATGAATGCGCTGGAAATTCAGGGACTGGGTGCATACTTTCCCATTTTTGCGGGTTATCAGCGGGTTCGGGTCAAAAACGGGTTGATCAACCAAGTCTAGAGGGCCTAAACGGTGCCATTTTGGGCCCGATGAACCGACACCAAAACGGTGCCATTTTGCTTTTGATATAAATATTGTTTATTTTTTTTGCCTAGACACTCATTTGCTCCTTCTTCTGCTCCTTTGAGAAAACAGAGCTTGGAGAGGTCTCTGAAGACTAGGCGGCCGGAGACGTTCCGACCACCGCACACGGCCGCCGACCGCCGCATCGGTGGTCGGAAGGGCGAAAGATTCCTACTTTCTGATGGGGCTCAACGTGGAGAACACGAATCCGGTGCTGGATTTTCGAACTGGAGCGTGTACAAGCCTAGATCTAAAGGGGAAGTTTCGAAATTCCTTATGTTTTATACCTCTTTATTTTCTCCGATCTCTCTCTCTTCTCTTATTTTTTTGCTTCGAACGTGGTGGTAGTGCTTCGGTTTTAGAATGGTTTTGGTTCGAAAATATGGCTTTTCATTCTTCCTTTGACCGGTTTCCAACCCATATTACACACGATTCGACTGGATTTTTATTCCTAAGTTTAATACATATTTTAATGCAACATAAAAGATTTTTATCCTATTTCTTAGATCTAAAAATTAGGCCAAATAATATATATCTCTTTTGCAGGCGAAAAGGACAAGGGCGGTGGCAGATTTGAGGCTTCACGTGATCGGGATGGTGGTCGGCTTTCTAAACGAATAAGAGGGCGCGTGACCACCACGTGCTGTTCGAGTAGCCGCGCATGGTGGCCACACGTGGGAGATAAAGAGACACGAGGCAGGCGGCGACGACTGGGTTCATCAGAGGGTTAGGGTTTATCATTTTGATTAGGGTTAAATAGGCTAGTTTTGTGTACTGGGCTCGGGTTAGCGGGCTTCGTTGTGGGCTAGGGCATATTGGATATGTATATTTAGATCTGATAATAATAATAAAAAGGCTTGGGTTTTATAGTTTATCTAATGGGTTATTACAGCTGCCCCTCTTTGCTCGTTGTTGTGTAACGATAATAGAGCAAAGATAAAGAATAACCCATTTCACCTGATATATTTCGGGGTTCATCTTTGGAATGGTAAGAGTTCTTTTTGGTAAGGTTGAGGTTCTTTGGTTGAGGTTCTTTTTTGGGTAAGGTTGAGGTTCTCTTGGTAAGGTTGTGGTTCTTTTGGTGAAATTGGGGTTCTTCTGGCCACCGTTTCCTCTACTAGAGCTTTGACTTCATCTACTTCACCGCTCTTGTCAGCAAAATCTTCAAGATGAGGAGATCCGTTAAAGAGAACAAAAGTTGTGGCTGAACCGTTGGAGGAGACAAAATAAGCTTGGCTTGCTACGACACTGATGATGTTGCCATCTTTGGAGAAAACTTGATATTGCTGGATTCAGGCCATCAATGACAGAATGAGAACTTGTTAGATCGAAGAGGCAAGTCTTGAAGTAAAAGGTTGGATCTTATCCACATCATCAATATAGAGGTAAGATAACATTTCAGCAACTTGGATCCTACTCCGCCATCAACGGAGAAGTAGGATTAAACTTTAGTGATTCAGATCTGACAACACCATCAACGGGGACAAGATCAAATTTTAGTAATTTAGACCCTATTACGCTATCAACGGAGAAACAAGATCGGGTTGGATCTATCCAACCCATCAATGGAGGGGTAAGATTAAGTCTATATCATACTGCGCCATCAACGGAGAAGCATGATTGAATGGGATCCGGCCACACCATCAACGGGGACGAGATCGATTTTGTGATTTGGATCCTACTACACCATCAACGGAGAAGCAGGACTGAGTTGGATCTATCCACTCCATCAACGGAGGGGTAAGATCAAGTCTGGATCATACTACGCCATCAACGGAGAAGCATGATTGAATGGGATCTGGCCACACTATCAACGGGGACAAGATCAAGTCTGTAATTTGAATCCTATTACGCCATCAACGGAGAAACAAGACCAGGTTGGATCTATCCACTCCATCAACGGAGGGGTAAGATCAAGTCTGGATCATACTGCTCCATCAACAGAGAAGCATGGGATCTAGCCACACCATCAACGGGACGAGATCAAGTCTGTAATTTGAATCCTATTATGCCATCAACGGAGAAACAGGACCGGATTGAGATCTATCCACTCCATCAACGGAGGGGTAAAATCAAGTCTGGATCATACTACGCCATCAACGGAGAAGCATGAGATCTGGCCACACCATCAACGGAGACGAGATCAAGTTTGTAATTCGAATCCTATTACGCCATCAATGGAGAAACATGATCGAGTTGGGATCTATCCACTCCATCAATGGAGGGGTAAGATCAAGTCTGGATCATACTGCTCCATCAACGGAGAAGCATGAGATCTGGCCACACCATCAACGGGGATGAGATCAAGTCTGTAATTCAAATCCTATTACGCCATCAACGGAGAAACAGGACCGAGTTGGGATCTATCCACTCCATCAACGAAGGGGTAAGATCAAGTCTGGATCATACTGCTCCATCAACGGAGAAGCATGATTGAATGGGATCTGACCACACCATCTATGATTTGAATCCTATTGCGCCATCAACGGAGAAGTAGGACTGAGTTGGATCCATCCACTCTATCAACGGAGGGACGAGATCAAGTTTGGAAGATCTAAATATCTGATTCAATTGATGTCATGTATCTTCTTTGCATTTTTCCCAAATGCACAGGGATCAATGGATTTGATATGCCTTTATCGGTAGCCGTTTGCTCCGGGCTAGCTGTACCATTACTCTGGGTACAATTATTTAGTTCCAAGGATTTAATTCCTTGACCATTCGTAAAAATGGATTTCAATGGACATTTGAATGGTCCTTATCAATGCATTTTTCCTAAATGCCCAAGGATTAACGAATTTGTTTTGCCTTTACCGGTAGCCGTTTGCTCCGGACTAATTGTACCATTACTCTGGGTACAATCAGTTGGCACCAATCACAAGATTGGATTTTTCCAAAGGAATGAATTTCCTTTGACCATTCGCGAAAATAGATTTTTGAAGGACATTTGAATTGTCCAATGTCTTGTTTCTGCATGTTTTTTCAATTTTCATTTCATTTTTTTGGATTGTTCATTTTTCATCATTTTTTTATTCATAATTTATTTTTTCATTTGTTTTTTTTTCAAAATAATTTTGATTCACATATACTATATGTACAAATATAGAAAAGTGAAATCCGCATCAAAGCTTGGTCCGCAACATAGTTGTCGGAGGAGCATGATTCTATCAAAATTGATTCTCCACCACTACGCAGGTGACATTAGGAAAAAGTTGTTCTTGATACTCCATGATGGGTAGTTAGGACCTGAAAGCAAAATAAAATATTCGTTAGTTACTGTTCAAAATTCTTGAGTCATTACCTGAAAAATCTAAGTTATTTTAGCCTTCTCGGGGCCAAAGGTTGGTCATCGTGTTGTTGCCCCCTTGATTAAGGTCAATCGGTCTCTTCTTTGGACCTGTTTATATGTACAAGCAAAATATGTACATCATGAATGCTCAATGTATGCCAAGTCTGAATGCATGATGTCTAAATGCAAAATATCTAAATGCATGAATGATATGATTTTTTTGTTTTCAAATGATGTCCTAATTTATGCTTGATACATGTTTAATGACATGATTTTTTTAAAAAAGGGTGCCCCTGATTCCATCGATCATAACGGAATAATGGAAACTGCTTGAACTTCTCTGATTTGACCTCCTACTTCAGAACCTTTTCTCAAAATGGATGCCCCAAACGATTTTTAACAGTCTGAACCTTCAAAGTGTAAGAATCTGTATGGTCATGTTGCCCAGTTGGGTTTTCTCTATCTTCTAAAGTTGGTTCACACAACATTCAACCTCAATGTATTACACAAAATATGCTTTATTGCAACTTGTAGTTTTGGGCCCTTACAAAAGACTCTCGCTGCCAGTGGGTTTAGGCTAACGAGATGGTTTACAAAAACATCTCATCGGAAGAGATAAAAACTACAAATTACCTACTATGGTCAAGGTAGAGTCATATCTTAGCCTAGCAGGCATAATTTACTTTTATACAACTCAAAAACAACATTGTCAGTCCTACTTGGTGTCTTCGTACTTCGGCAAAGGATCTGTAACCGTTTCAACTAGGTCGTCGAATCTTATCACTCCGAGCTTGATGAACTTTTCCACTAGCCTTTTGAAACCTAGGCAATTTTCAATTGAATGCCCCATTTGTCCTGCATGATAATCACATTTTGCATTAGCGTCGTACCATTTCAGAAAAGGGGGTTGCATCGGCGCTTGAAAGAAGGGCGACACCAAACGCTTATCATACAACTCTTTGTGTAGCTCCCCATAAGACATTGGTAGTTGAGTAAATTATTTCCTTTCAAAATTCTTTTTCTGACTGAAATCTTGATTGGAGGAGTTATAAGTACCCATGGCTATAGGTTGTGTCACTGTTACAGGCTTGGAATAATTGACGCTATAGATTCCTGCAGAATTTACTTCATTATCCTTCTTTCCATGTGTTGACCTTCTTTGGGACGAACTTCCATCGGCATCAATTCTACCATTCTTAATGGCATTCTCAATGAGCTCACCGGATAACACCAGATCAGCAAAATTAGTGGTTGTATTGCCTATGAGGCGGTCCAGGATCGGGCCTTCCAAGGTTTGGATGAATATAATCACCGCCTCTTTTTCACTGAGAGGAGGTTGGACTTGTGCTGCTATATTCCTCCAACGTTGTGCGTATTGTCTAAAACTTTCATTAGACCTTTGTTTCATGTGTTGCAAGGTCAGACGGTCTGGTACCATATCACTAACATGCTTATATTGCTCTAGAAAGGCCTTAGACAAGTCTTTCCATGATTTTATTTGATGACGATTCAGTTGATTGTATCATTTAGTGGCGGATCCCGTTAAACTGTCTTGAAAGCAGTATATCAGTAGCTTGTCATCCCTATCGTATCCTGTCATTCTTCGACAAAACATAGTAAGATGCGCTCGAGGGCAACTGGTTCCATCATATCTTTCAAATTTTGGAATTTTGAACTTCGGGGGTAATACTAGATCTGGGACGAGGCTGGGTTCGCTGGTGTCGAATCCGATGAAGGTGTCTTCAATCTTCATAGCTTCTATTTTCTCTTTGAGCCGTTTACAACGCTCTTCAATTTCTTTTGAAGTCTCAATCTTTGGTTCAATCAGCTGATCAAGCTCTGAGACAACATTTTCTGCTTGATTGCCCATCGGTTTGGCTTCTGATGTGGAGGGTATGTTCATGGGGCCATATGTGTCAATCGGATGTAGCGGTAACTTCCCTTTAGAAAAGACCACCTGGGGATGAGCCTCCGGTGGTATCTTCGTTTGAAGAGGAGTAAAACCCTAAGGGTATATGGGATCTTCAATCATGTTAGCGGGATCTGCCCCAGAGTCAACCATAGAAGTGTCTTCTTGCTTGAATCCGAGTATTTGTGCTAATTTCCCGAGCATTTCTTGTTGAGATTTTGCAATCTGGTCTTTTATTTCTTGTCGAGCCTTGGCTAATTGATCTTCCATTTTTCGCGTTAAATCATCCTGTAAATCCTTCTGAGTCTGCTCAATCTTATCCAAACTATCATCGTTCATCTTCTTGGTCTTGAGTCGAGTTTCGTAAGGATACTGAATTGTCGTCTGGTCCAGTATTACTGAGACAGGGGACCCCA
Organism: Abelmoschus esculentus; assembly: GCA_035048815.1. NCBI lineage: Eukaryota > Viridiplantae > Streptophyta > Magnoliopsida > Malvales > Malvaceae > Abelmoschus > Abelmoschus esculentus. Next base: position 20,129,060 of record JAUCBN010000022.1, read on the forward strand.
AACATTAGTACTAATGAGTGCATGTGAATGCATGATGCGTGACTTAAATGTAAAATTATCAATTCAAAGATGGTTCTCGGGTCTATCATTTTGTGTACAGGATTTATTCATAACTTTGAATGTTGTATTAATATTTAGAGTGCTAGATTTTCTCCCGATATATTTTAAATTAAAAACCAATCGTGAATCGACATTTTTATGCTCGTGAAATGCATAAATTAAAATATGATCGTGGTGATTTATGCAACATGGATGATTATGAAATGTTACAATACCTTCAAAAAGAAACAAAGTTAATTCATATTAAAATAAATAAATAAATTAAATTACAAATATAACAACAAAAATAAAAAACTGTACATAAAGGCAACAAAGCCTAAAGGGTTATCGCTAAACGGGCAGAGTTTCGGCTTGATGGCTCTAGGGGGTAGGCTTCTAGGTCTCACTATATGTGGTTCGATTATAGAAGGTACCCGAACAATACTAATTACCCTACTAAGGATAATAAGCATGATTCAGGGGGATATTTTCTCCAAGTCTATGCGGAGACAAATCTCACGAAGACAAAGGAAAAAAATATCCCAGAAGCAATTCCCCATCTTACACGGAAGCAGAACCTCACGAAGGAGTGATTTCATACTCTCACTTAAATGGACAGAGCCTGGGTTGAGGGCTCATAAAATGAGACTTGAAAAAATATTTAAACATATTATTGAATATTTTAAAATAAATAAAATAAAGGATCACAAAATTAAAATAAATCGAATTTAAATTTTCGATCATTAAATAAAATATAACCGATTTTAGGCTCGACTCTCGAAAATATCCCCAACAGAGTTGCTAGCTGTAATCACCGTTTTTGGTCCGGGGAGTCACCACCAATCATTTTTCTGGTGTGATTGGAACACCAAAATCAAGGTCTACGAAACCAGAGTTGAGTCCGGGAGTCTGTTACGCATAGGGAAGGATGAGCACCCCTACAACGCCCGAAATCGGCATCTATCGTTACAAAATATTTTATATAATCGAAAAATATAAATTCGATATTAACTTTATGATCCCATATTTTAAACCTATAAAATGAATAAAATAAGTTAAATAACGAATATGATTAGGTTAAATAAAATATAATAATAATGACAGTTAAACATGTGATAATAATAATGATAATAATAATGATAATAATAATAAAACATGTAATACTACTACTACTACTAACAATAATAATAATAATAAAATATATGATAATAATAATAATAAAACACGTAGAAATAATAATAATAATAATAATAATAATAATAATAATAATAAAAAAGCACGTAGAAATAATAATAACAATAATAATAATAATAAAAATAAAGCATGTAATAAATAATAATAATAATAATAATAATAATAATAATAACAATAACATAGGGGTGAATCTGCAAAAAAAAAAATAGAAGACCAAAAGAAGTGAAATCAGTGACCAAAATTTAATAAAATAAAGTTTTGATGCTAAAAAGCATGAAATCCGTGACCGAAATTGAAGAAACAGTGAACTGGAGAGCCAAAACACGAATGCGCTAGAAATTCAGGGACTGGGTGCATAATTTTCCCATTTCTGAGGGTTATCAGCGGGTTTGGGTCGAAAACGGGTTGATCAACCGGGTCTAGAGGGCCTAAACGGCGCCGTTTTGGGCCCGATGAACCGGCACCAAAACGGTGCCATTTTGCTTTTGATATAAATATTGTTTATTTTTTTTGCCTAGACACTCATTTGCTCCTTCTTCTGCTCCTTTGAGAAAACAGAGCTTGGAGAGCTCTCTGAAGATTGGGCGGCCGGAGACGTTCCGACCACCGCACACGGCCGCCGACCGCCGCACCGGTGGTCGGAAGGACGAAAGATTCTTACTTTCCGATGGGGCTCAACGTGGAGAACACGAATCCGGTGCTGGATTTTCGAATTGGAGCGTGTACAAGCCTAGATCTAAAGGGGAAGTTTCGAAATTCCTTATGTTTTATACCTCTTTATTTTCTCCGATCTCTCTCTTCTCTAATAATATATATCTCTTTTGCAGGCGAAAAGGACAAGGGCGGTGGCAGATCTGAGGCTTCACGTGATCGGGGCGGTGGCCGGCTTCCTCAACGAATAGGAGGGCGCGTGACCACCACGCGCTGTTCGAATAGCACCACGCGCGGGAGATGAAGAGACACGAGACAGGCGGCGATGACTGGGTTCATCAGAGGGTTAGGGTTTATCATTCTGATTAGGGTTAAATGGGCTAGTTTTGTGTACTGGGCTCGGGTTAGCGGGCTTCGTTGTGGGCTAAGGCATATAGGATATGTATATTTGGATCTGATAATAATAATAAAAAGGCTTGAGTTTTATAGTTTATCAAATGGATTATTACACATATATTAACAATAATATAAATTTCTAAATGAAGTTAAAATATATACTAAAATAATTAACGTAAAATATTAATTTAAAATTGCGAAAGTAGTGTCAGTATGTAATCTATATGAATAGGAACTCTACCGAGGCCAGCTCATCCTGACTAGAATCTACAGCAACAGACAATCTGAAATCTGAACCTTCAAGGCAACACAAGGTGGGCAGGAAATTGGCATGTAGGAGGAACAAACAAACACAGCACATGCAAGCGTTAGCGTAGGATGAAACAAAAAGTATGCGACTCAGAAGTCAAACGTAAGGAAGAGTTTAAGTCGACATTCGTATTATATATAGAGATTATGATTATTTATGTTATCTAATTCGATCGCTTTTATATTAATTTGTCGTTTCTGCTATTTTAAAATAAAAAAATAATTATATATTTAATATTATTTTCGTTCAGTTTAAAATATCGATTATTAACTTCTTAAAAGTTAAATATTTTTAAAGTTAATATTTTTAAATGTAACTTTATTTATATTAAATATTTTAAATAATTAATTTTTATAAAATATATATTTTAAAATTTTTTGATAAAAGATCTTTAATATATATATTTTTTATATATTTATCGATAATAAATTTTAAATAATTATGAGTTAAAATTAAAAATATTAATAATGAACATTAAAATTTGGGACGAAAAAAATATTATATATTTTCACGTTCATATTTTAATATGTTATCTGATTTTTAATAAATAATTTTTAATATTATATTTTATTTTTATCTTCATATTTATCTATAATAAACTAATAACAAATTAATTAAAAAAAATCATACATGATATATTATTATTTTTTTTCTCCTTTACTCGGTATATTATAATCTCGAGGAATGATTTCAACCACAAAAACAACGAACGACCGCAGAGTAACAAAACCTAGAGAACGGAGGTGTTTTATAAGAAAGGCCAACGTCCAAGTCCATGTCTTGCCCAACGCCCCAACCCGACACGCAAAGCCACAAAGGGAATAGACTTCCGCATCTCTTCTCTCTCTCAACGCTTTGACCTTCCTTCCAGTCCACCAGGTAACGGAAACCCTTTTCTTCCATTAATTATCTCTCTATTTTAATCTGGGTTTGTTTTACAACCAATTCTTCTTGATTTTTTGTTAATTATATGCAAAAATCTTTGATGGGCTTTCTTCTTTTTCTTTATTGTTCATGTTGTGGTTTGATTTGTTCGTTGGAAGAATCTCGGAATATGGATTTATGTATTGGTGTTCAAATAATCTGGTTTTGAATTAGTTTCATTTTATGAGTGTTTAGTTTTGAAATATTCGATCCTATGAGTCTGGGACTATAAAAATTAACTCTTGATGTTGGAACAGTCTACTTTTGGGAGTTTCAGGATATTGATTTAGGATGCTGCCTCAGTTATTGTGTATTTATAAGAACAATAAATAGAATTTTAAGGGATTAAGGAGAAGATAGAAGAACAAAGTTAAGGAAGAAGTAGAATAGTAAGAAGGGGAAGCAGAAGAAAAGAGGAAGACTAAGATTTTCATTCAATTCATTGATACCCAAAATTACAGTTCTGTAATGGTTTTTATTACTCAATACAAAAACAACGTAGTTTTACTTCAACTATAATTAAAAACGGTGAGTTTTGTTCAACTAGAAATTGGGCCCATTACGAATCTTCCTACTCGATTTAATCTTTGTTCTCAAAAATTTGGACATGGATTTTTTTTCAATAATTAGACCAAACTAGTCTCCTTACTCTCTTAACCTTAATAGGAAAAGAAGTATGAACCGACAGTAGTTCTATTCTTATATCAAATCCACCTTGCATCCACGCGTTCAGCGTAGGCATCTTTCTTACCTTGTACTCATCCTTTCTCCTTTTAGGAAGCAATACTGATGCATGTTTTTCAACAATTTTCAAATAATAATCCACATCACACTAACGAACATTGAACAATACAATGGAACCATATTGGAATACCACCATAAAACAGTAGTAACTTTTACTTATGAAAACACCAGGACCAGGGGAACTTGTGAGATCACCGAACTTAAGAACTATATAATTAGACCTTTGTGATGTCGATGGTATAAAATTCTGCTTGTTCTGATCCACCAATCCTCTCAAATCCACAATGTTGGAGAAAATATAAGCTCTAACTGGAAAAGAGCGTTTAGCTCTTTCTTCCACTGATCCATAATCACCAACTTCCGCGCAAGAACCCACTTCATTTCAATCAATTGCACCTCTTGGATCATGTGGTAGAAATAATCTTATGTGATCCGATAATTGGTTCACTTTTTTCAATATCACCTCAATCCCACCACGCTTGTTATAGATAATCTTATATGATCCAATCAATTGTCAATTGTCTCATCCTCCATTGAAGGGCTCAACCCCATGCCTTGAAGTGATAATTGGTTCAACAACCTTATAATCGCAACATCATAGCCCTCGAAATTTAGAGTTTCGTCCAAATTATCTTCCAACAGACCCTTATTTGGACTATCCACCTCATCTAATACCCCATTAAAATGTTAAAATCATGCATGTTGGCATGAAAATATATTAGGCATGATATATTCTTTATTTGCCTTCAAGTTCTTAACCCCTTGAAGTATACTCATGAATAAAAGTCTAAATGCATATGGATCATGGAACTCAAAATTCCTATCAACTTCTATAAACCTTATCGAAATTCCCTAAACACTGATTGAATTAAAGAAATCTGATTACTTGAATTACCCGATTTGAAGCACCATAAACTTTGATCCACTTGAAATTTATCATTATAGTCAATCGAAGTATACTTGGTGCTTTACCCTTCATTATGCCTTCATTGCATCTCATGTTTGCATTAATGAAGGGATAGCCTTACTTTGAGCCTGGAAACTCATTTCCTTAGAATTGTCTATAGGTGTAATCCTTTCAGCTAGGTTGGTAGGAACGACACCTTTACCCCTTGCAAGTTGCGGATTTGAAGTAAGGTAATGCATACCCGAACTTAACCCAAGCTTTTCAAATATGTCGTGCATGGATAACTTAATTGTCGTAAAATTTGTTGTAAGTTTTGTTCCGAATAACTGAGCCCCCAAAAGACTCGTGAATAAAATTAGGAGACTTCTTATTCGACTCTCCATCCACACATAGACTCGCCCCAACTTCGATTGGTTTCCCATTCGACTCCCCAGGCACCCACAAATTTGTCCCAACTTCGATTGGTTCCTTAAACTTTGTGTTTGGAATAACTGGAGGCTTTCCCCCCAAATTCTCAATTGTCGACACTCTTGTCTTAGTTGCGTCCTTGTTGACCACCAAGATCTCATCATCTGACATTTTATCTAACACTTGGACTTCAATCATAGCATTAAATTGGACATCAGGTTTCACCACAGCAAAATTTATCAACTCCTCGTCTTTAAAAAACTGAATATCCATCTGACAACATCCATCATAGATATAACGACCCTGAAGAAAATTTTTAGCAGATATAGCATTTTGACTCTCTCGAAATTGGATGAGAACTTGAAAGTCACTCAATTTTAGAAGCGGGACAATCTTCTCCACCAACCAATATGATGAGAAAACTTGATATAAAGCTTCTGTGGTGATTCGATATAACATATTACTAACAGTAACCGATAGGATTTTGTTATGCTCATCACCTTGTCCTTGAACATTTGGATTTTTGTTGAAATCCCTTTGTGGCACTCTTCCCAAATAACGTTCAAACAAAACTAATATGTTCTGCCGGAATTGGTCCCAAATCGGATCCTCGCCCATGGACGACATACCAAAGGAGGTGGAGACCCAGGAACAAGAAGGAAATGAAGTTATCCGTATTCAAATAATATCTAACTCCAAAATACCAAAGGAGGTGGAGACCCAGGAACAAGAAGGAAATGAATGACAAGATAAAAGTAAAAGTTATCCGTATTCAAATAATGTTCACCTAACAATAGAAAATTAAAATAATATCTAACTCCAAAATACCAAAATGCCACGTAAAGTTTGAAAATATTAGGCCTGACTCACTAAAAAAATAATTTTTTAAGTCCCCAGCGGAGTCGCCAAGCTGTCGCGACCTCTTTAAAAACGCGATTTTTTGGTGAAATAGTTCGACGATAAGTTTTAAAAAATGAATTATCAAATTTAACTTTGAAAATCCCAAATTTTAGAAAAATCTTAATTAAATTTGAAAATTTTGACTTGGAGTCGCCACCGGCCACTTAGGTAGGCCAGACACGGCCAGACACCATAAAAATAAACCAGGGATTCGTTTTGAAAAAGTTGGGTTCGGGAGTCGGTTACGTGTAAGGACGACCCTTACAAACGCCCAAAAAAATTGGTACTTTTAAAAACATTACGTGGCATTTGACATTTTGGAGAAAGATATTAATTTAATTCCCATTGTTAAATGAATATTATTTGAATTTGGATATCCTTTTGATTTAGAAGTTACACTACTTTTTAAACTTGAGTTGATCGAGACGTCCTCTATATAGGAAACCTCACCCAAATTTAAAAGAGTGTAACTTCCGCCTCAAAAGGCTAAAGTAAAAAAATGCATGATTATTTTTTATCTCGTTCATTTTAAGTTCTAATCCTAGGAAAGGCTCCATTACTTAAACTTTTAAAACCTAAGTTACTGGCGTTCACTAGTTACTTACCTATCCATTTTTTAATTCTAAACCTTAGTTTTTATCAAAATTCTAGGTTTTTAATAACACATAAATTCGATGCCAAGGTACACTCTCTAGGTCAGCATCTTAGTGCGTCAAAACACCAACCTCTTTAGTGTATCCGAGACATATGATTCACATGCTATGTTACTAGATTTTCTCCCTAATTAAATTAATTAATTTAAGTGACTAATCCTAAAAAGGGCTCTAATTTAATTAACTAAGTATGAATTAGATATTCTTAACAATTATGCTACATGAATTTAAACATACAGGCAAATAAAACACATAAATAAAATAATAATAATTTAAAGAAACCAAGACTCAGACATACTTTCATTTCATTATATCTCAATCGCATCATAAAAGTAGCCTAAATTAAGAATTAAAGGTTGTCAAATTGAATTAAAAGGCATTGGCGACATGAAAATTAATGGTAAATTCCATGGTCTAATTTGATGACAATATTAGAGTGGCTTACCATGTACGTCAAGTGAAGGCAAGCAGGGCATGCTCATGTGTCCATAGTCCAGAGGCATCAGTGATGGTTTCAAACTTTTACAAGGCTTCAACAACTTTTGGTGGAAGGATCGAGAAACGTTTACAAAGGTGAACTCTTTTGGTGCCGACTGTTCCCATTAGTTTGGTGCAATCGTATTCTTGATAAAGTCGCTGAAGAAACTTTCATCGAATCCATCTACTCCTTTCTTGGTTTGCAATCGAAGATCGTTTGCTGCCATGTGAAACAAAAACAAAAAAACATCCAAAATTTAGAGAGCACACGACAAATATAAAGAGCTCAAAGATCAACTACTCCCCTTTGTTCTCTGCCTTTGATGATGGAGACCATGGAAAAGCAATCAAATTGCTTCCCCTGCAATCTCTCAAGGCAGTTGCCGTAAATATATTCAGGCGTGTATCCATCTTCTTCATCAAAGATCATGATATGCCCATGCCATTCCCAAACTCGATAATCCGATTCTTTCTCTTCGTGTTTTTGCGCTTGTTGATTCTTGGCCGCCATTGAAGTTTTTCGCTCTAAGCTTTTGCCTTTTTTCAGTTCAGTGATTTCCCTGTCCAATCTCTCGATCAACGACTCTTTCTCTTTCAATTCTCCCTTTAACTGAATCAACTCCTTGTTCGCATCATCGACTTCACTCATCGAAGTTATCAAACCATGTTGAAGTCTGGCAACTTCGGTTTCAAGAGTAGCCGATCTCGCAGCGACTGATTCTAGAATCCTCTTATCTTTGTCCCGCTGGTCCATTTCTTGCCGCATCTCTGCTTCCTTGTCTCGTAGTTGATCGAGTTCCAAGGTTACCTTCTTGATCCTCTCCTTCAAATCATGGTTCTCGTTGCTCAGGTCCAACTTCTCGCTTTCAAGCATTTTGATTTTGGTATCCAGTTGGGTCAGTTTGGTATCATCGGAGTTGAAGAAATTTTCCTCCATCTGATCCTCTACTTCGCCGTTGATGTCCGTAGGATCCGCCATTTGCTTTGATCGCTGTTCGGCTTTGTTTTCCTGATGATTCAATTAGGGTTTCCTCTGGAGGGTTCTGGGTTTTAATGGGAATTCCAAGCACGGTGGTCTGTAAGTGGATAATCTGCTGCGGAAATAAATGGAGGAAGAATGTGAAGAAGTAGAAGAAACATAAGAGAAGTTAACGAGCATAGCTCCGATCCCTTGGGCAAGATTGGGGATTAAACACACAAGTGAATAGACTTATCGGATTGTGGATTTTGAAAAAGGAATTATCGTGTGGCCCCCCGAACTGAAGCAGAGGAGGATAATTCATATAGGTCAGTTCATCTGTGTGGAGGGGAAAATACGATACTCCCCCTAACAACCCATCAATCCCATGATTTATGGCCACAACACACACCCAACCTCTCATCCGAAAACTCCTCCATCTCCCACCAACTTTCTGTTTTTTCTATTTTTGTATTTTATTATTATTTTTTTTAATTTTATTATTTTACATTATATTTTCTTTTTTTATTATTTTTATATCTTTTAAATATTTTATTATTATTATTTATTTATTATTATTATATATATAAAACACGGAAAAAATTCGTGTTGACAGCTGCCTCTCTTTGCACGATGCTGCGGAGCAGGAGATGGACAAAGACTGAAAAACACGAATACTGTAAACCTTAAAGCTTGAAGAAAATCTTCAAACTTAACATCATGCCCGGAGGACTTAATGATGACCCGAAGGATTTAGGATCGTATTGCCTCCTAAATTGTGCAAACGATATCATCACTCCCGAAGGTGATGACCCGTAGGACTTTACATCATACCCGGAGGACTTACTGATGACCTGGAGGATTTAACATCATGCCCGGAGGACTTACTGATGACCCGGAGGATTTAATAATGGAGTACGAAATTTTCCACCCCCACTACTTCTTTCTAGACTCACGCCAAAAGACTGCCGATAACGGATTCACGTCAAAAGGCTGCCGATAATGTTCGTTGTTGTTGATTGACTCTTGAAACTCATGCTTCATTCTCCTTACGCACGAAAAAAAAGGGTTTCATTCTCCGTATGCACGAATGGATATGCAGGTTCTATTCTCCGAGTGCTCGAATAGATAAGCAGGTTCAAAAAGGGCTCCATTCTCCGTATGCACGAATGGATATACAGGTTCTATTCTCCGAGTGCTCGAATAGATAAGCAGGTTCAAAAAGGGTTCCATTCTCCGTATGCACGAATGGATATGAAAGTTCTGAAATGTCTTTTCTCGAAATCTTTTCTTGTCCTGATCTGGATTGCTTTGTTGATCTTGCAAATTCCTGTTAAAATTAACAACAAAGATATCTTGAATACATGATTTAGTATGTTTTACCATGTGGATGCCTAGCCATATGATGCATGAATGTAATTGAAAACCACTAGGGTAACTTTCAACTCCGGGGAAAGCTCATAATTTCTTGCTTTTATCTCCTGACATATCTTCTTTGACTGATATGAGAATTCATCTCAAACTCAGGTTCAATTTTCAAAGTCTTTGTTTTTTGCTCTAAAGCGCCTTTTCAGGTTTTCACTTTAGATTTATTCTTTCTTTTTTTTTCCGTCATTTTCTTTCTCTCTTTGTCTCTTTTTCAACAAATGAAGTCTGTCACGATCTTAATAACGTTTGTTCTCGTCTCCAACGTAGGATCTTTTCTCTTATATTCTCAGTCCGCTCTGAAAGAATTCATTATTTCCACTGTTTTGAATTTCTCATGATGGTATGAGACACACTTTGGCAGCATTGCCCCACTCAAACTTGAACATAATTTTCCTATTTTCTCATTCTGATTGAGACAACTTCTAGGCGTTGGTGAATTGACCCGGCTATATTTTGCCCCAAATAATGGTCAATGTTCTCTCTTTGTCCCAAGTTTGCTTGGGTCATCTTGTTGCTCTTGCTCAAATACTTTGATATTTGGAGCTCTAACTGTTCTCGTCATATTTTCATCCACAGTCGAATACTAAGGTCACCTTCTGCTCTGTCTGCACTTAAAGGGTTAGTACATCATAGTAATACCCATGAATTCATTTGCTTTTCTTGTAATTAATCAATTCATCTGCAAGATGCTTGTTAAACGGTAAGCAAAAATGCTCAAAATAATATTTTGAAAACATTTGAGAAATTTTGACTATCATGGCAAACAAAAAACGAAAATTAGGCCTCTGAATATCAAGTGCAACAAAGCCTTCGAACAAACTTGCAAAGATCAACTCTGATGTGACCATTTTCTAGTTTATTAGACTTTTAGGAGAAACATTCTCATTTTTCTACCCCGTTTAGGTGGCACTCTTTTTCACTAGCTCACCATACCCAATTTTCTCTCTTTTCTGATCTCGATCAAGCATCAGAAGACTAAAAATCCTTGAAGAAAGGTTAACTCTAGTAAGCGAGATATATTCTGAAGACTAACTCTCCTTTTTCCGATACCCGTATATGGTCAAAATGGTCTTTTGTGGCTTGTAATATGGGTTATGGTTTATCGCTACCAAAGAAAGGATATATAGTCTCAAATAATTCTAGAGTGATAAAATCAAGGATCATTGTCGCACTGACCCGAACATGCTCTGATGAAATACTTTTCTCTTTTTCTTTGCGGATCACTCTAGGTTGACCCTTTTGGGTTTTCACCCTAGGGGTAATTTCCTTTTCACCACTTCTTTTTCCAGTGGTTCAAAATATTTCACTGAATTTTATGTTCGTTTTTCTTTTGTGCCAACAATTTGAATTTGGCTTCTTTTTCTTGGTTTTGTATTTCACTTTTCTGCCACTGATTCACAAGGCATCACAACCAAGCATATTTCACTTTGAAACATATTTTCATCCTCTTTCGCCCCCAGCGTAGGGGTGATCCTTGATTTGGGTTGAACCGAAAGAAAAGCAATATTAGGCTCAAAGGGGTCAACAAATGATATTTATTTTCTTTCTTTGAGAAGGGTTATCAAGGAATGCCAAATATCATCCCAAACTCGGATATCTTTAAAGAAAGGCAGTCTTCAGTTGGACGAAGTTTTGAGTTATCACTTCATTCAAAGACCTTAGTCAACAATGCTTGAGAGGGAATTCACTCAAGATTTGTACGAGATTTCCTCGTATTTCCTGAACATTCATTAATGTTCTCTTTTTGGCCTACATAAAGTAGAAACGAGTCACATTATCAAAGTTGATCTCCGAATTTGATTTAAGGTCAAACCTGCAATTAATATTCAAGACCTGATCAAAAAATTAACCCATAATAAAGAATCAAATAATTAAAGAATTAAAGAGTCAAAAAATATGAAATGTTTGCCACTTGAAAAACATATAAAAACAAGCATCATAAGCAAAGAGATTGAAATAGCCTCCCTTACAAAGGATCTCCAATGCTTGCGGGCAAAAGCAACTGGGATGATTCAGGGTACTACTCCGTAATGGTCCAAAAAAATACAGATAGACCCTTGCGTCTTTTCAATGTTGAATTCTTGATTTTTGAAGTATCAATGCATCTTCTCTCTTGGTTGCCCCATGTCTGGTCTGATCTTTACAAGTAAATTCGTGACTCAACATAATTTGTCCCACCTACATCGTTTGGGGTGAACAAGTGCCCAAAATCTTATCAATCATGATCGAACACTGTCTTCATAGCTCAAACTCTGATCTTTCAGATTTTCAAGAAACGCCCCAATTATTAAACTCGGTCGTTTTTCCCTTTTGACTTCTTTTTGAATTTTTCTTTTTCTTTTTCTTTTTTTTTCTGTTTTTGCAAAAAGAGTCTTTTGAAACGGAACCCTTATGTGAGATGAATTTTCATACCAATCTCTCGTATCTGCATTTCATCTGGATGTCTTACTTTCTCGGTCTCTTAGACTCTAAACAATGTGAAAAATTGGTGTCTGCTTCTGAGACCGTCTGATCTTTCATATTACCCAAGTGATCCTCAACAATTTTCTGAAATTTCTTAATCTTAAGATGTTCAAATTTATTCTTGTCAAAATGCAATGCTATTTTAAAAGTAGTATTTAAAATAAAATGCAATATTTTTTGTTTTTTATCCTCCTAAAAATGTAATACTTGAATGATGCAATGCATGAATGCAAGAGATACCGATTTCAAAAGCTAATCATTAGACAACATTCATCTAACTAAAATATCAAATACAAGGAGAAGACAATTTGTTGTTAGATAGCTGGCCCGAGCTTCTTACTTGATCACCTCGTTCAATCTGGTTCGACACCTGTCCTGGTAGAATCCGTTGATGTGTCTTCCGCTTTATCAGGAAAAAGAAATCCATGTATATCTGACATTTCTTGTACTTGGTTCTGAAATTGATCGCCAACTCGCATCATCTGAGTAACCATCTCGGCTGGCTCTTGACGTGTTCTTTACTTGAAACGCCAATTCAAAACTTGCAACCTGATTTTCTGCATGTTGTGTTGTACTTTCTGAATTTCCCTTCTATTTCTCATCTTCATCCTTTGATAATTCCTTAGGATGCCCCTAATTAAATTGCCAAATATGCGCTTTCTGACTATCTTCGCCCCCAACCTGAAGCTTAAATAATTGTTGAACCCGACTTGAGGCTTGAATAATTGTTGAACCCAACTTGAGGCTTGAATAATTGTTGAACCTGACTTGAAGCTCGATTAACTGTTGAACCCGACTTGAAGCTTGAATAATCGTTGAACCCAATATAAGTCTAACTCTTTTCACTTACTGGAACGGTGTAGCAAAACCTCGTAGTTGTTGGTGTTGTAACCATTCTCCTGACAATAACTAAGATACCTCAATTACGGTAGACGTGCCCCATGCTTGGAATCCTCTGAAATACCCTTGTATTACTGGTACTCGATCTCCCCGAACATTAACTCTGATCCTGCACTAAGTCTTCTCGAACACCAAATCTGATCGCGTACTGAGTCTTCTCGAATATGATTCATCCTGGCATTGTCTTCTACTTGTATATCAAACCTTTTAGTTTATGACCATTGTCTATACAACTAGCTCATGAATTGATACCCCTAATGCATGCTATATGAACCCACTCACACACCACCAAAAAAGTGTTAGTATGGTGAATACAAAAATAAGATAATAATAGAATATGCCTGAAAATAACCAGAGAGCGGAAAATTAATCAGAGGACAGGCTAAAATGCGTAAAATAACCAGAGAGCATGCTAAATTGCGTAAAAATAACCAGAGAGCATGCTAAAGTACGCAAAATAACCAGAGAGCATGTTAGCAGAGAAATCCTAAGTTTGGCGGCATTTCGGCAGCATACCGCCTTATCTTACGGCTCCTGTCTGGCTCTAGAAGGGGTTGGTTTCTACTCTATATGTTGGTTTTTGGTCTAGACACTGGGTTCCCGAACTGTCGTTACCGTCTTCTACGACGATAAGACATCGATTCGGTGGTATAGGTCCCTTACAACGGAGGTGAAAACCACACGATGCGTAAGGTTAGTATACCGGAAGCAGATAAAAATCCGAAACTCGGAGCTGGAGAGCATCACGTCGGATAATATCGAACTCCCACTTAAGGGTGAAAGCTCGGGTCGAGAGCTTATGCATGAATGACAAGATAAAAGTAAAAGTTATCCGTATTCAAATAATGTTCACCTAACAATAGAAAATTAAAATAATATCTAACTCCAAAATACCAAAATGCCACGTAAAGTTTGAAAATATTAGGCCTGACTCACTAAAAAAAATAATTTTTTAAGTCCCCAGCGGAGTCGTCAAGCTGTCGCGACCTCTTTAAAAACGCGATTTTTTGGTGAAATAGTTCGACGATAAGTTTTAAAAAATGAATTATCAAATTTAACTTTGAAAATCCCAAATTTTAGAAAAATCTTAATTAAATTTGAAAATTTTGACTTGGAGTCGCCACCGGCCACTTAGGTAGACCAGACACCATAAAAATAAACCAGGGATTTGTTTTGAAAAAGTTGAGTTCGGGAGTCAGTTACGTGTAAGGACGACCCTTACAAACGCCCAAAAAAATTGGTACCTTTAAAAACATTACGTGGCATTTGACATTTTGGAGAAAGATATTAATTTAATTCCCATTGTTAAATGAACATTATTTGAATTTGGATATCCTTTTGATTTAGAAGTTACACTACTTTTTAAACTTGAGTTGATCGAGACGTCCTCTATATAGGAAACCTTACCCAAATTTAAAAGAGTGTAACTTCCGCCTCAAAAGCCTAAAGTAAAAAAATGCATGTTCACTAGTTACTTACCTATCCATTTTTTAATTCTAAACCTTAGTTTTTATCAAAATTCTAGGTTTTTAATAACACATAAATTCGATGCCAAGGTACACTCTCTAGGTCAGCATCTTTAGTGTATCCGAGACATATGATTCACATGCTATGTTACTAGATTTTCTTTCTAATTAAATTAATTAATTTAAGTGACTAATCCTAAAAAGGGCTCTAATTTAATTAACTAAGTATGAATTAGATATTCTTAACAATTATGCTACATGAATTTAAACATACAGGCAAATAAAACACATAAATAAAATAATAATAATTTAAAGAAACCAAGACTCAGACATACTTTCATTTCATTATATCTCAATCGCATCATAAAAGTAGCCTAAATTAAGAATTAAAGGTTGTCAAATTGAATTAAAAGGCATTAGCGACATGAAAATTAATGGTAAATTCCATGGTCTAATTTGATGACAATATTAGAGTGGCTTACCATGTACGTCAAGTGAAGGCAAGCAGGGCATGCTCATGTGTCCATAGTCCAGAGGCATCAGTGATGGTTTCAAACTTTTACAAGGCTTCAACAACTTTTGGTGGAAGGATCAAGAAACGTTTACAAAGGTGAACTCTTTTGGTGCCGACTGTTCCCATTAGTTTGGTGCAATCGTATTCTTGATGAAAGTCGTTGAAGAAACTTTCATCGAATCCATCTACTCCTTTCTTGGTTTGCAATCGAAGATCGTTTGCTGCCATGTGAAACAAAAACAAAAAAACATCCAAAATTTAGAGAGCACACGACAAATATAAAGAGCTCAAAGATCAACTACTCCCCTTTGTTCTCTGCCTTTGATGATGGAGACCATGGAAAAGCAATCAAATTGCTTCCCCTGCAATCTCTCAAAGCAGTTGCCGTAAATATATTCAGGCGTGTATCCATCTTCTTCATCAAAGATCATGATATGCCCATGCCATTCCCAAACTCGATAATCCGATTCTTTCTCTTCGTGTTTTTGCGCTTGTTGATTCTTGGCCGCCATTGAAGTTTTTCGCTCTAAGCTTTTGCCTTTTTTCAGTTCAGTGATTTCCCTGTCCAATCTCTCGATCAACGACTCTTTCTCTTTCAATTCTCCCTTTAACTGAATCAACTCCTTGTTCGCATCATCGACTTCACTCATCGAAGTTATCAAACCATGTTGAAGTCTGGCAACTTCGGTTTCAAGAGTAGCCGATCTCGCAGCGACTGATTCTAGAATCCTCTTATCTTTGTCCCGCTGGTCCATTTCTTGCCGCATCTCTGCTTCCTTGTCCCGTAGTTGATCGAGTTCCAAGGTTACCTTCTTGATCCTCTCCTTCAAATCATGGTTCTCGTTGCTCAGGTCCAACTTCTCGCTTTCAAGCATTTTGATTTTGGTATCCAGTTGGGTCAGTTTGGTATCATCGGAGTTGAAGAAATTTTCCTCCATCTGATCCTCTACTTCGCCGTTGATGTCCGTAGGATCCGCCATTTGCTTTGATCGCTGTTCGGCTTTGTTTTCCTGATGATTCAATTAGGGTTTCCTCTGGAGGGTTCTGGGTTTTAATGGGAATTCCAAGCACGGTGGTCTGTAAGTGGATAATCTGCTGCGGAAATAAATGGAGGAAGAATGTGAAGAAGTAGAAGAAACATAAGAGAAGTTAACGAGCATAGCTCCGATCCTTTGGGCAAGATTGGGGATTAAACACACAAGTGAATAGACTTACTGGATTGTGGATTTTGAAAAAGGAATTATCGTGTGGCCCCCCGAACTGAAGCAGAGGAGGATAATTCATATAGGTCAGTTCATCTGTGTGGAGGGGAAAATACGATACTCCCCCTAACAACCCATCAATCCCATGATTTATGGCCACAACACACACCCAACCTCTCATCCGAAAACTCCTCCATCTCCCACCAACTTTCTGTTTTTTCTATTTTTGTATTTTATTATTATTTTTTTTAATTTTATTATTTTATATTATATTTTCTTTTTTTTATTATTTTTATATCTTTTAAATATTTTATTATTATTATTATTTATTTATTTATTATTATTATATATATAAAACACGGAAAAAATTCGTGTTGACACAGTTATAGGGTAATAACTATTAATTGCCGAAGTTGAACCAAGTCTCTTGATGCATATGTTCTGAACTTTTAATCAAATTAATGGCTAATCATTTGAGGCTGAATTCCAAACTTGGTAAGGGGTTTGAGATGGAGTGTGCACTTGGATGACTATGATTAAGCTGGGCCATGTTCTGAACACTTTCCGTTTTTGCTCCTTTTAAAGGTCAACTCAGGCTTAGCTTTAGGTAACTTTTGGGATTAATTCGGATTATGTTTTAGGAGAGTTCTGCTGGCTTTGGGTTTGGTAAAGATAATGTTCACGTAAAGTGTCCAAATCGTAAGGGTTGGCTTGAGTTTTGCACCTTTAATTTGAAATAACCACTGATATGCCTTTTGTGGTGCCTGATTCCTTTCTCCATTGGAATCGATTTGCAAATTATTCAACTTTTTAAATTAAGATTGTTCAATGGATGTGAGAAAATCATGAAAGCGCAATGCCTTGGAATTCCTGGTTCAGTTATGCAGATAAATGCTGAGGAAGTAATAGAAAAGGTTGCTGGGAACGACAAAGTGTGCACCTTGTGTGAGAAATTTACTATTGAGGCAATTGAATACCTTTCTCAGAATAAGTCACAGACCGAGATAGTTGAAATGCTCCACAAGAGATGCTCCCATATATCAAGTTTTAAGAAACAGGTAAAAGCATAAAATAGTTTGAAATTATTTTTCTATCTATATTCATTATTTTTTTCCTAAGTTTCAAAATAATAAATCACTATCTGATTTATACTGCACAGTGCATTACGCTCGTGGACTACTATTCTTCTCTCTTCTTCTCGGAAATGTCTTCAATTCAACCTCAAGAATTCTGTACAAAGTTCAACCTTTGTCAAAAAGTTGCACTTATATCTTCACGAATCCGCGAAGACAGCTGTGGCATGTGTCACCATGCTGTTTCTGAAGTACTAAATAAGCTGCAAGATCCCGAGACAAAGGTTTGCTTTACTCCTGTCTAGACGTAGATGTATCGCATGTGCATGCATACACATTTTTATTGAAAAAGTTTGCATCTATAGTTTTATATAGAAAATATACACTTGGAATAGAAATTATAGATTGGTTGAATGATAATTTTATTCTCATCTCCTTTTGTTCGATGGGTGCCAGTTGGATATAATTCCGCTCCTTCTGAAGGGATGTAACTCAGTGCAGAACTACGTGCAAAAGGTGAATGTAATTAAAGAATTTACTGCTTACTTTCATCTGTAAAATCAGTATATCTGTTATGTTCCTGTTTTCCATGGACATTTTGAACTCTGAATGTCTGATCATGTGTTTTTGTTTGTTGTCAGTGTAAGTGTATGGTTTTCGAGTACGGGCCTCTGATCCTTGCCAATGCAGAGCACTTTCTTGAAACAACTGATGTGTGCACCCTAGTTCATGCCTGTGATGGTGGAAAGCAAGCTTTAGTGGCAGATTCTTAGTAGTTGAATCATGTATTATAACCCCACCAGGATCTGCTGTTGTATATATATGAACCTCTTGGTTTGCAGTTGTGTGTATAAGATATTTACTCCATTTGATTGCTTCCAGTTCCATGATTCACTTGGATCCTTCTTGGCTGTGGCCTGCAAGAAACAGAGACAAAAAATAGTATAAACTTTAAAATTAAACATAGTTCCTTCAAGAGCTGCCTAGGTGATCTTACACTAATCATTACTTAAAGCATAATAAAGCATGTTAAATAATCAAGAAAAATAAACTTGTTTTTAATTCCAAACTTGGTCCTTAACACGAGAAATTTGGCTGTCTCTCATTGAATTTGACTGGATGTTAAATAATCAAGAAAAATAGTCCATTCAGTAAGAAAATTGAACTAAAACTTGGAGGAGTTACATGAAAGATACTAATCAAATTTTAAGAGAAAATATTATGTTATAAATTTAATCGTGACTTGTTAGATATTTATGTTTTATTTTCGTCTCCTAATCCTCGACTTCGAGCATGTTGGATTAACACATCTGGTTCATGGCAACGTGAGGCGATGGCAGCGTCGTTAACTGATGTGAGCAGGCTTGTTAACTTCCCCATCATCTTTGGAAAATGCCGATCACGAACCAAACAAAACTTGGCGTCCAAGACGGTGTTCCAACCGTAAGATCCCACAACACTTCAATTTCCGACCAGTTATCAACTTTACCGGAGTGATCCTTGTAGGAATTACGTGGAAACTGCTGTCGTTGATTCACTTTCAGAATTATAAAACAAATCGGAAAGTCTTGGTTTTAATTTATCGTTCCAAATTTTGTCACTTAACCTAGCGTTGAGCTCCCAACGGTTAACCTCCACCACCACCAACTTCTCCGTCAACCGGTGAACATCAATGGCGATAACCAAGTGGCTGCTCTGGTGTTCCAAACGTATCCTACGTTCCGTCATACTTATTACATCTACGTTCCGCATTCTTTCCACCTCCTCTCCGATTCTCTCTATTATCTTCCACGGTGTCTCCGCCGATATGAACCGCTCCCGTTGGACGGAGAAATCAACGTCGTTGAACAGACCGAACAGGTCGAAACCCAATGAAAAAGATATTAAATCGAAAGCGTTTATTCGTACGTTGCTTTGTGTTTCTTTTTTCAATTCGTTTTCTTCGGGGTGGTCTTTGATTTCTTTATATCCCTTCTTAAACCATGGGTCCTTCGTGATTTCATCAATGGTGATCCTTGTTTCTGGGTTTGTATCGAGGAGTCGGGAAATGAATCGCCGGAGTTCCGGCGACGTCCATTCTGGAAACTTGAATTCACCTCGGAAAATCTTACGGTACAACATGATGGTATTGGATTCATGGAATGGGAGATACCCAGCGTGGAGGAAGAACAAAATGATGCCACAAGCCCAGATGTCGACTTTGGCACCATCGTATCCTTTCCTCGCGAGAATCTCCGGTGCAACGTAAGCCGGGGTTCCGCATAACGTGTGGAGGAGACCGTCGTATCGGACGTGTTCCGACAGTGCGCCTAGTCCGAAATCGGTTACTTTTAAATCCCAGTTTTTGTCGAGTAGTAGGTTCTCCAGCTTCAAGTCGCGGTGGTAAATGCCTTTCGAGTGGCAAAACCCTATGGCCAGGATCAACTGCTGGAAATACCGACGGCAGAGATCTTCGCTGAAACGTCCCTTGGTTACCCTGGTGGACAACTCCCCGCCTTTTGCGTATTCCATAACGAAATAAAACTTGTTCTTGGTGGCCAACACTTCGATGAGCTTGACGATGTTGGGGTGGTTCAGCCTGCGCATGATAGCGATCTCCCTTTTGACCAGCGCCATCGGCTTTCCTCGGACAACTTTCCGTTTGGTCAATGCTTTGATCGCAACGGTCTCCCCGGTCTTCACAATTCGCGCTTGGTAAACTTTTGCAAACGCCCCTCTCCCCAACAGTTTTTCCACCTCGTATTTTCCGAACAGTGCCATGTCCGATGAAACCTCCGACAACTCATTGTCCGAGTTGTCACTGATCTCCGGCATTGTCATGATCCGACACGAAGTGAGTTGATGATCCCCAAAGGTGGATCCTTTCTCTTGTTGAGAGATTGAGT
Organism: Abelmoschus esculentus; assembly: GCA_035048815.1. Lineage (NCBI taxonomy): Eukaryota > Viridiplantae > Streptophyta > Magnoliopsida > Malvales > Malvaceae > Abelmoschus > Abelmoschus esculentus. The sequence continues at coordinate 20,149,552 of JAUCBN010000022.1, forward strand.
TTTTGGAGGGGAAAGTGCATCAATTTAAAGACGGGGTTTCCATACGTGGAATTTTCTTAGTTTTTCAAGTAATGATTTGTCTTGAATCAACGGCTGTCTTTGTTTGCGTGATCTGTAGACAAATGGTATCCATCCACGTGGAACAGTTCCTAACATGATTCTCCTAGTTGTCTACGTGGAACGGGTAACTTACTAACAAGTTAAATTAGTTCTACAAGGGAGTCAACCAATCCGAATGAAAAAAGTGCACGATTTGATCTTTTATTTATTTGAAGGAGGAAAAAAATACAAACAAAAGTATATAAAAATTATTATTTTTACAGGAATTTTTTTATTGAGTAACATATTCTATTTGCTAAAAAATCAAATCAAAATTTTAAATTACAAATAAAATATTTTTTTTAAATCAAATCAAATCATTCCATTAAAAATTTTACCATCCTACCCGTATTCACGGGAGTCATTTTCCCTATAAACTTTCATAAATTTTTTAGGGGTTTACATTATCCGATTTTATCGAATTAACAGATCGAATAAAAATTATTTTGATTAATTTGGTAGGTTAATTTTTGGTAAATTTGGTTAACAATTATTTTTTTGAAAAATTAATTAAAGGTTAATTCAGTACGAAATTGGTTAATTAGTCCAATTAACCGAATTATTATATATTAAATATTATATATATTAGGCATAAAGATAATTTTAATCATTAACGTTTATAATTTTTATCATTTTGGCCCTTATTCTATTTTTAAGATAAATTTAGCCCTTAACCTATATCTTTTTGACAAATAACTTATTTTTTAACTACCATAATAATTGGACCGTTAAAAATTTAATGGTGATGACATGTCATATGCATATGATAATTTATTTTAAATGACATGACATCTAAGCTATCAAATATATATATATATATGAAATATAATTTTATTTCAATATAAAATATAAAACAATTAAAATTCAAAAAAAATATTAAAAATTAATTAATTCTAAAATAAAAGGCTACTAAATATTTTCAACCCTAACTACGATAGAATCAAAGTTCTATCTTAAAAAATATGTACACAGTTCGAAATTAATTAAGTTTTAAGATAGGATTTTGATTCTATCGTAGTTTGGGTTGAGAATATTTAGTAGTATTTTATTTTAGAATTAATTAATTTTTTAATATTTTATTTGAATTTTAATTGTTTTATATTTTATATTAGAATAAAATTATATTTCATATATATATTTATATATATATGTATTTGATAGGTTAGATGTCATGTTATTTAAAATATATTATCATATGGACATGTTATCATTGTTAGATTTTTAACGGTCCAGTTACCATGATAGTTAAAAAATAAGCCATTTGTCAAAAAGATATAGGTTAAGGGCTAAATTTATCCAAAAAAAAAGAATAAGGACTAAAACAATAAAAATTATAAACGTTAAGAGTTAAAATTATCTTTATGCCTATATATTTTATATTTATTTTTAGTCATTTAACTTTTAAAAAATTATAAAATATTCATTAAAAAATTTATATTACAAAATGTTCACTAATTTTTTTATTAAATTAGCATAAAATAAAAATAGTGACTAAAAAATTATATTAATATAATTTGGGACCTATTATATAATTTAACCAAAATTTTTAATAAATTTTAGTTAACTCGAGTAATTAACTGAAATAATTTTGGTTCAGTTAATTTAATTAACGGTTAAAATTTTAAAAAATTTAATTAATTCGATTTTAATTAATTTGATTCGACCACCACCGAATTAACAGAATGCCCACACAGCACACCCCTAAATTTTCTTTCAATGTATTCTGTCCCAAACATACTTGGGTCAGGTCCTGGTCTACAGCTTTAATGAGTTGTGAAAAGAAGTCCATTTTCAATCCCTTGTTTCAAAGACTCCTCCATTCTACACTTTTATATTTGGATGAACTACAAATCTTATCACTCAATTTTCACCAAATTCTAAAGTTTATCCATAAACTTTGGAATTGTTTTAGTTTAGTCATTTCACAGTTCAATACTTCATGATATTATAACCAAACATTTGTCTTTTTTAAAAATTATATAATTTTCTTCTTCTTAAAAACAAATATGATTAATGAAACTAAATGAATTTTATCTTTAGGGAAAATTCGAGTTTATAAATATGATTATGTGTACTAAACTCGAGTTAACTGCAAGTTGGTCCCTTTCATTCTCCCTTGTAGGAAAACTACAGGAACATTAAAAGTGTTTTGCACATTCTGGTTTTCTGACCTTATTCCTTGTCCTGTATGGGAGGTAGCAACAAATCATCAGGACAGGTCCCCTACTCTTCAGTCATTAGAGTTTGGAGGCATTCTGGCTGGGTAGATTGTTGGAGTGAACCGTTGTCACTACAGGTCCAGGCCAGGGGACCATTTCAATAAAACCTGAAGCTGAAGAGCACATGAAGGCTTGACAAGGATTTCCAAGGAAAAAAAACAAGCACATGCACGACCTACTTTCTGAAGATTACCTTGGGATGAAGGAAAAGGAAGTTACAGTAGTTGTAGGATAAAACAGGAGAATTGTTGGGAGGATTATAACCTTGACTTCCTAATTGATTTCTTTGGGGGACTAAATATGATTCGATTCGAATATAAATTAAATTATGTTGATCAAATGCTTAAGGTTATTTTGTCCGAGAAAAAAATCATCACGCTATCCATCACCAGGACATTTCAAAGATTTTTAGGGTCTTCGTAGTTTAGTAAAATGTGACCCTTTATTTATAATCAGTAAGAAATATATTTTTTCAAAATAATATTGTTTTACAAAATATATTAATAAATTATCTTTTTGAGTGATAAAAATTGATTTATAAGTATCTAGAAATCAAACATTTTCACTTAAAAAATATTATTTTCTTGTATAATTTGAAGCAAAACCATCTACAACACTTTCGACATTAATTTCTTTTAAAAGGTCCCTTTCGATTACCATCAACGCAAGTCCATTTAGTTTTTCTTACGACATAGTTATTCATACGTAAGTATAATTTTATTAACTTTAATTTTGAAAAGCTCCGTTCTACAAAAGCAATAAAAATATGAATAGTCAATAAAATTCTATAAGCAATTGTCGAAAACAATTATAAAGTTTTAATAATTATAACTCATCTTTCTTAAGAATACTATCAAAATTTTATAATAAAATTTGAGATTAACATCGTTCAATAAATATAGTTTATCAAAATTTTAAGATTTTCTTTTTTAAAAAACTATGTACGATCACTTTTATTACCCTTATTCAAAACCCTACCGCTGACCACACCTAATGATGTTATGAATTTTGCCATATTAATTAGTAAAAGAAAGTAGAGTAATTAAATTGTGTGAAATTAAATAATAGGGATTAAATCTCATATTTCAGTTAAGAAAAAGGACTAAAATCAGAATTGCACTTTTTCTGTCCTTTTTTTATTTTCCCTTCCAAAAGAACTATTTTTCTAAATTGAATGGCGTGCCAAAAAAGAAAGTTTTGTGGGGTCCATCTAAGGGCCAGCATGCGAGCCACGTCGACTGAATTGAAAAAATCATGCGCAACCACTCGTTTTGGTCTAATTCTTCTTCCGGTCCTTGAAATTTACTCCATTTCCTTTTAATTCGAGAAATTTAGCCATTTAATAATAAAATTCAATTGATATTGGACTTTAATTATATACTAAGTAGATAAATTAAATTATTTAAATACAAATAAACTCTAAAAGTTTCAAGAAAATAAGGGTGAAGGTAAAAACCTGTAAGTTCCCAAGCTGCCCTTTCTTGAACCCAACCAGGAAATAGGAATATTATCCTCCTCGCTGTCCCAGTGTTATTTTCATTTGTCCTGTCTGCCAACTATTTTTTTTCTGACATGGTGGACCCAGCACAAGATTAATTTCACAACCACACTTTTCTGTTTTTATACACCTTCTTCTTCCTCAAGAACAGACTCACACAAGGTTTAGTCCGAAAAACAAGAATTCTGAATGGGGAATTACAGGTTCAAGTTCTCAGACATGATACCCAATGCCTGGATTTACAAGATCAAGAACATGGGAAGAACAAAAAACACCGTCCCTTCAAAATCGAAGAAGCAACAACTCCATTTTAATTCCAGAAAATCTTATTATTTCTCCAGGGAGCTTGGTCCACTAGATGGAGATGGATTGCCGCAGAGAAAATCTTCAAAGAAAAAATGTGATTCCAGGAGAAGAAACTCCAGGTCGTCGCCGCCGTCCACGGTCATCACTTCCTCCGTTTCCACCGGGTGTAGCTGCCGTGATACGGTGTGGAGTAAGGGTGATTCTCCGCCGGATTACTCGGCTTCTTTCTCGTCTTCCGATGGCAGTTCCCCGTTGGAATCATCCGACGCTGATGTTAAGAAGACCGAGGAGTTGCCCGAACTCAAACTCCCTCCCATCATAACGAAACCGGCTAAGTTCAACGACATGATAAAGGACATCAAGAAGAACCACAACAAAGACAAAAACACCAACCCTGCAAGGAAATTCAGTGTCAGTTCTTCTCCCGGTGTCAGGCTTCGGATCCATTCCCCTAGAATCGGAAGCAGGAGATTAATGCAGGGTCATGCTCGGAAAAGCGTTTCGTCAAGTAGTTCTAGCTCGAGCTCGAAGATGAGTCGTTTGTCTGAGAGTTTGGCTGTTGTGAAGTCGTCGTTTGATCCTCAGAGGGATTTCATGGAATCCATGGTTGAGATGATTGTTGAGAATAACATCCGAACCTCCAAGGATTTGGAGGATTTGCTTGCATGTTATCTGTCCCTGAATTCTGATGAATACCATGAAGTCATCATCAAGGTTTTCAAGCAAATCTGGTTTGATTTGAATCATGCCCAGTTCAAGTAATGAAATCTACTGATGTTTATACATGGTATCTTATGGTCTCATTTCCTGTCTTTGTTGCCATTTACAGCTTTAAGATGATTAGAGTTTCTAATAAAATTCTTTAATGAGTTTTTTTTAAAACTTTATTCTAATTATACTGATTCATTTTGATTCATACCTTTTTAGATAACAACAAAACGAAACGGTGTTCAAGTACTGCACATCTAACTGACAGTAGCTTCCATCAGCGCTCAGGGTTTTGGTCTGTAACAGAAGATGAGTCTTTTAAGGACCAGGGCTGTGTCTGTGTCTGTCTGTGTCTGTGTCTGTGTTTTTAAATATGTATTTTTGCTAGTCCTCTTTCCCACATCCAGAGAGACATTCATGAGGCAGTTATATGTTTCAAAATCAATGGCTGTGGAGGAACAGAACTGATGGAGGTCTTCAATTCAAATGCTCGAAACTTGAAAGACTTCTGCTGGTTGGACACTGACACACTGAAACTGGACCCAAATAAAGTTAAAATCCATCCACGGAAATATTAAAACTTTCTTAGATTATCACATATACAAAAAAACATTCTTATGAAATTCGTGTGTTTGTTTAGGAAAAAGAATGATTTGTCTAATTATATGTTTTTAGATCTTATCAAAAATGTGATCTTGTTTCTCGGTATGTTTTAATTCTTTTCTACCTTATCTGTTTCTAATGTAACTTCAGCTGAAGTACTTTAGTTCATAATAATTTTATTCGTAGTACTCTAAATTATAATATTTAAACTGCACAAGGATGACACTAACAAGATCGATAAAGTTAAACTTAAAAAGATGATTATGGCATGATTAAAGCTTGTTAATGGGATTCGTTGTGTTCATCATCCCTGATTTTACGGTTCCTAATACTAGTGTCTGATCCACGAGAAAATATATTATGGGTACGTTTCACCACGTGTCCATAAGATCAACTATTAACAATCATAAATCTTATCAATTTTTATGTCATATTTTTCTTTCAAGTGAATCTTCACTTGAAAAAACTGTTTTTAAAATGAATTAGCGGTAAATATGAGTAAAGATTCACTTAAAAAATATGACATGAAAAAAATGATGAGATGAGTAATTTTTAGTAATTGATCTCATAAATTACGTGATAAAACTTATGCATGGTATAATTTCTGATGATCCACTCCTACTGTCATTGCTTTCCTTTGTGGTTGTAACATGAATAAAGTTTTGCTTTTGGTAGCCATGGAAAATTGGCAATCGAACAGCCTGAGTGGGGTACAAAAAATCTATGGAAATCCAAGCCGTGGGAGTTTGTCCCTTGCTTTTCCTCTCTTCCAACACAAACGACGAAGCTATGCTATAAAACATCAAGAGGAACACACAAAACAACAAAGATCCACGCACACTTTCAGACACACCAGTTACTTAATGGTTTTTTTTTTTTATTAGAAAATGACTATTTTTTAATAAAGAAATGAGGGTTTTGCCCAGTAGATGAGGGGGAGGGGGTTCGTTTCGGTAGTAAATCAAGGAGATCAAAAGGAGGCTTAAATGCAAGCGTGAAAAATCTTTTGCATGAACTAGCACAGATGAGATCAAGTTATAAAATGATGCGATGATAAATTTATTTGATTTATAGTAATATTATTAATTTTATGAATTACAATCATAACAATGATTACTTTGCATGTATTATCATCTTATTAGATGATGTTAGACTCGATACACAATTGATTTAGTTACCAAAATATGAAGAAGACGATATTTGGGTGGAATTTGTGAAAATAAAAGGAATAAAAAAAATTTACACAAAGATTTTAGAGTGGTTCGAATTGCTAACCAAATTCTACATCCATCACCTTAGCTTTCAACTAATGATTTGTCAAATTCACTAAGAATATCTTCCTTTTGAGGACAAAGGGTTAACCTTACAACCTAGATTCTATCCCCGAAGCTAGCATTCAAAGTTCACAATCCAAACTTTAGAAATCCTCTCAAACAAAGAGATAAACAACAAAAACTGAAATCTCTCTTAAAGGTTGATGTTTGCAATCTAAATCATTCACCCGATTCCTAATACACTTGAGCATACATTAACATTTAAGCTCACAAATATTTGTCTACACAAAGATGAGAATTTTAACTCTAAAACAAATCTAAGATCATATTATTGTTACAATAGAAGCATTAGTCTTCTCTAGATACTTGAAAGTCTCTTTTATCATCCCAATTGTGCTTGTAGTCGTTGGTGACTGTTAGGATTGAATTGAAACCGTTTATAGTTGATTTGTAGGCTAATTTTTCCTTCTAGTGCAGGGCGTATCGAAACACGTAGTGGCTGTTTCGATACTGATCTTTTGAGAAAGAGTTGTTGTATATTCAATTAAGAACCCGTATCGAAACGCCTTGTAGGCGTATCTAAACGTTGTTGCTCCCTGTATCGAAACAATTGTTGTCTGTTTCGATACGACTCCTAGTCGTTGGAGGATTTTATAAAGTTGGTTTTTTTATAAAACCGTTGTAGGTGTATCGAAACACCTAAAAGCCGTATCAAAACGTTTGTTTCGATACCCGTGTTTTCTGTTCTAAAACCAAAAATCACATTGACAAAGTATATCGATACGAATTTTGACTGTTTCGAAATGTTGTTGCTCCCTGTATAGAAATGGTCATTGTCTATTTTGATACGGCTCCTAGCCGTTAGGGCTTTTATAAAGTCGAATTTTTTTATAAAATTGTTGGAGGTGTATTGAAACACCTAAAAGCCGTATCGAAACGTCTGTTTCGATATGCGTGTTTTCTGTTCCAAAACCAAAAATCACATTGACAAAGTGTATCAATACGATCTTTGGCTATTTCGAAACGTCTTAACAAAATGGCCTTTGAAATTTTATTTGTATCAAAATGTCTGGGTTATTTTCAATATTTTGGCTTCTTTAAATCATTTTGAAACACTTTTAAAATCTCTCAAAAACTTTCTAAATATGTTTTCAATTTGTTTGAACATAAGAATATTTTTTTGAAATCTTTTTAAATTAGTCTAAAACTTTTTTTCCGATTATTATATCAAAAACATATATTTCTACGGATGATATTGATATATTTAATAAAACTATTATAAATAAAATTATAAAATTAAAAATAAATATAATTATTTTAAATTAAATAAAATTTTTTAAAATATTAAACTGAATACAAATAAAATATAAAAGACTTAATACGTCATTTATTATTATTTTTCATTAAAGTTCGGCGCATTTCTTTGGTGAAAGTGTTGCATTGGAAAAATTATATCATGGGTCAGTCCTATCACCTGTCCATGGGAACAACTAATAGAAACTGCCCACTTCTTCAATTTTTCTGTCATAATTTTTTTTTCAAGTGAATCTTCACTTAAAAAATTAAAAAAATAATGAGGTGGATAGTTTCTATTGGTTGGTCCCATGAATGACGTGGTTGACTGATCCATGATATAATTTCTCGTTGTATTGTGTCCTATGATAAAGCTTATTTATTAAGGGCTAAAACAAAGGGATAAATGGTTTTAAATTAAGGGGTGAATTAGTTAAAAAAAATTAAAGTACAAATCAATAAAAACAAATATAATTTAGAAGATATCATAGTTAATTATACCGCCCATCTCTAAATTATAACTCTATTCTAAATAATTTCTAAAGTTTTAAATGCTTCAATTTTATCCCAAGCTATGATTTTTATTTAAAATTGATCTCAAAGTTTTTAATGTTTCAATTTCATTCACATACTAGGATCGTCATTCTAGTTTTGTACCCAAAGTTTTAACATTCTAATTTTGATCTAAATTATTGTTTTGTAACATTTATTAAATAATACACATCAATATTTATATGAAAAATAATAATTTTATAATAATTTTATTAATTATGGATATTATTAAAATGTTCAAAAGTTTAAGGACCAATTCATAATGATAATCATATTTTTAAAATAAAATTCAAAAATTAATTTAAAAGGCATAAAGATGATTTTAATCCTTAACGTTTATAATTTTTATCATTTTGGCCCTTATTTTTTTTGGATATATTTAGCCTTTAACTTATATTTTTTTGACAAATATATTATTTTTTAACTAGTTTGATGACTGGACCGTTAAAAATTTAACGATGATACATATATATAGAATATAATTTTAAATAACATGACATGTAACCTATCAAATACATATATATATATATATGAAATATAATTTTATTCCAATATAAAATATAAAACAATTAAAATTTAAATAAAATATTAAAAATTAATTAATCCTAAAATAAAAGACTACTATCATAGTTAGGGTTAAGATAATATTTTATTTTAGAATTAATTAATTAATAAAAAAATATTTATTATTTTAAGATAATTAATTAATTAATTAATATTTTATAAATATTTTATTTTAGGATATATTTTATTTTATATTTTAGAGTAGAGTTAATTTTTTATTTTATTTTATTCTAAATTAATTAATTAATTAATTTTAGTAGTCTTTTTATTTTTAGAATTATTTATTTTTTAATATTTTATTTAAATTTTAATTATTTTATATTTTATATTATAAGAAAATTATATTATATATATACGTATTTGATATGTTACATGTCATATTATTTAAAATTATATTCTATATATATGTATCATCGTTAAATTTTTAACGATCTACTCATCAAACTAGTTAAAAATAAGATATTTGACAAAAAGATATAGATTAAAAACTAAATTTATCCCTAAAAAAGAATAAGGACCAAAATGATAAAAAACTATTGTTGTACCCGAATTTTGGGTAACAAATAATAAAAAATAAATAAAAATAGAATAAATAACTGACAATATAAAAAATAATATAAAATAATAAAAACAGAAAAATAAACTCTGAGGATAGGGGACTTCAGTTGAGAGTTTTAGGAAATTATAGTTTGAGGTGGTTGTGGACTCCCTAGATGATTAGGAGCGTGGATTCGAGTCCTTTAAAAGGGATGGTCACAGTGAAAAGGGGAGACGGCAAATCAGATGCGACCCAGATTGGTTCAACAACCGCCAACGCTTAGCTGATTGCTCCATCGGCTTCGGCCGAGGCACGCTCGATGGAAAAGGCGATCGGATCTACACTGTCACAGACTCATCCGATCACGACACCTTTAACCCAAAACCAGGCACGCTCCGGCATACCGTGATCCAAGATGCGCCCCTCTGGATCGTTTTCTCGTCCAACATGGTCATCAAGCTCAAACACGAACTCATTTTCAATTCCTACAAGACCGTCGACGGCCGAGGCGCCAACGTTCATATAACCGGCAACGGGTGCTTGACGTTGCAGCGGAATCGAAAAGGGGAGGAGATCGGAAGAGGCGGGCATTGGAACAATCGGGAGTACCGATCAAAGCATCTCCAAAGATGGGTTGTCTCGAAGTGTTAAGAAGACTGATGGCATTGCGATCGACGCGAATACAAAAGCTTTGCTCGAACAGGTACCTTTGGTGGATGTGCTCGATGACATTCTAACAATCGGAACCTTCGATTTCGATCCTCTGAAATCATCCTTGGATGAAAAAAGAGACTGCTTAGCACGGAGAGCGATGATGAACAAGGGGAGGGAGAACGATACTCCGATAACAGTATCGGGGATGATGATGATTACAGTGATAGTAACGAAGAAGAGAATCCACTGATGTTAAGCACTTTCAACCGTGGTTTCGGGGACTTTATGATGACGGTTAATCGAACTGCAGAGGAGTCTACTATTGATGAAATCAGCACTGATTTGGATGCCACTGAGGGACATTCTGGGAAGCTGAGAAGAAGAAGAACCACACTGGCCGAGCTATTCTCCGAGGATTTTGATTCCAGCATGAAAAGGAAGCTGAGCTCTTTTGAATCGAACTCGAATTCTAGTAGAAATGGAATGGTGACAAAGTTGCTTTTAATGAATCATGTAGCCACGTGCAGTGGAGACCATCATTGTTGATTGCAAATGTATTTAATAATCAAAGTGCATTCAACAGTTGTAAAGTGCAAGACAGTTTCAAACTGTGAGTATTTAAGTTTTTATTTATTTAATTTATCAAAATAAATTAATTAATTCTCGAATGATACCCATCGTCTTTTAATTAATATTATTGTTCTAATTTGCTTAATTTATTTGTATGCACGTTTTAAAATCATATAGCATGTTTGTTTGTTCTAGATTAATTAAATTAGAGCCTTGGTTAGTTACTTTAATTAAGTATTACTTAAAATGAATAAGATAATAACTGATCATGCATTTAGACCTTTAAATTCGGGTTAAAATTTTTTATCTAGAGGACGTCTTATTTAAGCCTGTGTTTAAAATTCGGATTTTTAAAATTCAATCACCAGACTTTATCTTCCACACGTTTAGGTTTTAAAACGGTAAGAAAATGCGACATGAAAAAATGATGAGATTGATGTTTTTTAAGAGTTGACCCATGATAAGACTTACCCAAAAAATAATTTTTCCATATACTCCAAGTTTCATAAGCTAATCTAATGACTCAACAATACCATCTATATAGACTATTTATAAGCTCTTCAAGCAATCCGTGTCCAAACAACTAGGATTATACAAGTTTTATGAATGAAAAAAAAAACATTACAAATTTAAATCATGAAATGAGATTTAAATCAGAATTCATATAACTATCGAACATTTAGAAAGGGAAACTCTAAACTAGAAAGAAAAATACGAGCCAAGCATCACTCTCAACACTTACCATATACGATGCTTACACTGCCTGAGAATCAAATCTTAAAAGAAGAGTTCTTTCTGATGTTTATTTTTCCGATCTTAAAATGTTTACCACTCAGCTCACCGTTATTACTTGATATACATTGGAAAACAACTCCTATAATATTTAACACAAATCTATGAAATGGGATTGAAGTCTTAACCAACTAAATCTCCCACGGTCATGATCTTGAAATCCTTCGATTCAGGCTGCTACTTGAACCCTTGGTGGGATCCTGAAATCCGATGTTCTCGACTGCGCCGACAGTCTTGAACAAGCGCCTTTTATTTACCTCTGCCACTACGTATCGGTGAAGCAACTGGCTACGCATGTCCACGAGGGAACGGATCTTTGTTAGCTTTCGCTGGCCATTTAAGTTTGAAGATTTCCATGAATCTAGTTGTGTGTCACATTGTTTGTAGGTATAAGAACTTGTTCTTTCGGATGGACAAAATCTTGTTGATTTGGTGATCTTCGAAATGCCAGGATGCTCGCCTTGTCGGGTACTAGAACCGAACTCATCTTCGTAGTTCATGCTGGTGTATTGGAACGAGCTTGCATCATCATTGCTGGATACATCGCTACCAGATGTCACATTTTTCCCATGAGGAATTCGTGTACAGTACGATGAAAGGAGTGCTGGGAGGGAGACCTGGGATGAAGAACCGGATGATGCAGCGGAGGACAGATGGTGGATTCTGTTATGATCATCATCTTCATCGTCTTCGTGTTCGAATGTGTGTTGATAATGGACTTGAGAGGATCCCCAGTCCTTCCAAGTTGGGATAAGGGAAGAGATCTCCTGCTCTATCATACCAGCAATCTCCAATGGTTCCCAGTCATTGATCTCCAATTCTTTCACCATCTCTAAGGCAACATCGATCGCGGTGTCGTTTACTATGTCGAAGGGAAAATAAATGTTCCGAGCATGACCTATAACACCAGAGAATCCATTATATTCTCAGGCTGTTAACCGAAATCGAACCTAGTGAAATGGATTTAGATTGGTCCAATGTATACCTTCCTTCTCTGTAATCTGCACTTTGAGAAAAATTGTGTCATCTGCAGGGTCCATTGTGCCAGTTATTGACATTTTCGTGGTCCTTATCGGATGAGCCTCCATTAAGGCCACTAGCTCTTCAACTGAGCCTGTAGGATGTAGGCTTTGGCTCAACACTCTTGAGAACGGCAGCAAATTCTCATCATCAGAGGCCAAAAAAGGATCTAGCAAGAGCTCGTGAGCAGGCAATCTCTTCGAAACATGGTCGAGACACTTCCCAATGAACCTCCTAGCTTCTTCATCTTGGATCCTGTTTAAGGCCTCTGGCAACTTTCCCTGGAGAGTTAAGAAAATGAAATAGATTAGTTTGATGATTTATGTTGCCGAGATTAACAAACCGAAAGTAACTCACCGAAGTCACTTTCTTGTATATTTGAGCCGGATTCGAGCACTCGTTATACGGATACTCCGAAGCCAGCATTTCTAATACACACATGCCAAAGGAGTATACATCTACAAGCTCATTGTAATCCTCCTCGTACAGTTCCGGTGCCATAAATTCCGGTGTACCTAGCAATAGCATGTTACACAAATATGCAGACATTTAGCATACAGAGATTTGATTGGATGCTGCAAATTGAGAGCATACCTATCACACTATGAGCATGTTGCGAGCCACGAAGAATCGCAGCCAACCCGAGATCACCAATCTTAACTTGTCCAAGGTGACCATTGACAAAGATGTTATCACATTTGAGATCTCTATGAATCACTGGAGGATCATGGCCATGGAGATAAACTAGACCATGTAGAATTTGGCGAGACCAGTTCTTAACCGCTCGCATATCGACATGCTGGTGCCTTTGTCTGTACCTGTATGCATAGTTGCATATTAAGAAAGGCATTGCAAATTAGGCTTCATATATGTTTGATCAAAACATTGCTAAGGCGATTTACTCTCGAAGTGTGCCGGAGGTGAACATCTCGGTGACGAAGTTGAAAGTTCTTCTGTCGATATCGATCCAGGACGTGTAGAACTGTATGATGGAACTGTGGTTGAGGTTCTTGAGGAGGTGGACTTCGGAATAAAGCTTCTGCAATTTGTCCGGCGAACCGAAGATATCGGTGAGCTTGACTTGATTCCATGCCACCTCCATTCCAAGGACCTCATCAAATGCTTTATACACTGTCTTCATTGCTCCTTTGCCCAGAATTTCCCTGAACTGCATACAAATTCAGTCATTTTCTAGGGAAAATTAATGGAATCAATACTTATATAAATCTAAACATACTACTTTAACTACATAAATCTAACAGATTAACATAAAAAAAGTTACTCTGCAAATTTTCTCGGGAAAAATGAAGGAATCATTTCATTGAGCCAACCATTGATCAATATGGTTAAATCTAATTTCATAAATCACCATACAACATATATACAGGAAAAATTCAAAGAAAAAAGATTGAAAGATGCACTTATCTACGATCATAGATAACCAAGAAAAAATCATGTGTTCTTGAATGAAAACAACAGGCAAAGTTTTTAGAGTTAAACCAGAGAAACTTACACGTCCATATCGACCAGAAGGATCGGTCTCAACGTATCCAAGCTGAGATTTAGCTCCATCAACACATCCCCCAACACGTGTTTTAAACATTGTCTTGAGAAAAAACCCAGCAGACACCCTCAAAAGTTTGTCAGGCTTTGTGTAATAACTATATCTTCAAAACACTAACTATACGATTTACCTAGGACGAGTCTATATTAATTCAAGAACAAGGCAGATATCTAGATAGAATAGAAGTTGTTAGATGATCCGTGGCTTTCCTTCGTGATTTTCATATGAAAAAACACCAAACCATAACCAGAAAAGCCTCGAGTAATCGACGTAGAGCATAATCCAAATCCAAGTAATTTCCACAACTTTACTCGAGAAATCGTAGTAATTCTTGGAAACCATTTAGCTTAGTTTTCAGATAAAGAACGAGAAAGGAAGTTTTTTTTTTACTAAAAATGATGAAATGAAATCTTGGTTTGTTTCTGTGAGGATGAGACTCAATTTCTGCGTTGAAATTGTGAGCAGAACGGACTTCTAAACTTGAAGAACCTGTGGCTACACTTTGACAACACCATTTGTGTGGGAGATATTGAAATCAATTTCTGAGCTGAATGGATAAACCTTGGATTCAAAGAGTATTTTTTTTTTCATATAATTTTTATGAGTGGAGAAGATGGTTTCGTTTTGTAGGCGTTCTGAGTTGCCCTTCCTGTACAAGTAACACAGACAGAGGTGATGAAATTTGACAAAGTCCAACCCAATGTTAAAATACTCAAGGCCAGGGATGACATTTATATGTCAAAATCATGGTTCTGATTCAATCTAAATCAACTTTTAATCCCATGGCTAAGAGCTGAGTTGGATAAAATCATCATGTTCAAGGGAAGAAGAAATCATGTTTGATTTTTCCACCATCAACACTGATTCTTTTTCCTTTGTAAAACAAGGAGGGCATATTGGCTCCGATGCCTCAATTATTGAAGAGAATCTCTAGGGGGTTCAAACAAAAAGAGTCACGAGCTGCTAAATTTCTTTTAAATGGTTTAATTCAATTGTTATCCCTTAAATTATATAATTTTTAATTTGATATATAATTTTTTTTGGATAGAATATTTTATAACGTTATTCATTTTATCCAAGAAAATTTTGAAGCATCGAATTTGATTTTTTGAAAGAGCCTCTCTCCGCCTACGTTCATTGGCCATCATGATTCATGAGCATGAGCCTGTCCTGTATCATCATAAAAAAAGCAATTGAATATTTAATATTTTTATATACACTGTAAAATATATAAGTTTTGATATTTATAAT
This sequence comes from Abelmoschus esculentus, assembly GCA_035048815.1. NCBI lineage: Eukaryota > Viridiplantae > Streptophyta > Magnoliopsida > Malvales > Malvaceae > Abelmoschus > Abelmoschus esculentus. The sequence goes on from JAUCBN010000022.1 coordinate 20,165,057, forward strand.
ATCTAAATTTTAAATTATAATATTTTTATGTTTTGATATTTATATACCCAATAGTACATGATTCAAACTTTTGATTTTATGTAAGAGATTTAATGTCTCAATCTTATTAAACCAATTAATTATTTTATTTTATTTTTAACCTTACAAGAATTTCAATCTTACAACCTTCCTTCTTTCATAAAAATATACCATTTACTGTTGTCGTTTCTCACCCATCATCCATCCAAAGCCACTTGGGAATTTATATTTTTGACGCTACAGATGATTTCTTTGTCTATTTTGTACGACAGTGGGAGAAATGATTGGGGGGAGAAAGGCAGCAAACTTATCGAGGGAAGAGTTGACAAAAAGGAGGTGAGAGGTGGCGTCGTAACCCCACCAACACAGGACCAACAAGTTTTTGATCAAGTAAAGACAAACCTACAGGTGTCAGACACGGGTGGAGATTCATCAAAGTGGATACACAGAGAGTAGGTGGATTGTTCAAATCAAATCCTTTTCAAAAGGTTAAAAAAATAGAGATGATCTTGTGGAAAAAAGGACAACAGGAGAAGGAATTAGTAGGAGATTGTTTTAAAGAGAAACTATTTTGCAGTATAAATTGCATCAACTCACAATATCTGTGTCTGTTTTTTTTCATCTTTTTTGCCAAAAACCAGTGCCTGAGATGCCAAAGCAACAAAAGGGAAAACCAAGGGCATAGTTCCATAATCCCTATACAGGTCAGGAACATCTCACTATAAAAGTACACAATGAAAGGGAAATAAATGACTTGAAGAAATGTACACATTCCACACACAGGGAATGAAAATAGCTGTGGATGGGCTATCAAACAGCCACAGCACACAAGCTGAAACGACAGGCTTTCTTACAGGTTAACCTCCATGCTATAAATTCAGACCCATTCTCTTCCCTGTTTTCACATGGATAAAGGAGGGAAATCTTCTTCGTCTTTTAAGCGGAACGATTGCACTTGTGCTAGTATCCTGCGGGTTGAAAACACAAGTCAGAGAATAGCATACGTATTGACCCTGCTGCATATAAAATTCATGGTTTCACATGAATTTTCAAACCTCTTTTGATCCATGCTCGCAGCTGATTTTAGCCTCTGATTTCCAAACTGTTGCCGACTAGCAGTCGAGCTTTGAGCATCAGGAGAACCTGGATTGTGCTGCTTGGTACTTTCTGCAGAGGCTGGCACCAAAGGTAAGACCCCAATGGACCCAAATTCTACAAGCCTATCCGGCGGATGCAACATGTCATTGGCATTGGCACTAGAGGATAATACTTTTTCAGAACCAGAGTGTCGGAGCTCCAAAGAACCAGATTTTCCAACACCCTGATTCATTGTTTGTATTTGTGCCAGCTCACAGCTCCTTCTCTCGGGTGAATTTGGCTCTAGGGGTGTAACAACGTGACCATTGTTGCGAGGAGATCTTGCTGGTGCTGGGTTCCTTCCCCTTGGTGTCAAGGACCTATCCTTGTAATAGTTCTGCAAAAATGATTTAAGCATAAAAACCACATTGAAACAGCAAGGTTCGACCAGAATTTAACAAGAAATAATAATAATAATAATGATAATAATAATAACAACAACCAACAGCAGCAAAATAACACCACGATGCATTGCACCAGACTGAATTTCATATTCTCATCACAAGTTTTAGAAGCTGAATTCAAAAGATTAGAATGAGTATACCATGCTAGGATTGGGGAAGTACGTCCCTGTTCCTCGAGGCTTTGGCACATCTTCCATTCCAAATCCAGAACCATGTATAACTGGTGAGTTCACAGGATAGTAGGCTTGTTGGGGGACAACACCATTAGCATTCATTGGGGAAATGGCATTCCACCTGAACGGCACCGACTTGCGTACTACATCCCATGAGTTCTTGCTCTGGAACTGAGAAACCAAAGCTGAGGAATTTGGAGGAACAGGTGTACTAAAGGCATAATCATAGAACCGCTGGCCATAACTCAAACTGCGCATGTTTGAATCATAATCTCCACAAAGATCAGACATTGAGCTCAAAACCTCCAGACTTCCTGCACTACTACTGGAAGATGGATAACCAGAATGTCCAGGATATAGATCCTCAGATGACCAAGCAGAATTTGATATCAATGGATGGGTTTTCTGTCCAACAGGGGACTGAACCCCTCGACTAGCAACCAACTGATTCACACCCATCTCCTCGCTGCCTGCTGGAAGAATGCCAGAACTAGCATTCTTTTTAGTAGAGTTGGAGTTTCCGGTCTGTTTGTGTTCCAATTTTCCATTTCTCATCTCTCCATTATCCAATGACGAGTTGCAGTAATAGAGATGGGGTGCATACCTTACACTTACACTACCTGACGAGGAAAATCTGTCCAGTGCACTTCGAGGGAATTTATGTGCATCATTTGAAGTTTCAAGACCTTGAATTTTGGAGGTTGCCAGGTCTTTAGCATCCCCTGTGAGACGAATTTCTGAAACACAAACAGAATTTGCAGAACCTTGCTCCTCACTAGAAGTTCCACTCAGATATGTTTCCCTCCCAGACATATTACCATTATTGACTTTGTTCAATGATCCCTCATTATCAGATCTACAATTCGCAGTCACGATGCTTGAATTTGAAGATTCTGATTCATAAAAGTTTAGATCTTCTTGACATGACTCTGTACCTGTACCTGAAACTGATGATGTCACACCAAATCCTCTGAATCTAGACAATGGAGTAGAATCTTGAACATCAGGCCGCTGCCCATTTCCATGCCTATTCAGAGTGTTTGAAAAAAACTTATGAAGTTCGTTTCCTATGCTTTCTTCTGGCTGGGAAAGAATCTGCCCTAGCTTCCGAGCCCCATAAGTGAAAGCACTTCTTATTCGGTAAAAGTTCCCTACAGAGGAAAAGTTACATCATTATTTATTCCTGTCGGTCATTTCAAGAATCACTAAACACTACAAAAACAAGATAGTCTAAATATCACAGTTACAATATCTAAAGAACAATTTCTGCTATTCTCAAAGAAAGTTCCAAGTTCAAATGAAAAGGATAATGGCATTTTCTGATGGAAAAATTATTCGACCTTTGCTCACACTGCGACCAAGATTATTGTTTTCTTTTAAAGGATCTACTATGTTTAGATGCTTTTGAGGGAATGTCCTTGAACTAGTCTCAAATCCCCTTGATGGAACTGAGAACATTTCCACACATTCCCTGAGAAAATCATTGCTAAGCAGTAAATCTCTCCCACCATTTTCAGGCGTCTCAACTGCATAATATAAGATAAAAGACATAAGCATCTTAATCATGTATAGAGCAGAACAAACAAGATCTAGCATGAAAGCAAAATGTTGATTCTTACCCACAATGTCTGGCAAGGAGGACAAATGGATCGGGCCATTCAAACTGATGCAGTATTTTTCCCAATCAAATTTGCTAAAGTAATCCAAAAACCTGTATAAAACCTGTAACATATTCTACTAGATAAGTTGTGAGATGAATTAGCTTACGGTGACAAAATCCTGCAGTACTCACCGCCAAAGGGCCATCTAGGGATGAGTGGAATAGATGGAAAATGTAGAGCACCAGAGTTTCCAAACCATAGGTAGAAATCAAGCCGTGATGAGCCCCAAGAATACGGCTCTCATAGTAGCACCAAGCCTTAATCAGTATAATACTATGTTTGAATAGATGATCTTTACCAATAAAACGATCAATCTGTAATAAACAGGTGCCTGCGTCAAAACGTTTCCTATACATACTGAAAGCTAAAAAATGCAGATCCTTCTTTCTATTTCCAGATGAACTGAGTTGTAAGAAATAACTTTCATTCACACCCAAATTTTAATTGCAACCTACCTGCTCAAGAAAGCACAAGGTACATATCCCCCCTAACTGATTGAATGAGATATCCACCACAATGTTCTGAATTAGACACTTTACAAGCTTAACCTGCCACCAGAAAAGCCAAATCTTAAGAAGGCCAACTGCATATGATACAAATGATTTCTGAACAGTGAATTATTACAAAATAAAATCATTTCAAATAATTCTCATGAGGAGGATCTCATATAATGGAAGAGCACAGAATATGTATTCACGTTCACTATTCTTCCTAATCAAATCTGGGATGGCAAAGAAAACATGCAGTAGAATCCTTACCATGAAAAAAGAACCCAACATGTTTTGATAAGGACATGAATGCACAATAATCTGTTTAATGAAATTAATCACCTACTCTCCACAGTCTACCTCATGAAGCAATAAGTTGTTCATACTCATTGTGAAGCAATTTCTTCACTGCTACCCTTACTACAGAGAGGGATTAAGTTGTAAGATAACCCACACCTTGATTCTTCAATCTGTCATTCTGACTCCCAGAGTAAAGTTGTTAAGTTCAGATTTTTTTTGTTGCTACTTTTGTGGTTTGGTGCTTTCTATAAGGTTACAATGACCATGGTTGGGCTGCTGATTGACTAAGCTCCCAATGTCTCTTTTATTTGCTTTTATGGGAATATCTACTTTTCTTAATTCTGTAGTAAATTAATTTTTCCTTTTCGCAAAACGAAAAACATAGGAATCCTTAATTCATCAAAAGAGAAAAGCATAGAAATGTCTCAATCCAATATGCAATGTCCGACAAAGTAATATTCAAACTACGGAAAAAACTGGCAAAGATGAAAACAAACATTGCACTACTCACAATTAAACCTTTCCTTTGGCGATCCATAACAGTTAAAAGTAAATCATGCTAGGGGGTGTATCTCCAATCACCTTATTAGTTACAGGGTATAAAAAAATAAAGAAAGAAAGGAGAAAACGGAAAATATTAACAACCCACAAAACAGTTCCTAACTTAGAGGCTTCAGCAAGATCAATTGGCAGAGATAAAATTCTTATATATAACAGCCCATATTTTGATAAATACAACCAGCCTGATAAGCTGCAACAAAGAATCTCTATTTGGAGGAAATAATACTTGGCTACAAAATCCAATAGTTATAGAATGAATAGTTGTGAAAATATCATAATGCACAAAGAAGAAGACTGAAGTCTAAGCTTATAAATTTAAAAGAATATCAGGAAAATAAAGATTAATGAACTTTGTATAAGTTTATGGTTGCACATGTCCATTATATACTTTCTATGCATGGAGCCAAAATTAGACAATGGGAGAGGCAAAGTCGCCTAACTTCAAAATTAACGACCTAATAAGTATTTAATCCTTTTTTTTTTGGTGGGTGGGTGGGTGGGTGGGGGTGGGGGGGAGGGGGCACGGCCAATTCCCGTTCCCTTAATTTCTCCGTCCTTGTTTCTATCGGAGCGACTTTTGCTTTATTTGCAGGATTCCCGTTCCACTATTGCGTGGGTAAAATCTTTGGTTAGAACATAGAAATCACAGGTTATTTTGCTTTTCCTTAAATAACATTCATCAAAATGAAAGGGATATAAATGTTAATGCATCAAAGACGTTTCCTTCTCAGTTTTCTGGTAGAAATGCAGCTAACACAAATGCTCAAGAAGGGGATACTCAAAATGAAATTAGATGCACATGTCAACAAAAAGAATAAAGAATGAAACAAACCTGATGTTAACGGGTTAGTCCCTTATGCATCAGAAAACAAATAATTTGAATAGGTAAAGATCTATCAGTTGAAGACAAACCTCAGCACGAATTAATTGGACATCCTTCACCACAAACTCAGCAGCAGTGTTATGCTCTTCTCTTTCAAGGACAGAACAGACATCATTGGCCAGAACCTCCTCAAATTTTAAGCCACCAAAGGCTGTTAAATCAATATCCCCATCAGGAAGATAGGTCTTCAAGGGAACAGATCCAAATGGAAATACCTGTAATAAATACAAGATAAATGATTAATATCCATACAAGCTGATCATCAATTCAAATGAATGCTTTTCTGTACATGATCACACTAACCGATAGCCACAAAACCAAAAAATGCTAAAAATTATTTAATGGGACATACATCACCACAGGTATTACTGAATAAAACGTAAATGTTACTGATATTACGGAAATAAGTGTATACATTGCACCATCATTAACAGCCAGCTCTACCAGATCTTTTGTTTCATTTCTTCAGGAACAATCACCAAGACTTTTTTTATTATTATGGGCATTACTAACAGCAATTCAATTCGTAATCTTAGCATTCAATGTGTAGTCATGAATAGTCTCATTTTTCAATTATTCTACCATTTCATTTTACCAAGTTCAACATTAGCCAAATTAGTCAACATTAATATGTCTCGAAGCAACAACTATATGCCATTAGTAACAAGTAGTTTTGTCGGTTTGTTGATTTGTCATATTCTATTCATGGAGTGGGTTGGATTGGTATTAATCTAAACACAACAAATTAATTTATTAAGTATAATATACTATCTAACAAGTATTTTGTATCAGGATTAGAAATTCTCTGGCTTGAATAGCCTCTTATTTATTACACGTGTTTACCATTTAGGTAGAATATCGTCACCCATTCTCAATAATGTCACTACAGATATTACTGAAATAAGTTATACCGGCATTTTGTTTCAGCTGCAAACATTAAATGACAAATTTCCAAACTGATTTTAACTGTCACATGCAATTGTTCTGAAGTGCTTTGCTAACTTGAAGTTTAAAACACCCATCAGTCACCTAAAGTAAATGAACAGTGTTTGATAGACTACTGATGTCGAACGCACAAAGCACCGTACATATAGGGCCAATATCATATCTAACTACCAATGGATGAGACATTAACTACACACGTCATTCATAAAATATAATATCAACGTGACAGAAGCCTCGTCCATGTGATACGAGTTTGCAATTTCCACTTGAATCGATTTCTACAACAACTACTAGTTGTTATCAACATTTCTCTTAGGAATAACAGGTTTAAGTAACAATAATAAACCCCACACCTTATAAATACTAAAATAATGATATCAATGAAACTTTTGGTAGCCAGAAACCACATTGCCTTAAACCGAATTAGGCGTTATTGAAGGAGCAAAATCAGCATCAAACCACCATCATTCTTAAATCTTAACTGTATCAACAAATACTAATCCTTTTCTCTTAGGTATCCAAAGTTCAAGCTACACAATAATTAAGTTAAAGCCATACTCCATTCTAAAAATCTTGTACTAGTAAATATATCAAATACAGTAGTAATTTCCACCTAGATTACTAGCTTCGCAATGATAACATTCTATGACATAAAAATAATAATAATGAAATTTTAGCACAATATTAAGTTAATTAAAAGCTTAATTAATGATTGTTTGGGCATAAACCTATTATCGTAGGCTGTTTTTTTTTTTGAGGTTCTTTGACGAATATAGTTTGCATTTATAAAAAAAAAAAAAGCTTAATTAATGTTGAATAACCTGACCTCGCAACCAAGATAATTTCTAATTAATCTCTGAACGTAATCAATAACCGCTTTTCTTCTCTCTTCTGAAACAACAGTTGGCTGGACACGGGCTATGATCCCCTGCGTGGCTTCCTCGGCCTTTCTCCAATACTCCTCACTAATCCCCGTTTGATTCGACGACAACGATGATGACCTGTCTCGTGACGAGACGCCGTTTGGTTCAGGCGACCAATCTCGGAGATCGCCCATCAAAAACATCAAAAGGAACCTCCGTACGGAAAAGATTTCCGCCGCCTCACGCCTGAACAAAACGTCCGATCACGCTCTTCGAGTCACCGCCGCCCTAATCCAACAGCCCCTTCTGATCTAAAGCACGGGGTTTTTATTTTGGCATGATCAGGGTTCTCGGGGAGGGGAGAGAAATAAATAAAACGACAGGGGAGGTGATGATAAAACGACGGTGAGAACTGTGGATTATATTTTTTGAAGGGAATTTTTTTTCAAATTTCGACAAATAATATAAATAAAAATGAATTTATGACTATGTATAAATGATATATTTTTTTAAAAAAAATTACCGGTGATAGAATATTATGTGTAAATTATATTTTGTATCGATATGACTAATATAGTAAGTGCTGTTGTTCATATAATTTTAAATAGTTGTTAGTTTATAATTTTGTGATCACACTAAATATTATTAGCGTCTCAAATAGCAGGACATCGTTTTAAAGTAACACCTTTTAAAAGTGTTTTGACGTTGTTTATTCCATCTGGCATGTTTTTTAATTTAAGGTAAGATGTTTCGAGAAAATTTGTTCAAGTAGACGAACTTAATTGGGGAGTGAGTTTACCATTTAGGAGTAAAGATTAAAATTTAATCAAGTTGAGTTATAAAAAATATTACTGTAGAGATATAGAGTTTTTGTCACGATTAATTTAGGGTATTGACCATCTAGAGAGGCTATGCCAACTTTGAATCTGCTCGACAATAATACCAAAGAAAAGAGTTATCAATTGTTGACAATGTTCGTATGAAATCCAAACTTTATTAAGTTTTTGTTATCATTGTTTTCTTCATTATTTGTTAGATTGTTATCAATTTATTATCGTAACTTTTACTTTAGTACTTTATTCATTGTATCAAACTATTATAATCATTGTTTATTTTTCTAGTTAATAAATATTGATTATAACAATTGATTCTTGAGTAATCCGTGTGGCGACAATACTCAACTTACTATTATATTATTTGTTCACCATATATACTTACATGCAAAAGATTTATCTTGATACTATTTTACTACATTACCAACGTATTTTTACCTCTTTTATTAAGCATTATCGCAAGTCGAACAATCGTTTATACAATATTTTGTTGTCTGTTGGATACTGATTAAATTTTTAAAGAGCGTTGTATGTATAAAGTAAAGGGATGTGAGTGTTATCGTCAAGTGGTTCTTGAGATGTGTCTGTGTTAGTATAGCAAGAAGTGGTAGCGTGGATGCCAAGGTTTAGGAAAATTATGATAAAGGTTGTGTTGAAGGTGATGGTTGGGTTCTAGAGGCAAGTTGTGAAATAGTTTGGATTCGCGGGTGCATATTTTGTGTTGAAGGTGATGGTTGGGTTTTGAAGTTATGAGTTGTATGATGGAAAGTTCAGTTGGAACCTTTGCCTCATGTTTAGATGTAATTGTTTTAGAAATTTAAAATAAACATTTTAAGAAAATAAAATACTAATATATTAAGTCATTTATATCTAATAGTGTGGAGATCAACTGAAAAATGATATTTCATTCAACTTCAGTTATATGACATATTACTATTTTTCTATAAAAACGAATGTCTTAAAATCACTCAAACTTAGAACTACCATCAAGTAATGATGGAGCAATATATATGATTGGGTGAAAAAATTATTTTATAGACCGGTTTTTTCATGTTATTGATGGTCTTTAGTCATTAAAAATTTGTCAATTAATTTATATATTTTTATGTCATTTTTTTAAGAGTGAATTTTCATTTTTTTATGCCATATAAATAGGGGGTGGTTAAATGAAAAATTATTACATGAACCCTTTCCACCACCTAAGATATGGTCCCAACCAATTAAATTAATACACATAATATATTTTTTCCATATCAAATTTACACATAAGCATTGGCCAAATCATCTAATTTAATGTCTTTGATTTAAAAAAAGAAAAAAAATATTATCAAAGATTTCTTGTGTCATCTTTCTCTTTGTTTTTTAAAATTTTCCTAATTATTTTTTATATAGATTTGGGGTTTAGGATTTAGAGTTTAGGGTTTATGGTTAGGGATTAGTGGTTCAGGGTTTAGGGTTAAAGTTGTGATTAGGGTTTAGGGTTTAGGGTTAGTGTTTATGGTTAGTATTTAGGGTTTATGGTTAGGGTTTAGGGTTAGGGTTAGGGTTAGGGTTTAGAGTTAAAGTTAGGGTTTATGGGTTTAGGGTTAAGGTTAGGGTTTAGGGTTAAGGTTAGGGTTAGTGTTAGTGTTTAGTGTTTATGGTTTAGGGTTAAGGTTAGGGTTTTGGGTGTAAAGGGTTCATGTAATAATTTCTCATATGAAAAAATTATTACATGAACCCTTTCTCCCACCTAAGATATGGTCCCAACCAATTAAATTAAGACACATAATATATTTTTCATATCAAATTTACACATAAGCATTGGCCAAATCATCTAATTTAATGTCTTTGATTTAAAAAAGAAAAAAATATTATCAAAGATTTTTTGTGTCATCTTTTTTTAAAATTTTCCTAATTAATTTTTTATATAGATTTGGGGTTTAAGATTTAGATTTTAGGGTTCGTGGTTAGGGATTAGTGGTTTAAGGTTTATATGATTTGGGGTTTATGTGGTTTAGGTTTAGGGTTTATGTGGTTTAGGTTTAAGGTTTAAGGTTAGAGTTAGTGTTTAGGGTTATGTGTTATTGTTTAAGTTAGGGTTTAGGGTTAAGGTTAGGGTTAGGTCTTAGGTTTAGGGTTTAGGGTTAATGTTTAGGGTTTAGGGTCAGGGTTAGGGTTAAGGTTTAGACTTAGGGTTTAGGGTTAATGTTAGGGTTTAGGTTTAGGATTAGAGTTTAGGTTTCGGGTTTAAGTTTTAGTGTTTAGTGTTTAGTGTTAGGGTTTATGGTTTATGGTTAGAGTTAGGGTTTAGGGTCAGAGATTAGAAAAAAAATTAATTAAAAAAATTGAACAATAAAGAGGAAGACAACATAAAAAATCTTTGGTGATATTTTTTTTCATTTTTAAATCAAATGCATTAAAGTGGATGATTTGGATGATGCTTATGTGTAAATATGATATGAAAAAAATATATTATGTGTCTTATTTTAATTGGTTGAGACCATATCCTAAGTGGTGAAAAGGGTTCATGTAATAATTTTTCGTGAATATGATGTGAAAAAAATATATTGTATTGTCTTAATTTAATTGGTTAAGACTATATCTTAGGTCGGTTCCATGCATGTAATAATTTATGTAATGTATTTTCCTCAAAAATTATTACGAACCGGTCATTGTATGAAAGCCTCCTACTATTGCATGCCACCTACACGTGTCAAGTGTGTTGAAATAGGTACTCCTGTCCTGTCCTGTCCTGTGACCATATCCTAGCCTTGGTTTGTTTGTAGTTTGGATTTTATTCTCCTTTTTGAATAGGGACCAGTCTCTCTGTGTTTCCTTTGTGGGATGCCACGTAACATATGGATGAGTCACCACAACATTTGTATCCATCTTATTTCCTCCGATCCTCATCTTCAACTCAGGTCGTAAGAAAGAAACTCAAGATACTGAAATTGGAGTCAATGATGACGAGTCAAAAGTCGCGAACAAGGAACAATGGAGGACATTTTAAAAAACCAATAAGATAATAATATTTTACAGATATTCTTAAATTATCTATAAAGGCTTGGGGTCGAAAAATTTACACAAGAATTAAATTTATGTGTAATTATAGTCTTGGGCTAATAATCTTTTTTCTCTCCCTCGTCGTCTTTAACTTATATCCTCACGTGTTTCTCTGTTTTTTTAGTATGTTTTATGTTTTGTCTTATGCCTTTGTTATATTTTTATATTATAAAAATCACATTTAATTATAATTTACAGAATTATTGATTAAAATTGCATTTTTATGTTGTTTCTCTTTTTCTGTTGCTCCATGTTAATGCTCTGTTCTAGATTTGTATGTTAGCTTTTTCAAGTTTTATTCATGCATTTTGTGGTTCACTTCTCTGCCTAGTTTGATTGTTATATCTTTTTGTTGGTTTCGTTAGATATAAAGGTTATTATTTAAAAAATAAAAAATTTATAGTTTATTTTAAAATCTAAATTAATTTATATAGTATAAGTAGAAAAACGTCGCTCGCACGTGACGATTTGAGGAAGAATGCTATGTGTAGATGATGTTCTCTATTTTTTAATTTTTCTTTTATAAAATTTAAAGAAAGAACACCACTTAACATGGCATTTTCCTATCTGGACTATAAAAATTAACATAGATTGTTGTGAACGTTGGTAAGATAAAATAAAAGAAAGAGAATAGAGAAGAATTGAAGAAGCTTTAGATTAAGCAAATACTGTGAAAAGATGATTCATACATTCTTGCCTTAACTTTCTGGGAATTTAAAACTAGCTCTGTTAATAACAAACAAAATCAGTTAGCCGTTTAGGAATCTTTTTCTCTCTGTACTCTCATCCTACAACATGTATATTTTGAGGTAATTTGTCTTCTTTGATAGTACTAGCTAATGTTAGTATCTAGAGACTTGGGATAACATTCTCTTCTAACGCAGTATTTCTTCATTTCTTAACATTACCTTCCCCTAACAAAGGATCCTTGTCCTCAAGGTTCGGTGTTTCCTTGCGAGCTGTTAGCTCCAGCTGCTCATCTAGTCAAGATATAAGAGTGATCTGATGTGTTGATTGTCCCTTGCATTGATTGAATTGCGAGATATGAGATATTGGATGAACTTGAGTCGTCTCTGGCAGTTCCAATTTATACGTCACTGGTTCAATCTTCTTTTTGATCTTGTAGGGTCCAAAAAAATTTGTTCCAATTTTTGTAATTTTTTTTAGTTTCAAGGATAATTGTCTATAGGGTTATAGTCGAACCCACAACCATTCTCCTATAGGGTTATAGGGTTATTCTCACTTGTGCTTGCCAAAGGTTCTATTTTGATTCCTTCAAGAGTAGGTCTCTTTTCTGCAATTGTTGATCTAATCGAAGGTTATAAGTGTTTCTCGCTGCATAATCAGTCAAGGTGAGTGGATCCTTCATACAATGATTTGAAAGGCATCATCCCCGTTGAGACTTGGAAGGCGATATTATACCAATATTCAACCCATGTCAAGTATTTCTCCCAAACTCCGAGATCATCCCCTACCATGCACCTCAAATACATTTTTAAGCACATGTTTAGAGCTTCAGTTTGTCCATTAGTTTGTGAGTGGTAGGCTGAACTCATGCACAATTTTGTGCCTTGTTATCGAGCTAATTCAATCCATATTTTTCTTGTAAAGATTCGATCAATCGATGATGAAATCTATAGAAATATCTTCAAATGGTCATATTTCGTCAATCGATCAATTACAACTATTATTGTTTCTTTTTCATTTGACTTTGTCAAACCAATGTTAAAATCTATAGAAATATCTTCAAATACTTGTTGTGGGATAGGAAGGGGTTAGAGCAAACCTGCTAGAGTTAAACTTTCGGCCTTCATCCTTTGATATATTTGGTAATTCCCCACAAACTGTCAAACATCTTTTCGCAGACCTGCCAATATTCCAAGGTGTTTTCCGATGAATGAGTCGTGAAACTCTCGCAACAATAATAATCGAAGGGCTTGTTCCTTAGAGATCATAATTCTTTCTTGCTTCAATATTAACTAATCATGTTTCTGCATATTCTTGATCGAGCAACTCATCTCTTTCCAATTTCTTTTTTAGCTCTTGTAATTTTACATCGTGATGGTTAGCCGCCTTGATATCTGCTATCACTTTAAATGTTGGTCGTGTTAATAAAATCAAGCTTGTAGGCCATTCTCTATATAAAGCATCCTCAATTGAGTTAAACTTTCCCGAACGATACAAATCTCGAAATCATACCTTACTAGCATTGCAAGCCATTTTTGTTGTTCTGGAGTTTGAATGGTTTGTTGTGTTAGCTTTCTTAAAGATCTTTTATCTGTAATAACCATGAATCTTCTTCCTACCAAATATTGCATCCACTAGCGTATTGAATGGGAGATGTCATACATCTCTCGGTAGACCTGGCAAACTTGATCTGAGAACCAAAAATTAAACCGAAATCCGAATCGAAACCAAAACCGAAACTAATGATTTAGCGTGATTCAAAATCCGAACCGAAACCGAAATCGAAACTAATCCGAATTTTAGAAGAACCGATATAGACCCGTAATCAATTTGATCAAAACTGATTTTTACCCAAACCGAAAGCAACCAGAAATTAACTTGCTCAAAACCGAACTAAAACCGAACATCAATATGATTTTAACCCAATAATTGAGTCAAAGTGAATGAATAATATACTTTTACTATTTTTTATTTTTTAACAATATGATAAATAATTAAATAATATATATTTTATTATCTTTTTTATTATGATAATATTGATTAATCACTACATCTGATAATAATTTAATTTTTAAAATTATATTTCCTTTTTTAAAAATTAATTTATTTTTTGTTAAAATTTTAGGTGTTATAAAAATGACAAAAATGTTATTAATGAATCCATGTATTTACAAAAATGACATTATCCCTTAAATTTCCATTACTGACTTTAGTCGAATAAAAGTTGAGGCAAAAATTTTCAAAACAATTCCAATATGAAATAAAAAGATATATTTTTATAAGAATATATGATTAATTCTATATAGAATATAGACGATTACATTTATACTTAAGTCCAACTCAAACCAAATTAACCTGAAAATTCAAAGATCGACCCGATCCGACCCGATCCGAATGACCCGACATGGACCTGACCCGAAAACAACCGATTCGATATTGACCCAACCTAAAAATAACCGATCCGATATTGACCCGAATCACCGATCTGATATCCGAACGGAACCAAATTATTATATAACCGAATTAAAACCGAAATCAAAACCAAAATCGATCCGAACCGAATCTAAACCGAATACAAACAAACTCGAAATAAACCGAACCAAAACAATCCGAACCGAATGACCCGTTTTCCACCTCTATATCGCGGTGATACATAGAGGTGACCTGCATCGTTGGATTCATCTTTTGGCTAAAATGCACTAGAGGTTTGTTGTCCTACATTAATACAGATCCAATTTCAACCCCTAGTGCATCAATCTACAACAAAAAGGTTGATTAAAATCTAGTAGTCCCAACACTGAAAATGAACTCAATTGTTCTTTCAAAGATTCAAAAGCAATTTGCGCTTATAATGTACACTCGAATTGCTCCCCTTTTCATAGTAAATATATTATTGGTGTGGCCCAAGAAACTTTCGGTAGTAACCCATTAGCGCCAAGAAACCTCTTATTTCTATGATTGTCTTTGGCTCAGTAAACTATCGGATCACTTCCACCTTGCTTGATTCAACAACCAGCCCTTTCTCAGAAATTATATGCCCCAGGTAGTCAACACTTTCTTGTCCAAAAGATACACTTTGACCTATTGGCCACAAAACCATTACTTTTCAACGTTTCCAATACCTTCTTAACATTCTCTAGGTGTTGCTATCATTCCTTATTGTAAACAAGAATATCATATTAAAAACCAAGACGAATTTTCTTAAATATGGTCAAAATATGTTGTTCATGGTGGCCTGAAACATTGAAGGGGGGTTGGTCAGCCCGAACGACATAACGTGGAATTCATAGTGACCCTCGTGGGTGAGAAATGTTGTCTTGTGCACATCCTCGGTTTTCACACGTATTTGATGGTAACCAGATAACAAATTAAGTTTGGAAAAATAATGCGATCCATCTAACTCGTCGAATAATTCTTCCGCGGTTGGAATTGGGAACTTATCCTTGAGGGTGATCGAATTTAACGCTCTATAGTCAACACAAAATCTCTACGTATTGTCCTTCTTTACTAGCAACACTGGCGAAGAGAAAGGGCTATGACTCATTTGTATCAGCTTATTCTCAAGCATTTCTTTGACTTGTCGTTCTAATTTGCCCTTTTGAAAGTACGGGTACCTATAGGGTCAAACATCGACTGGCTTACTAGTAGGTTCAAGATGAATTGCGTGGTCAAATTCTCTAATCGAGGGTGTTAATTTTCCTTTAACAAACACCTCTTTGAAACTATCTAGTAGATATTGCATCCCTTTCTTCTCATTCCCCTAGTTTAGCTCTGACTACGTGTAATTAAAAGTATTCAACCACAACCTTTTTTTCCATTATCTGACTCAATGACTGAAATCGTACCAATTATGGGCTTAAGTTAATTTCTCCTTGCCAATAACACATTGTCTCCCTTTGCCGGAACTCAAAGGTTAGCTTGTAGAAGTTCATCGTGATTGGTCCCGAGGTGGCCATCCAAACAAACCTTAAAACCATCCTAGTTCCTTCAAGCGGTAGAGCATAGAAATTTATGACTAACTCTATGCCTTAGATGAACATTTAATTTCAAGTCTCGAACACACCCTTCATTATGTATCTTTTGTTAGAAAATAGGTAGTTAATCCAAGAATAAAAAAATAATGATAATAAAACAGTATAAAATTATTATTTAACGAACAGTAAAATTATAACAAAAAGAAATAAATTTCGATCAAACTCATTTGAAAATGATAAGTCAGAATCGTGTTGAGGCCTGCACAATTGCAGTTTCCTTATTTTATTCAAATTTATACTAATAATAGCCATTATCTTCCCATTATCCAAAAATATCATGAGAAGTTATAATCGCTCCTATATATGTATTTCAACTGAATACAAACTCCTTTTGGATATTAAAAAATAAAATAAATTAAGGAAAATTATTCATAACGGCTAAAATATCCGTAAGCCCATAAAGGGCTTGACCGGTCCGAACATTTGCATCACCCACGTCATGCACCGCAACCAAGAGTTAAGTCATTCAATGAAAACTATGTCGGTAAGTGTTTATAAATACTTCCCACTTCATTAATCACACTAATGTGGGATAAAGGGGTTCTTCATTCCTTATTTTATTCTTGACCTTCTTACTTTGAGCATCAATTTCTCATTCATCACCCAACAATTTTAAGCATATGAGCTACCGTTGTAAAGATCTTGCAGAATAGAATAGGAATCAATAATTTCCTTATTCGAATCATCATATTTACACTTCCAAAAAATGCTTAAAATATGGTCATTTGTTCACTATTTTCCAACAATCCCCCACATGAATGAAATTGATTTTTTTATCAAAACATTTTGGCACAATGTGGTGATAGGATCTACTATTAATAGATGCATAGGATAGGTAGATGTCCACATTTGAACATTCCCTTGTGAAAGTATATTTACTTTACTAGCTAATCAGTAGACGCGATGTCCTTGAACTGTCAGTCGTTGATGTAAATTATGACATACTTCACACACCTATTTCTCTGACAAGATATAAAACTCTTATCGTTATGCCATTATGGCTATGGACATCTCTTGGTTCTACAAGAGTATGAAAGAACTATGCCCAATAGTCTCTTTAAAGCGGCCCCACTTCACTCTCATATAAGTGATTCATGTTGCTCGGCTTACCGAAGCACACAATGGTCATTAAAAGCTTTTGCTTAACCTTTACTAAACTTTTGTCACTGTTCACATCATAGGAATGGACTTGGGGAGGAACCCCCACAATGACCAAACATGTCTATGCAATTAGGTTGTCCCTTTAAACCTAGATCTTGGGATCTCCAGTCAACTATGTATGTTTTTCCTTCACATAGCGGCTTTATTTTTCATGGGCTTTAGTCACATTCCTTTAGATGTTTTCTCAACTTGATCTCAATTTAACCCTTAGGTTAGTGAATCCATAATGTTATCCTTTGATCAGAAGCGATAACTCTATTTGAGATCAGTTGTTTAACGGTATCAAATTGATGATACATACGTCTCAAACTATGTGCTCAACCAATAATCATTATTGGCACATATTCAAGCCATTCATGAGTATCTTACAAGACATTTTAAATTCATTTGACCTTTTCTAAAATTTTCTGGATCTCAAACTCAGATTCTATTTTGAATCTAGTTGTAAGTGTTTGTCTTGAGAAAACACATGATATAGCCTATTCATTTGATGCCAAAACATTCACTTATATCGAAGAATCTTTATGGAATAATGCTTTACAATTTTGAGTATCTCTTGAGATATCTCAAAATTTTCACAATTATTATCCAGGGTTTGACCTTGGATTATGTTGTGAATCTGCTTAAACTGCTCACAGTGAAAGCACTACTTTGTCTAATACAATACACTTAGATTGTATATGATATTTGCATATTCCATTTCAACTACTATTGGCTTGTATTTGGAGTTCTAACTATACCAGAAACATACTGGCCAAACTTCTTTGTTCATGTAGTGTGACTTTGTCAATATGAGACATTCAAGTGATTGTTTGATTTGGATATTAAGAATAAAATCTATCAATCTCATATCAATCTTTAATTGATAGGTCTTTGGTATATTTACCATTTCATTATACATCATCAACATAGGATCATATATCCTAGTTGGTCTGACAAATCATCCTTTGTCACACTTGTTATCATGACAATATCTTTGTTTCAACTGTTTGTTAAACATGTGAATTCTTTCTCATATCCATAGTTCGCTTTACGAAACTTGAATAAACTTCTCTAGGAAGTACATTTAAAGAATGAGTCATTCTTTTTCATTATCATATTTTCCTACAAAAATTGATATTCGTTGCTATATTTCAGATAGCCAATGAAAATATAGTCTACTCATTTTCATTTTCTTTGGTAATGGAATATTACCTTGGTGTGACACCCCCCACATTTTTATGTAGTTGTAGGAAGGCTTTATTTCCTTCCATAACTCATAAGGTGTCTTAAAGTTAGTTGATACAACAACCCCCACATGTTAGGCACATTCTGAAGATTTGATTCTTTTAGAAGTTATCTTCAAAATATTGTACCTTTGGATGTTGCAACATTACTAACAAAGAGTTTCTCCTTAAATTAATCAATTTAGGTTTCAACATCCTTCTTATAAGGAATAATTTCCTTATATCAGTTTTGCTTTTAAGCAAAATTAAATTGTTCTATCGTGAAGGTAATAAATTTCCTTCAAACAATCGTTCGCCATATCAATTATTATGATAAAATTTTATCATAATATTGATCTCATTTGGATGTAGTCCAAAGACTTATTCCATATCTCATAACAATTGAAGCATTTTCTCATGAAATTTATCTTCTTGAGATATACCGCCTACTTTGCGGCTTGAAGTCATTTTTGACTTTCAATATATTCGCTCTAGCAATATTTTAATAGTAATATTTGTTTAGCAAAATATGGTAACCATATTTACCTCATCCTCTCTAGCGCTAGGAGGATTTTCTTTTGACCAAGTTCATCATGATCATATATACAATATCTTTGTTGTCTAATTTTGAAAATTTTCCTCATGAATTTCACTGATTGTGTCACGTGGACACAATCAAACTATTATAAATTTGTTAAACATCAGAAATTTAGTCAATGACTAAAAATCATAAACAAAATTATAATTTCCAACTTTTGTTATATGATAGGGTTTTAGTAAACTAGAACCTAAAACAAAAGTTCACACGATTTTAATAGAAAGAATAATTATAAATAGTGCACTAGGTAGGTAATCTATGATAAGAGAGGTGGTGCTAGGCACACTTAAGAACCAAGTTTTTTCAAAGAACCAATCCTAGAAATGCACTTTTAATATTTCTTTCAATCACCCGTTTATGAAAGTTTTTGAATTCATTCAAGTATGAATGGTCAATTAAGTCACTGTCTTTGATTCACCATAATTTGGAATCAAACACTAAGAATTTCTTAGAACCAACATCTTCCATTTACGGTCCAATAACCCTCATAATTCTTAAGCCAATTTTAAACACTGTGTATTTCATAACATACATCAGAATAGGCCTTAAAAATTTAACATAGAGAATAAATTTCTTTTATGCTTTGATTCAAGACCTTGGTCAAATCAAACATTATAGAATTTGTAACTAATGTTACTTCTATTAACAAATTCTGTTAAAATAGATTTGTTCATTTTGTTTGAAAAAGAGAAAAAAAATTATTTATTGTATTTCAATTTTCAATATTCACATGAAATGAATTCATTGATTTATTTTTAGTTAGAATCATGAAAGATTCCCAAATAAATCTAATAATAAGATTCTCTGAAAAAAAAATTTGTGATTTATTTTCATTTCAAAAATAGAATCAATGCAAGATTCTATCAATGAAATAAATTCATTGATTTATTTATCTTATATCTTCATTTAAAATATTAGGATTAATGACAATTAAACCCAAATAAAGATATCAAAGCAAATTAATTCTAAAAGAATTAGTCCTTTGTTTTAAATTTCTTTGATTGTTGTTTGGAATATCTAGTAAATCCGTTAAACGATAGAAAATAATTCCCAAAACGAATTATTTATGAGATCTTTGTTTCCAAAACAATCAAGAAATTTTGTGTTTACACTTTCTCAAAAAAAATTATTAATTAAAATAATAATCCAAAGTGTTTCCAAACATAAATAATAATTATCTCAATAATTATTATTTCACATAAAAGGATATTCCTTTTCATGTTATATTCAACATTAAGGTCAATATTTATTTTTGAAATAAATAAAATTGCCTTAAACATAATAATATCAAAATATTATTATCAAATTAATATCATAGTTTATGATATTAAAATTACCATAATACATGAACACATGTATTCATTATATCATTAAGGAATCTTACCTTAATGAAATATTCGAATATATGGTATTATCACAAATATACCATAAACTTATTTAAGGAATCCACGATTACCTTAAATTTAAATATATGGTTTTAATATTACCATATATTATATCAAATAAATAATTTAATTATATATTAAATAAATGCTTTATTTGATCAATAGACAATAATATCTAAAGCCAAACCCTTATTTCCATGAATAAGGTTTTATTAATACATTGCAATCATGTATTCACTTAAGGAAAAAAATTAAATTTACCATATCCATTGTTTCTCTTTTAATAAAGGAAACAAATCCGGAATTAATTATAATTCCAATAAATCAAAAATTAAATTTTCGTTTATTTGATTTTGATATTTCACAAAATCTGTAATCTCGGTTATTTTTTATGATAATTTATGTTAAACAAATTTGTCCTAATTTTGAGATTTTTAGCAAACCCGTTTAAAAATGGCAGGATAATTTTTGAAACAAATTATTTACTTTATCTTTTTATTCTAAAGAATCATTCACTAGGTTTAAAAAATATTTAAACCACCCGAAGGAATCGTGATCAATTTCAATTGATCATGGAAATAGCTTTCCATTTGTTGCTCCTATAGCTTTTCAAAACAGTTTTGCCGAGATTCATGGCAATATGCCAAGATATCACCTTGCACACAAATAGCTACCACATTTTGGAAACCTCGTGATTGGAAACAAAACCACCATTCACATCTTGAAATTCTCAAAATCCATGGTCGGCATCTCCAATTACAAGAGCAATTTCTTCTCTCAATTGATTTTGCCAAAACAACAATGTCTACGTGGGTGGCAAAGCAATGGATTCGTTCCCTCCAAAGAAGGATGTTTCGCACTCGTCGACAATCTCCCTGGCATTCGACTGTTGCCTTGAATCAGTTTTTGAATCGTGAAGAAAATTTCTTTTCTCCCGATACACAGTGAACAAGAACCACGAACTTGGATTTTCATTATCTGTTCTTATTGGATTTAATTCTAAATCTGTCTTAAGATTGTTAAAAAATAGATAGTTAATCCAAGAATAAAAAAATAATAAAACAGTATAAAATTATTATTTAACAAACAGTAAAATTATAACGAAAAGAAATAAATTTCGATCAAAACCATTTGAAAATGATAAGTCAGAATCGTATTGAGGCCTGCACAATCGCAGTTTCCTTAAGATAGATTTTCTGTCACTCCGATGGTGCTGAGTTTAGTGGTAGTCTGTCTCCCAAGATACAACTAGAGGAATTCCAACAATAGCACGGTTTTTGAGATGTGAGATAGGTTTGAGAGATGATTTAAAATTGATGAATCAATCTCATATTTATAATAGAGAATTAGGACAACATTGAGCAACCTAAATGAATTTAAAATTTGAAATATTAGGGATAATGCTAATTATCTAGTATTTTAAATTAAATTAAATTCAAATTTATACTAATAATAGTCATTATCTTCCCATTATCCAAAAATATCCTGAGTAGTTATAACCGCTCCTATATATGTATTTCAACTGAATACAAACTCCTTTTGGATATTAAAAAATAAAATAAATTAAGGAAAATTATTCTTAACGGCTAAAATATCCACAAACTCATAAAGAGCTCGACCAATCTAGACATTTGTATCACCCATATCGTGCACCCCAACCAAAAGTTAAGTCATTTAATAACAACTATGTCGGTAAGTGTATATAAACACTTCCCACTTCATTTATCTCACTAATGTGGGATAAGGGGTTCTTCATTCCTTATTTTATTCTTGACCTTCTTACTTTGAGCATTAGTTTCTCATTCATCACTCAACAATTTTGAGCATATGAACTACCGTTGTAAATATCTTGCGGAATAGAATAGGAATCAATAATTTCTTTCGAATCCTCATCTTTACACTTCCAAAAAATGTTTCAAAGATGATCATTTGCTCACTATTTTCCAACATCTTTTTCCCGTTTGCCATAAGAACTCAAAAGTTTAGTGCATCGGTGATGGTCAATCCCAAATGTTTTGCCACCCTTGTTTGTACAAAGTTATGAGTGCTCCCCCCATCAATGAGGATCCTTATGTCTCTTTCCTTGATTTTCCCTAGGACATGTAAGGTGTAAGGAGTGAAACATTCGGCTAAAGTATTGAAAGACACCATTGATTACTCTCTCAGAATTATTTGGACCGTTTGATTCTATTTCTTCTCCTTTCAGTTCCACTTTTCCCTCGTCCCCATCATTGAACATGAATAATTGTGGATCCTTATACTTGTGTCCTGGAATGAATTTGACATCATAATAATAGCACAATCCCTTCTCTCGTTAACTTTGGGCTTCGGTCATAGAAATCCTCCTTGGTTGACCACCGCTGGAAGGAAATATTGGTGTCTCCGTTGGTGGGGGTCTTCCAAGCATCCCTTTAGGGTTATTCATTGGTTTACCAGTGGGGGTGAGCAATAATGGAGGTAATTTGGATCTCAACCTTCGTTTTAGTTGCTTTATATTTTCCCTGAGTCGAGACTCATAAAAACGGGCCAATGCCACCACCTCATTCATACTCATAGGTCGTTGGGCCAACACTTTATTTTTTATATCTGGTCAGAGCCCCGATATAAAATATTGGGTAAAAAATCTTTCTAATAGATGACTAGTTCTTAACGTCATATCCTCAAAGCATGTCTGGTATTCTTCAACTTTGGTAGTCTATACAAGCTTGGATAGTTGTCCATATGAGATTCAATCTCTGTAACTAGGTGTGTTCAAAAATACCCGACCCGGATGACTCGACTTGCCGACCCGCCTAAAAAAATCCGGGTATTTTTTAAGAAAATAAAAAAAATTTGGGTCGGGTACCCGACCCGACATTTCCCGGGTCGGGCCCAGGTAATAAATTTTAAAAAAACTGGGTACCCGGATATTTCGGGTACCCGTATATTTTATAATTATTTATTTATTTATATATTAAAATATATTAAATTAATTAAAAGAATTAAAACATTTGCTTTACTCAATACTCATTTTCTTATCACTGTCGAGTACCCAACGACCGACATCCTCCTAAATCCCTAATCTCCAATTCTTCAAAAACTTGTGCTCCTCCCGACGATAAAGATTGACGGACAGCAACGTCCTGTGCTCCTCTCGACTTCAATCCTCCTGCGGTCAACAACCAAGCACAAACACCCCATCAACAAATAGACAATTGGGTAAATAAAAACTCCTAACTTGTTTTATTTCAAATCTTTTTCTCTTAATCTTTTTCTGGAAATTTTATATTAGAATTTTAATAGAAAAAAATGAGTAGAGTTCAGCACTGTACATTGCCGACTTATCAATATGATTTGTTTTGGCATTTTGATTAGAATAGATTAGTACATTTTGATTTGATATTTTTCTGGAAATTTTACAGTAGAATATTAATAGAAAAAATGAGTAGAGTTCAGCACTATGTACATTGTCGACTTGTCACCACTTACTGATGGGTTGCACGAGAGGACAAAATCATTTACTTTCCAACGGTTAAGATGAAGAAGAAGTTGCCAATCAAGGTCACCCCCTTATGCAACTACCGGTAGTTTAGCACATTCATGAAACACAGTGCAAAAGAATATGATATATAAATATAATATATATAGTTTCATTGGATTGATATAACCAGACAGAAACTTTAGAAGTTTTATCCCTACACCAAAAATGAGTCATTGGGAATAGAATTTGTACTACTGCATCTAAGCAATGATCTTTTAAAAAGATGGACTGTGTATTATGGTATTAGTTCTCATGTTACAATCCTTTTGTTAATAGCAGTAGTGGTCCTTGGGCTTTTTTCTTTGGTCCTTCTGTATTGAATGCAAACGCCAAGCGGGGATCATGTAATCTAACTCACATGCCTATATGATGCAAAAAAATTTGAATAGATTAGACTTTTAATCTTTAAAACAGAGTGGTTTTAGACTTTTAGTATACATATATTATTTAGTATACATATATTTTAGATTAGTGATTTTTTTCTTACATTAAAATTAATGGTTGATTTTTTCTTTCAGGTTATGTCGATGATAGGAGAAAATACCAATGACATTGAGCTATCTTCCTCAGCTGAGTCGTCTAAGGACTCGCAAAAGACTAAAGCGGTTGAAATAGAGACTACAATTAATGCAAGAAACAAAAGAAAGGGAAAAAAGATTGTTGATACTTCAACAACTAAAGGAGGCAAAAAGAAAAAAAAGTTTCTTCTACTTGAGATCACTTTAAAGCAATCGAGGGTGATAAAGAACATGCTAAATGCATTTATTGTGCACGAAAAATAACTTGTGCATCTGTCAATGGAACTAATGCAATGAAGTGTCATACTGAACGGTGCAAGAAAACCTCCTTTAACTTGGAAAAAACACAAACAATCTTAGATTTCGAGTCCAAAACGAAGTGCAACGTTGATGGGACCATAGAAACTGTTAGCATTCCTAAATTATGACGTTTTGATCAAGAGAAGATTAGAGAATCATTCGCTAAAATGGTGATAATTGATGAGTTACCATTTAGTTTTGTTGAGCGTGAAGGATTCTGTATGTTCTGCAAGATCATCATTCCTGATTTTATTCCTCCTTCACGTGCTACTATAATAAGAGATTGATATTCTTTGTTTATCGAAAAAAGAAAGACGTTGAAAGAATTTTTCAAGAATTTATCCTCGAGGGTATGCCTTACCACAGATACATGGACATCTGCTCAGAATTTATCGTATATGTGTCTTACTGTTCATTTCATAGATGATTCTTGGAAATTACGTAAGATGATCATCAATTTTTGTCTGATTGCCGGTCATTTTGGGGAACTTATTGGTAGGACAATTGAAAAATGTTTATTAGAATGGGGCCTTAAGAGAATCTTGACGATAATGGTTGATAATGCTAGTTCGAATGATTTGGCGATCAAGTATTTGAAGCAAATTGTCAACTTGTGGGATGGAATTGTGATGGATGCTCAATTTTTTCATATGAGATGTGCTGCACATATTCTGAAATTGGTTGTTAAAGATGGGCTGAAAGATGTTGATGATTCTATTATGAAAGTACATACTGCTATGAAATATGTGAGGTCTTCCCCTGCAAGACTACAAAATTTTCAATCTTGTGTTGAAGAAGAAAATATAAATAGCAAATCTCTTGTTTGTTTGAACATTGAAACAAGGTAGAATTCTACCTATTCCATGCTCAAAAGTGCTTTGGTGTTTAGAAAGACATTTAAAAATATGAAGACGAAGTGCATTCCTTACACAAAAGAGCTTAGGAAGGTTGGTGGTCCTCCTGATGATGAAGATTGGGACAAAGTCACTGTTTTCTTGCCTTTTCTTAAGATCTTTTATGAGGCTACATTGAGCTTCTCTGGATCAAGGTACGTGACTGATAATAATTTTGTTGAAGAAATATTTGATATTGGGTATACGATTAATTGTTACCTTAATGACTCAAATGTTGGAATTAGAAGCATGGCAAGCCAAATAAAAGGTTAAATTTGATAAGTATTGGAGGAATGCTAACAATGTGAATGTGTTGATGTTCATTGCTTTAGTTCTTGATCCTAGGCATAAGTTAAGATATGTTGAGTGGATCGTTCTCTGTTCTTTTGATCCTACCAACTCTTTTATTTTGTGTCAACGAATTAAAGACACTTTGACATCGTTGTTTGATTTTTATGCTTCTTCGCAACCTTTAACCTCACAAATTAAATCTTGCTCTATGAATGTTGTTGATCATGATGATGGAGGAATAAGAAAGTTAAAAGGAACAAACTTGAGAAAAGATTTTGTGACTGAGATAGAATTATATGATACTTCTGAAACAATTGAGCTAGACAAGTATTTGGGGAATAAATGTGTTCGTGAGAGTGCGACTAATAATTTTGATATCTTGTCTTGGTTGTCTATGCAAACAATGAACTACCCTATTCTTATGAGAATGACACGTGATATACTTGCAATTTCGGTTTCTACTGTTGCTTCGGAGTCTGTTTTTAGTACAGGAGGGCGTGTGCTTGATTTCTCTCGCACCTCTTTGACTCCTAGGTTGGTAGTGACTCTTATTTGTTCTCAAGATTGGGTTCGTACTTCTCATAGTGCTATAATGATTGAGGAAAGCTTGCAAGCATTGGAAAAGATGGAAGAAGGTTGGTTTTTAATTTCACTTTTAGATATTAAAATATTTATATTTTAAAATTTATGTAATACATTTTAATGATTTCTTGCTTGAAATATTTGATGTAGAAATGCCAGATTTAACTTTGGAGCAATCGACTATTATCATTGATGAGACAAGTGATGTTCAAGACGTCACATATGAAGATTGAAAAGTGATGCCCATAGACAGTAAGCATTAAACTTTAATAAGAAATTAGATTTTAGTTATATTTTCTTTAATTAAAGTTATACTTAATATTTCTTTTGATGAATGTTTAGTTATGTTTTTGTTTTGTATCTTGGTATTTGGTAAGACATTAGTTGTTATAGGTTCTAACCTCGTTTACTTACATCTAATAAAAGGAATGTTTGCAGGATAAGGAGAATAACAAATGAAGAAAAATGACCATGGACCATGATTCATGAGTGTAGGATTTTTATTCTTTTTTGTTGGTTGAAACTAAAAAGTTGATTATATCTACCTTGTTATGAACTTTTATGTTTTATTTGTAATTTTATATTATGGATTTTGTATTTTTAAATTTAACTCATTTGGATTATGTAATTTGGATCTAAATTTATGTTTGGATTATGTAAGTAAGATTTTTAAATTTTATATTTGGATGTTGAATTATGTAATTCGAACACTTAAATTTATCTATAATCTTTTAGAATTAAATTTGATATTTGAAAAAAATGGTTCGGGTACAATATAACAACTTTCTCTAGAATATGTTTTTGTCAACCCATATGACATAAAATTATGTAACAAAGGCTATTGCAAGAATTTGTTTTCTAAACTTTGTTGCTCCATTAGTAGGTTCTGCAAATTTCGTTGCTTTTGCATAATTTGAATATTACTATACTACCATACTAAAGGATGTGTAAATGGAATCGATGCAAATGTATTTATCGACGACTTCAATTTGTCATATATATATTTGTTCTTTTCAAATAAATATGGGAAAATTGGTATATTTGCATAAACTAAATCACATGATGCTTAATAGAAACATTGAAAGTTAACATATTTGTAAAATCTATTCACATGATGCTTAATCGAAAGTATAGGTGGATCTAACTTTATGTTTGGATTATATAAATAGTATTTTTAAATTTTTATGTTTGGATGTTGAATTATGTAACTCGAACACTTAAAATTATCTATAATTTTTTAAAATTAAAATTGATATTTGAAAAAAAATTGGTTCGGGTACCCGATTACCCGATTTTTGGTGTACCCGGGTATTCGGATACCCGAATTTGAACATCCTATCTGTAATAATAAACCTTTTCCTAATAGCCTTAACTAAATGATTTCAGTCAACAAATTGTAGTGGGTGTTGCATCCAAGAGAGCCATTTTTTTGTAGTTTCTTTCATACGAAATGAAGCCATGGTACCGCAGTGGTGATCCTTCGTACCATACAAGTAAAAAAAATCTTGAGCTGAAGTTATCCACTCTTCAAGGTCCTTTCCGGTGAACATCGGTATGTCCACGAAAGTTGATTTTGGGGAAAACGAAAATGGATCCTCAATTCTTCCTTCACCTTGAATTTTCCTTTGATCGTTGCTCTCTTTTATAGTTTCTCATCCATCTCTTCTTGATCTTGAGACGATTGTCTCATTTTAACTGAGATGTTCGCGAGTTATCGTATCATCTCTCGTATGATTTTTTGATCTTGTTCACATACAAGATTTTGGTCTTTTGCGTCCCTCCACAAGAAGTAAGAATCTGATCGTTACGCCTTGAGTTTTCTTGAAGGAGTTTAATGGCTTCAATATTGTTCACCATCTCTTAACGAGAACATCAATTTGTTGTGAATGTTGGTAACATAAACTAAAAGAAGGAGAATAGAGAAGAATTGAAGAAGCTTTAGATTAAATAAATACCTTGAAAAGATGATTCATACATTCTTGACTTTAACCTTATGAGAATTTAAACTAGCTTTACTAGTAACAAACAAAATCAATTAACCGTTTATGGATTTTTTCTCTCTCTTTGCTCTCGTTGTACAACAAATATATTCTAAGGTGGTTTGCCTTCTTTAATAGTATTAGGTGATGTTAGTATATACAGGCTTGGAATAACATTCTCTTCTGACGCAACATTTCTTCCTTCATTAACGTAAATTCTCAAATATAAATGATTCTCATTTATATTTTAAAATAAAAATTTATGTTTAATTATTTTTAATTTTTTTATTAATGAAAATGTTTTTAAAATATTATTCGTACATTTTTAATAATTATTTCACTAATTTACAAGAAATTAAAATTTATAAATTTAAATTTAATAATTTAATATACATATATAAATTATTAAACATATTTGACTCACAATATCTTATTTTTAAGATAAATTTTTACTTTTTTTCTTACCTATGAAAATAAAAATAAATAATTATATATATTTTAAAATAAATACATATTATTAATTAGAATTATAAAATAAATATATCCATCTAATAATTTTTTACACACAAAATATTATATTAATTTAATTTATATTGTACTAAATTACAGCATTAGAATTAATTTTGTTTAGACAAGGAAAAAAAACAAAAGAAAAACAAGAGAATCAAGCCGACTTAAGCCAAGCTGAGTGGAGCGTCGTTGAGAGAGGAGCTTGTTTCCGTACAAGAGCTCCATCCGAGGCATCGTGTACCAAACACATCCAAATCGCTAATGATGAGACGACCCTTTAATTAAAGTCGTCCTGCCATCCACGTGTCTTTCTCCTATTCGGTCTTTAAACTTCTCAGAAAACACTGCTCCCCTCATTTGGGGAAGTTCTAGCAAAAGGCATTTAAAATCCGGCTAAAAAGAGGCTGACCGGTTTACCCGGTCACTTATGTACATAATTGGTTATGAAATATGTACATAATTTCTTACAAAAATTGTAAGCAAAAAGGTATATATATAAATTGTTACAAACATAATGATTTGTGTACATACACAAGTCTTTACAATTATTGTAAGAAAAACGGTATGTACAGAAATCCTTACAAACGTAAGGATTTGTGTACATACACAATGGGCTACGAGTATACATAATATGACACAAAATGGTAAGGATTTGTGTATGTACACAATTCCTTACAAAATATACACGACTTACGAAAATCGTAAGGAAAAAAGGTATGTACACAAATCCTTACCAATTGAAACCATGAGCTAAAGGGGGACATCCAAGGGTAAGGATTTGTGTACATACACAATTGCTTACAAATATACACAAGATGGCACAACAATGGTAAGCATTTGTGTATATACACAATTCCTTACAAAATATACACAACGGCTTACGAAAACCGTAAGGAAAAAGGTATGTACACAAATCCTTACCACTTGAAACCATGAGCTAAAGGGGGGACATCCAAGGGTAAGGATTTGTGTACATACACAATTGCTTACAAATGTACATAATATGGAACAACAATAGTAAGCATTTGTGTATATACATAATTCCTTACAAAATATACACAACGGCTTACGAAAATCGTAAGGAAAAAGGTATGTACACAAATCCTTACCACTTGAAACCATGAGCTAAAGGGGGACATCTAAGGGTAAGGATTTGTGTACATACACAATTGCTTACAAATGTACATAATATGGCACAACAATGGTAAGAATTTGTGTATATACACAATTCCTTACAAAATATACACAATGGCTTACAAAAGTCGTAAGAAAAAATGTATGTACACAAATCCTTATCACTTGAAACCATGAGCTAAGGGGGACATCCAAGGGTAAGGATTTGTGTACGTACACAATTGCTTACAAATGTACATAATATGGCACAACAATGATAAGCATTTGTGTATATACACAAATCCTTATAAAATATACACAATGACTTACGAAAATCGTAAGGAAAAAAGTATTTACACAAATCCTTACCACTTGAAATCATGAGCTAAAGGGGGACATCCAAGGGTAATGATTTGTGTACATACACAATTGCTTACAAATGTACATAATATGGCACAACAATGGTAGGCATTTGTGTATATACACAATTCCTTACAAAATATACACAACGTCTTACGAAAACTGTAAGAAAAAAGGTATGTACACAAATCCTTACGACTTGAAATCATGAGCTAAAGGAGGACATCCAAGGGTAAGAATTTGTGTACATACACAATTGCCTACGCGTATACATAATATGGCACAAAAATGGTAAGGATTTGTGTATGTACACAATTTCTTACAACATATACACATCGGCTTACGAAAACCGTAAGAAAAAAGGTATATACACAAATGATAAGGATTTGTGTACATACACAATTTACTACGAGAATATATAATTTGGTAAAAAAATGGTAAGGATTTGTGTATGTACACAAATCCTTACAATGTATACAGAAATAGTTACGAAAACCGTAGTGAAAAAGGTATGTACATAGATTTTTACAATTTCTCACTAAAAGGTCATTCAAATATTTTTATTTGAATATTTATCATATGAATATTTTTATTAAACATTCATATATTAAATATTCAAATAAAAATATTCATATGATAAATATACGAATAAAAATATTCAAATATTTTTATTCAAATATTTATCATATGAATATTTTTATTCTTATATTTTTTATTCGAATATTTTTATTCGATTATTTTTTATTCGTATATTTTTTTAAAATTTTATTATATGAATATTTTTATTTGAATATTTATTATACGAATATTTTTATTCGTATATTTTTTACTCGAATATTTATCATATAAATATTTTTATTCTTATATTTATTATTCAAATATTTATTAAACAAATATTTTTATTCATATATTTTTTATTCAAATATTTATTATATGAATATTTTTATTTGTATATTTTTTATTCGAATATTTTTTCGAATATTCATTATTTGTATATTTTTTATTTAAATATTTTTTATTCGAATATTTTTATTCAAATATTTATTATTTGAATATTTTATTCATATATTTTTTATTCAAATATTTATTATATGAATATTTTTATTTGTATATTTTTTATTCGAATATTTTTTCGAATATTCATTATTTGTATATTTTTTATTCAAATATTTTTTATTCGAATATTTTTATTCAAATATTTATTATTTGAATATTTTATTCATATATTTTTTATTCGAATATTTTTATTTGAATATTTATTATATGAATATTTTTATTCCTATATTTATTATTCGAATATTTTTATTCTTATGTTTTTATTTGAATATTTTTATTTAAATATTTATTATATAAATATTTTTATTTCTATATTTATTATTTGAATATTTATTAAACAAATATTTTTATTCATATATTTTTTATTCAAATATATATTATACGAATATTTTTATTCGTACATTTTTTATTCGAATATTTATTATATAAATATTTTATTTATTAATTTAAAATATATTAATTTAAAAGTTTAATGACCTAATTGATGATTTATTAAGTTAGGTGGTAAAAATAGATATTTTTAATTAATTGGGTGACCAGTAGTATAATTTACCCCTTTTTAATAGGTGTAACCGGTTAACCTCTTACCTCATTTTAATCCAACGGTTAATATGAATGAACTTTAATCCAACGGCCATTATATCCATGGCCGCTTTTTAGCCGTGATTTAAGGGTTGGTTTTTAGCCAAACCCCCTCATTTGTTTTTTACCACTATTTTATATTATTTTGCTCCTTTCCTCTATGAAAATGAAAAAGAATCAATTTAAACCCTCTGGGAATATTATCTTCACCGGAAGAGATTCTTACTTTGATTGATAGGTTTCTTGAGTAACGAACAAATCTCTGCTAAAATCTTCTCTTTTTTAAAATTATTTATTCCTTCTTCGATGAACTGAAATTCTATGTTTTAAGTGATAGCTTTTGCTTCATCACCACAGTGATTGGACTATAATATGCTTTTGTTTAATCTTCTGTTTCCTTTGTGTATCTTCAGAGAAGAGAATTGGTGCTGAAGGTCTGTCTCAATCACTCTGTACTCAGAATTATTTTCTCAGACGCCAAAACAACAACGACAATCATAATTGAAGGTAGTTTAGTGGTAAATGTTTTTATTGTAACCCGAACTCTTTTGTAGTTAATTAACACCCCCAATTAACAAGCTTAATTCGTTGTTTAAGATAGGAAACATGTGTTATGCTCTTATGCGGATATAACAGTAGAAGTCAATATATGAAGAGCATTGCTGCCTTTGTGATAATTAGTGTAGTTTCTGTAAGAACTTTTTGGACAGAAGACAAAATGCTGGAGATGGTATTTTAGTTTGGAATAAATTGTACAAGTTTTGGTTGTTCAATAAGCGTACTTTCCTAGTTACATAAGGGTGAGTGTAATATTTTTTACAGGTATGGTGATTGGGTTGTCGCCATTAAAGTCCTTCACCGTGGTAGAACTGTGGAGGAAAGAGCAGCCCTTGAGAGCCGTTTTGCTCGGGAGGTTAACATGATGTCTCGAGTAAAACATGGGAATCTTGTCAAGGTGATTTTTGGAAAACATGAAATGCAATATGCAGACTTCTCATCAATGGAATCTGTTGTTTATTGTTTCTCACCTTGACAGTTCTTTGGAGCTTGTAAGGATCCGCTGATGGCTATTGTAACTGAGCTATTACCAGGAATGTCACTCCGCAAGTATTTACTTAGCATCCGTCCAAAAGTTTTAGACATTCACGTGGCTTTGAATTTTGCACTGGACATTGCTCGTGCCATGGATTGTCTGCACGCCAACGGGATTATACATAGAGATCTGAAGCCTGGTACTTGAATATTTTTCATCAGTTATGTTAAATGCTCCTTTATTGGAAAGGCTGGTAGCTGGCTTGTATTATTCAAAGCCCATTCAATGATTCCTTTTATGGTAGTCTGGATCATCACTTTCTCCCTCTCATGCATATGCATCTGTGCATAAAATCTTCACAACTATTAAATAATTTCTCAAGTGTGCTGAAACTGAAGTTTAAATATATTGCATTTCCTTTAATTCATATATGTATACATATGATATATGTGTGTATGTAGGCATGTATTTGTTATTTTCTGTGCATCAGTGGCTTAGATGATTTTCTTTTTTAACTCTTTGCTGCTTCAGTGGTCTCTTTTTTGTGACTGTTTCCTGTGTTGTGTTTGAACGATATTATTCCTGATTTTGTTAGTATGAAATTTTGAAAACTGGAACACTTGAATGTGCAATTACATGCATTTCACTGGCTGATTGATTCCTATCTGAGTGAATCTCAGCCTCGAGAGCAGAGCGCTACTTGCAATTTACTGTTTGGTGTAATACTTTGGTTCAAAGTTCAGTACATATTTATTGATTCCTTTTGCTAATTGCAAGTATACATGGGAATTTATCAATGCAGA
The DNA here is from genome assembly GCA_035048815.1 of Abelmoschus esculentus. NCBI lineage: Eukaryota > Viridiplantae > Streptophyta > Magnoliopsida > Malvales > Malvaceae > Abelmoschus > Abelmoschus esculentus. Next base: position 20,198,978 of record JAUCBN010000022.1, read on the forward strand.
CAACTTGTTGCTTACAGCAAACCAGAAGAATGTGAAACTTGCAGATTTTGGTCTTGCTAGGGAAGAATCTGTGACTGAGATGATGACTGCAGAGACCGGGACTTATCGCTGGATGGCCCCAGAGGTTTGTGAAATTGTTCCACTACTGTATTAACAAAAAAAGTTTTATTCCTAATGAAGATTGAAGTTTACACACACGTTTTACTTCTGTTTTATTATTTGTGTGACGTCAGTTATGAAAATCATCAAGACTTAATGAAGAAGAGAAGTTCTACTGATGACATGCACACACTTATTTATTTATATGTTTGTATTTCAGTACTTCAATCGATGCTGAATACCCTTAGCTACAGACAGAATGACCTACTCTTTAAGCCAAAAGATTACTATTCTAACTGTTTGGTATAGAGATCACCTGATAATCATCCTTTGGGTGATATATTTATTAGTGTGTACAAATGATTTGTGATTTTGTATAGCACGGTGACATTGCGTCAGGGGGAGAAAAAGCATTACAATAACAAGGTTGATGTCTACAGCTTTGGAATTGTCTTGTGGGAACTATTGACAAATCGCATGCCATTTGAAGGCATGTCCAATTTGCAGGCTGCTTATGCTGCTGCTTTTAAGGTGCAAGTCTTTTAATGAACATAGTGGGGCATCATAAATGTTTAAACTAACTGATAAGTAATTAGGTTGATGCTATAGATTGTCCAGCAAGAACGACCCAGCCTTCCGAAGGATATATCCCCTGATCTGGCATTTATCATACAATCATGTTGGGTTGAGGACCCTAATATGAGGCCCAGCTTCAGTCAGATAGCCCGTATGCTGAATGCTTTTCTCTTCACGCTCACACCTCCTGCACCATCAATACCTGAATCTGACACCACCGAGAAATCAGCAACAAGTAACAGGACCATAACTGAGTTATCCGTTCGAGCAAAGGGGAAATTCGCTTTCCTACGCCAATTGTTTGCTGCAAAGAGGACAAGGAACTCATAAATGATGGTAATATTTTTGGCAAAATTTCCATTTTATTCCAGCTCAAAAAAGTTGGCATGTGATTGTAGATATATATGTTCTAACTGGACCTCCTCTTAGCTTTTTAGTGATGATTTTTTCATCAAGGAAATGCAGGAAGGATGTTTGTGGGGGTTAACTTCTTGGCAAAATAAAATAAAACTAGAGCACCATTTACCTTGTGTACTCGACCTTGTTGTAAAGAAAGTATACGGTTTCAAATTATTCCTGCCTGTTGTGGTTCAAGTGCAACTTCAACAATCTGCTTTCAGCTTCGGTTGTGGTTCAAGTGACTACTTATGAGCGTGTTTCCTAATGTGGTGGTATGCATTTCATTTGATACATTTATAGATCCGACGGAGGCTCGGTTTTGTTTGTGCCATAGGCATTATTAACGAAGCCAGAGCGGCAGTGAACGAAGAGGTTTCTGCTTTTCATATCATGTTATGATGGAGCAAGAGTAGCTATGGTGATAAATGTTTGTTTTTGTCTGCCTTTGCTTGTCAAATTTGCCATTGTAGCTTGGTCCTCGGCGTGTTGTACAGAGGCGTTGTGCATTGTTATAGTTAGAGTGAGGAAATTGTTGGTTGCACTTATATGTGTCACCAGTATCCATTGGAGTCGAAGGCATGGATATGCATTTGGGTGGTGAGATTCAGGTACTAAATCCGCATTTAGGATAATTATTTGATGTATTGTAGGTGGTTTTTTTTATAAGTGAGCTTCTAAAATCCTCACATTCTTTTTAGGGCTTAAATATCTAAATTTCAAACCTTAAAACTTAAGTATTATGTACCTTTCTGTTTGATACAGTGTCGTCTGAAGTAGACTATAAGGGCGACGGTCCAAGGCCCATCTTATCTAAGGCCCTAATTTAAATTTTAATATTTATTATTAGAATTTAATTTTTAATATTTATTATTATAGGTTTATTATTTTTTAATACTTATTATTATATGAGTTTATTATTTTTTAGTACGTCTTATTATGGTTTCAATTTTATTTTTAATAGTTATATTAAGCTTATCCTTAAAATTTATTTTCTAATATTTTTTATTATGATTCTTAAATCCCAATTTTTTGCAATGCTTATTGTTAGGGAACTATCTTTTTTACTAAATTTATTATTAAGGGTACTCTAAAAAAATATTTTTTAATATTTATTAATATATACTATTAAAATTTATTTATTTTTGTTATTTACTATTAATGTCACGATTTTTTCTAATGCTTGTTATTAGGAATTTAATTTTAAGATTTATTTTTCGATATTTATTATAAGAGACCTATTTTTTCAATATATTTGTTATTAAAGTTCAATTTTTCCTAATACTTACATAAAAGGTCTATTTTTTTCAATAATTATTATTAGGAACATAGTTCTTCAACATTTGTTATCAGATGTTGGATTTTTCGCAATATTTATTATTAGAGGTTTACTCTTAAAATTCGTTTCCCCCATATTTTTTATTAAGGATTATTTTTTTGTCAATACTTGTTATTAGGGGCTTAATTTCTTCTAACATTTGTTAGTAGGCATATATTTAATTTTATTTTATTAATATTTCTTGTTAGAAAACTATTTTTTTCTAATACTTATTATTAGAGGTCTATTTCTTTTATATTTGTACTTGGATCACTAAAATCTCAAAAACGACTCTGGTTCGATATCTCTCATGCTCCAGTTATTGGTTAGAACTCGATCGATATCGGTGTTCATAAATAGTGTAATTATTAGTTTATTCATCAATTTTTTTTTATAATAGGATGATAAAGTTTTCAAATGTTGGTCGAATAAAGACAGGTGATCGATGGTAGTTGAAGGTTTGAATTTAAGTTTAATTTTTTTAAAAAAAAATCATAGATTTTTAAGGTTTGGGATTAAAAAAAGTATATTTTTAAAATTTTCTAATAAAATTATAGTCTTTAAAAAATAAAATTAAAAAATAATTTATTTATTTATATTTTAACGAATTTAAATACCAGAATAGAATATTATAACATAATTTGATCAAAAAAATATCGAATAAAAATATTCAAATAAAAATATTCGTATAATAAATATCGAATAAAAATATTCGAATAAAAAATATATGAATAATTATTGTACACAATTCCTTACAAAGTATACACAATGGCTTACAAAAACCGTAAGGAAAAAGATATGTACACAATTCCTTACAACTTCTTACCATGAGCTAAAGGAGCCCATCCAAAGGTAAGGATTTGTGTATATACACAATTTACTATGATAATACATAAATTGGTACAAAAAATATAAGGATTTATGTATGTACACAAATCTCTACAAAAGATACACAAATGCTTACAGAAACTGTAAGGAAAAAGGTATGTACACAAATCCTTACCCTTGGATGACCTCCTTTAGCTCATGATTTCGAAGTCGTAAGGATTTGTATACATACATGTGACACCCTCGCCCCGGGTTAGGAGACGGAGGTGTCGACCGAACATTTAATCTTGTAATTTAGACCAACATAAATTTAATTATAAAACATTTTGGTGAACTGTAAAATAATTCTAGTCAATTAATTGTAATGATTATCAATTTTGAGTCCAATTTAAAACTTTTCAATTACGATCCTGTTCGTCCTCTCTAAATTAACTATCATTCAATTCGTTCTTACTATTCAATGTTAATGTACCAACAATTCAAGTCTCGTTATAAATCTTAATTCAATTTGTTTAATCACTCTTAAGGATAACTTGTCGATCAAGTCAATTTTTATTTTCAAATTTTACTTCATTAGCTGTAGGTATCGATACCCCTATAGGGAGGTATCGGAACAGAGGTATCGATTTTGGTTTCGATACAGGTTGCCTACGTTGACTCGTTGACCAAGGCTGGGGAGCTTGTTTCGATACAGGTATCGGTACCAAAAGTTTCTAGAAGCTCCAGTATCGAACCAGGTATCGATACTGGCCTTCATAATGAATTCAAGGCTTAAGGCATGAAGGCTTGGTATCGATACAAGCATCGGTACCAAAAGTTTCTGCCAATGGTGGTATCGATACCCAAGCTAGTGGTATCGATACCCTTGCTCGAAATGGGCAATTTCAAGCCTTTAAACACTTAGACACATTTCCATAGGCTTACATTGAATCTATTTCACCCCTAAACCATTAAGGGACATATCCAATACACTAGGCAACCCTAGCAACTCACCTAGACCACTTACTAAGTCTAGTATCATTGATTTTAGCCATTGAACAATCTAACACTTATGTTATTTCATTTTACCCCATGAAAATCTAACTAACTTCCCTTTAACTTAAATGCATGAACACCTACCATATGCATGTGTCATTATCTAATCCAATTCTACCTTACCTTGACCATAGTTATTAATCAATCATACCTTAGCCTTGTGTCCTACATGTTAGGCCCTAGGACTCATCATTCACATATTAACATACATCACCCTAGCTAAGGTTCCATGAGCAATTCTCAATCATATCAAGGGCTATCCAATGCATGATGTTGCCTTATGGCTTACAAACCGAGTCAATAAACAAGCCACATGCAAAAACATACACAAACCATGGGTCAAGCCCTCAAATGCATGAACTAACAAAATGTGATCACTAATGCCACCATACTAGGAGTTAATCAAAATACAAGATACCATACTCTTGCTTGCTTTGTGTCCTTGCTCCGGTTCAATCTTGATCTAACTTTTTAGCTCGATTACCTGTTGTTTGGGAAGGAGGAAACAAGAGAGTGTAAGTACTAAGAAGTACTTAGTGAGGCAGCCCTAGTCTAACCATATTAGACATGAAACATATAACAAACAACATACTCAATTCAATCATCATATCAAGATCATGGCATATCAATAACATGCTTCAATTAAGAAAATTTAACATTTCATGGCATTAGTTCTTACAATGTACAAGTTCATCAATAACCAATTTCATAGGCAACATGCTTTCATGCTTACATTTCTAACATTCCTATCAATATCATGTTCAATATGCTCAGGCTAGCATAAAATCAATGCACCTATCTCATTACTCATTTTCATTTCTCAAGTTCAATAATCATTCATAACAAGGGCTACACTTAGCCATATAATCATTTTCCAATATCAATAATCATTTCTCAATCAAGTGCTACTCATAGCAATAATCACATTTCAATGCATGTACCTTCAATTTACATTCAATCTTTCATTTCTCATTTTAGTTCCATGTATTGCCTTGGTATAGTAGAACTAGGTAAGCGGGTCAACAAGAGTGTCACGAAGACACTAAACAAGAGTACCACAAAGGCACTAACAAGAGTATCATAAGATACTAACAAGAGATACCCAAGGTATCTAACAATTGGTGACTAACTACCAAATCATGGTACCTATAGTACCAAACAAGAGTACCGAAGTACTAAACAAGAGTGCTAAGCACTAAACAATGAGCTCAAGACCCTAGGCATGCCGTACTACCTATGACCACTATAAACCAAGGCTCAATATCATTTCAATATTCATTTGATTATTTTTCCTTTTTAAAGCATGTAATCAAGTTCATATTATCATGAGCAAGTATCCAATACAAGCTATAACAAAGACAATTTATCATGCTTCAATCATTTCCTCTAAGCAATTCAATTCACATTAACAATGTCAATTATTCATAATATGTCACCAATACATGTACATCATAATAACAATAACATGCACATCATGCTATCAACCAATGAACATATCATTACAATCATGCTCCATGCATGGTTTACATACCTGACATTCGTAGCCGCATGCCGTTACTTACCTCGGTATTTCCAAGCAATACATATGTGCTAAACTAGTTCTAATACTCTAGCAAGCAAACAATTCAATCAAACAAGTCATTTAATATTAGTCCTCCTTCCCTTTTTACCGAATATGAATTAGTCAATTTACATGGCATATCAATTTCAATTAACAAAGGATGGTTAGGACCTAGGGTCCTAACCCTAAGGTTTGCCACACTCACCAAGTCTCTAAGCTACTAACGGTTGTAGATCGCAACCCCTTTGCCTCGTTTCCTTGTTGCTTCGAGCCTCTTTTGCTCTTCAACTTCTTCTCTCTGGTTATCTAACAATTCATATACAATAGCTATGTATCAATACATTTTCAATCAACTATTTCAAGTGTTTTCAAGCTTAACCAATATAAACATATACATTTGTTCATTACGGACAGTTTTGCTACCCCTTGGCGAAACAAACATATCTCCTAGATCCGATGTTCGATTTTAATCCATTTTACCTCGTTGGAAAGCTAGAAGAATCCTCTACAAGTTACAAGTAACCTTACATTTTAATGCTTAATCGATGAGCTCCGGATTCTATCCGAAACAGACCTGGCCGGATTTCTAGGACTTCTCGGGTAGCCTTACGGAACAGCTTATATCTTTCTCTACCGGGCTCGGATTAAGGTCCCATAAATTTTCACTTAAACTAGGTATACATGAGTATCATTGTCCAAAGTTTCAGATCTAAATTCCTTAAATCCCGTCCTAGGGAAAATCTCAAAGTTGGCTACTCGGAATAGCATTTCTAGGCTATTTTCGGCTAAGTTCCCTTTTGTAGTTCAATCTCTAATTCTCAACCCTTTTCCAAGAATTTCCAGCACCTTCACATGAACTTTATACAATTTATGAGGTCAAATATTACACATGCAATATTTATAAAAAGATCTAAACCTTAAACCTTAAACTCATTGCTCATGATTCAAAGAACCCACAACCAAATAAGTTCTAATTTTGGATTAAGCCTTCAACAACCCAATCTAACTTAAAAGCATCAAAAAGTTTCTAAAATCCAAGAACCAATGCTTTTAACATTTCGATTAGGGAGAAAGGAGCTTACAGAAACCTTTTAATCTTGATTCCTCTTGTCTATTTATCTAACCATGCATGGGTTTGAAGCTCTCTCCCTCTACTTCCATGGAGACCTTCTCCCTCTTCTATTTTTGTGTTTGACATAAAATGGGTAGGAAGAAGCCAATTTTTGGCTGATTTTGTTTCTCATTAATTGATAGTGAAATGACTCTTTTGCCCCCTTTTAATAAACTAGGTTTGGTTCTTTACAATGAGTAGTCTAGGGAACTCTAATATTTCTCATGCAATGTTCTAATTTCTCATTTAATTTAATTTAGTCACTTCTTCTTCTAATTCCATTAATCATGTTGTTCGATTTAAATTTAGAATTCGATCGAATTATTTACTAACCCGATTTTTGGGGTGTTACAATACATTTTTCCTTACAGCTTTCGTAAACCATTGTGTATACTTTGTAAGGAATTGTGTACATACACAAATCCTTATCATTTTTGTGGCAATTTATGTATACTCGTAACCATTTGTGTATGTACACAAAACCTTACCCTTAGATGACCTCCTTTAGCTCATGGGTAGAAGTTGCAAGGATTTGTATACATACCTTTTTTCTTACGTTTTTCGTAAGCCATTATGTATATTTTGTAAGGAATTGTGTACATACACAAATCTTTACCATTTTGTGTCATATTATGTATACTCGTAGCCATTTGTGTATGTACACAAATCCTTACCCTTAGATAGCCTCCTTTAGCTCATGGTTTTGAAGTCGTAAGGATTTGTGTACATACCTTTTTTCTTACGTTTTTCGTAAGTCATTGTGTATATTTTGTAAGGAATTGTGTACATACACAAATCCTTACTATTTTCGTGTCATATTATGTCTACTTGTAGCCAATTGTGTATGTACACAAATTCTTACCCTTGGAGACCTCCTTTAGCTCATGATTTCGAAGTCGTAAGGATTTGTGTACATACATTTTTCCTTACGGCTTTCGTAAACCATTGTGTATACTTTATAAGGAATTGTGTACATACACAAATCCTTATCATTTTTGTGACAATTTATGTATACTCGTAACCATTTGTGTATGTACACAAACCCTTACCCTTAGATGACCTCCTTTATCTCATGGGTAGAAGTCGTAAGGATTTGTATACATACCTTTTTTCTTACGTTTTTCGTAAGCCATTATGTATATTTTGTAAGAAATTGTGTACATACACAAATCCTTATCATTTTTGTATCGTATTATGTATACTCGTAGCCATTTATGTATGTACACAAATCCTTATCCTTAGATAGCCTCCTTTAGCTTATGGTTTTGAAGTCGTAAGGATTTGTGTACATACCTTTTTTCTTACGTTTTTCGTAAGTCATTGTGTATACTTTGTAAGGAATTGTGTACATACACAAATCTTTACCATTTTTGTGTCATATTTTGTCTACTTGTAGCCAATTGTGTATGTACACAAATCCTTACCCTTGGATGCCTCATTTAACTCATGGTTTTGAAGTCGTAAGGATTTGTGTACATACCTTTTTCCTTACTGTTTTCGTAAGCCATTGTGTATACTTTGTAAGGAATTGTGTATATACACAAATCCTTATCATTTTTGTGTTATATTATGTATATTCATAGGTATTTATGTATATACACAAATCCTTACTCTTAGATGGTCTCCTTTAGCTCATGGTTTTGAAGTCATAAGGATTTGTGTACATACCTTTTTTCTTACGTTTTTCGTAAGTCATTGTGTATATTTTGTAAGGAATTGTGTACATACAGAAATCCTTACCATTTTTGTGTCATATTATGTATACTCGTAGCCAATTGTGTATGTACACAAATCCTTTCCCTTGGATGCCTCATTAGCTCATGGTTTTGAAGTCGTAAGGATTTGTGTACATACCTTTTTCCTTACGTTTTTCGTAAACCATTGTGTATACTTTGTAAGGAATTGTGTAAATACACAAATCCTTAATATATTTGTGTCAATTTATGTATTCTTGTAATGATTTGTGTATGTACACAAAACTTTACGTTTAATAATTTATGTATGTACCGTTTTTTTTACAGTTTTTGTAAGGATTTGTGTATGTACACAAATCTTTATATTTGTAACAATCTATGTATGTACCGTTTTTCTTACAATTTTTATAAGAAATTGTGTATATAATTCGTAACTAATTATATACACAAATGACTGGGTAAACTGATGAAGACTTTTTTTAAGCTCTTTTTAAGGGCTTCTCCTAGAATTACCCTTTGACACCCCCATTCTACGTTTAAGCATAAAATCTAGTATGTTACACAATTTATGCTTCCAAGTGCTAGATCCTCTTCTGTCCTGTGTCCTATATCAGAACTTTGAAAGTACTTGAAATGATTTCCTTCTGAACTGAGTCTGGAAAGAAATGAACGGTTGAGATTTCATGCAAAAAGTAGACGCCACAATTTCCAAAAATCAATTCTTTTTTTGGAAATACAGAGTCAATGGCTTTTGAATTTTGAGCCAACATATTCCACAATGGAAGAGAATTTCAAGAGAAACCATCGGATTAAATTGTAATCTTTCAGATCTTCCTCCAAATACAAAGTTGTATCCTTGATTTCCTCGACGCCGTATCTCCAACGAATCTTCCCCTTTGAGTCTCGAGTAATATAGTTCACGAGTCAACTTCATATCTTCTCTCAAGAACAACAAATTTCTCCGTGATTCGGTTATCTTCACAATTCATTCGATTTCGGTGGAATCAGGAAATTGCGTTTTTTTCTCAGTTGAGCTTATTCGGTGTTCTTGGTATGATTCTGATCGAGGAAATTGTTGGTGTTTGAAGTGGGAATTCTGGTGATGAAAAATGGGGGGAAATGGAAATGCGGCTGCTCAGCACACTGCAATCAACGCAGTTCAGGCATTAGGGAGAGGATTCGATGTCAACTTCGATACGAGGTTATTATACTGTAAAGGCGTGACAGGTTCTGGGATTGTCGAAATTGACGAGGAACACGTTAGGGATATCTACTTGGACGATCAAATTGTTCTGCCCAATATTTCCAGAGATATCAAGAACTCCCAGGAGCCTATTGGCCGTCACAGTTCTGGGGTTTGTAATTTTCACGAGGTAAAAATAATGTTGTGGTTTTCGGGGTTTTCTTCTTAATCTCCCCCTGAAATATGCTAGTTTAGCTCAACTTCGAAGTTTGGAGATTTCTTACAAGGTTGTTGTTTAGTGTCAATTGGTAGCCTAAAGTTTTGCAATTGGTTCTGTTTGGACTTGCATGTTGTGTCCTATGGAATTAAGTAATGTTCGATTGTTGGTGTTTGATTCCAATGATTTGCCTTGACTTGATTTCTTTCAAAATGATTTGTATTGCTTTTAACAATTTCTAATTTACTGTTTCTTAACTACCAATTGCAGATGGTGGAGTATATTAATAAGAAAGCTAATGTGTCTGGTAGTTTTCCACTTGGTAGTTTCAATTCTGCATTTAGTTTTACCGGTTCGTCGAATACCGATTTCGCGGCCACGAAGATGCTCTCTATGGATGGATTTTATGTTCCGCTTGCCAAGTTTGAGCTTACAATGTCCCTCTTGGTGTTGCAAGAAAAGGTTAAACTTTCGGTCCCAGCTTCTTGGGATCCATTATCCTTGGCAAGGTATGCAGTATTTGTTGATTAGTGTAAAATTCATGTAATATAGGTTCAAGTCTAATATTGCTCTATGTTACAGTTTCATCGAAAATTTCGGGACACACGTCATTACTGCTGTAACTATTGGTGGTAAAGATGAGATATACATCAAACAACATCAATCTTCACCTTTATCTACCATGGAGTTTAAAAGATATGTGCAGGATATTGAAAACCATAGATTCTCTGACAATGAAATTCATCAAAGTTCAGGTCAAATCAAATTAAATGATAAGGCTAGTTTCACACTGTTTCTGTCATCCTTTATTGTTTTACTTCCTTGGCCATTGCTGACATGTTATAATTTCTGACCTTTACAGGGTATTGATCCTGGTTTATTCAACAGTCAAGGGATATACCCTCAACCTTCCAATGTGCCATATCTTAACGGGAAAGAGGTATTTAGATGGCTTGTCTGTTTTGTGAGTGGAAAACTTGAAATCAATTTGCTTATGAATATTCGGTATCTTTGGGTTTGGGATTCTATTCTGTTACTGTTTATTATCGGATCAGATTAATGTAGCCACACCTTGTAGTGGAATTAATCTTTTTTTTTTCGGTTGTTCTTGTCGTTCTTCCTACTGCTCTTAATTTTTTTATATGGCAATGATGTTGAACAGTAATGACATTGTCGATCACAATCAAGCTTACAGGAGTGGCTAACATGCATAGTTTATTACTTTTGGTTGCCAAAAGATATTCGAGCATGTCTTGATTTAGGATTAGGATTGTCGGTTAAATTTTGGTATGGGTCGAAAGTGGATATGGCAGCTTGCCTCCGGTTGCCAAAAGACGTCATTTGAATGATTGATGGAGCAAATTTATGTGCTTTCTAGCAGGAACCCGTAGTCTTACTGTTGATTTTTATTTATCATTTACTCTTTTAGTCAATTCCAGATGTGACTAGATGTTGTTGCAGGATGTTACTGTCATTTTTCGGAGGAGGGGAGGAGATGATCTGGAACAAAACCATACTCGATGGGCAAAAACCGTCTGGTCCTCTCCCGATGTCATTGAAATGACTTTCTATCCGATTACTGATCTGCTTGACGGAGTAGCCGGAAAGGAGCATCTGGCTCGTGCCATCAGTCTTTATCTTGAACGTAATACAACTACTTCTATGTGGTTTACCAGATGCTATCTTTTTGTTGTCATTCGTTGTGTTGCTAATGATCAACTCTTTGTTCTGGCCTAATTATTCGGTCTGATTCTCTGCAGACAAGCCTCCGGTTGAAGAACTGAGGTACTTTTTGGAGTTCCAGATTCCTAGGATATGGGCTCCTGTACAGGACAAGATTCCAGGCCACCAAAGGAAGGAACCCGTTTGCCCATCTTTGCAGTTCAGCATGATGGGGCAAAAACTTTATGTCAGCCAAGAGCAGGTATATGTTTATGATACATGTTTTAATTCGTTAAAACGTCAAGCTCTTTCACTTGTTGGTGAGACTAGTTTGTAAGAATGGCAACTGGCATAACATCACAATTAAGGCTTCTTGATATCATTTTATTGTATGTCTGTGTATATGATATAGGGTTGCTGTTGGTTATCGCAGTCCCCATATAGCTCGTTGTTGTGTAATGTTTAAAAATGTAAGGCAGAAACTTTACCAGCTTTAATAGCCATTGTTTTCGCTCCCGAGAATTGAGTTGAGCTTGATAACAATAGCATAACCTCTATGTAATACTAAAATGCAATATGGAAGTAAATTGTTATAAAAATGTTGTGTTTAATCTGTTCTTAATGTGGATTGCAGGTCTCTGTTGGACGTAAACCAGTAATGGGCTTGCGTTTAAGATTAGAAGGAACCAAGCAGAACCGTCTTAGTATTCATCTTCAACATTTAGCTTCTCTTCCAAAAATCCTACTTCCGCACTGGGACACCCACGTTGCAATTGGGGCCCCCAAGTGGCAGGGACCCGAGGAGCAAGATAGCAGATGGTTTGAACCTGTGAAATGGAAGAATTTTTCTCATGTTAGTACTGCTCCTATCGAAAACCCGGAGACCTATATAGGTGACCTCTCTGGTGTCTACATTGTCACCGGGGCACAACTTGGTGTCTGGAATTTTGGGTCGAGAAACGTCTTGTACATGAGGCTCTTGTATTCTAGGCTTCCGGGCTGCACAATACGAAGATCTTTGTGGGACCATTGTCCAAATGACAAGTCAAATAAAGCTGCTGCTAATACGGGTACTTCCACCTCCGGCGACTCAAGTTCCGTCTCACAAGACAACGTGGTAAACAAGTTAGCAAAATTTGTTGATACATCCGAGATGAGCAAAGGGCCACAAGATCCTCCGGGTCACTGGTTGGTCACCGGTGGAAAGCTTGGTGTTGAGAAAGGCAAAATTGTATTGAGAGTGAAGTACTCCTTGCTGAATTATTGAATCTCTTAGCACCGGCTTCGATGTTTTTCTTTTTTGCACGTCCATCTGTGGTCATCGTGCTTGTAAAGAATTGTGCTTGTGATGAATTTGGTTTGTGGATTAGGACATGTATGCAAGACATGGAGTTTGTTCCAGTTTTGATTGCAGCTGCTTCCCTGTTGTAAGTGCTTTGAATTTAGTGGGTAAAAGAAAGCCTTTGAAATTGTCTCATTTTGCGGTGACCGATGTCAACAAATTGTCTAGAATCAAGCGGCTTTGAAAGATTGTCTGAACTGCGAACAACACTGGATCGTAGTTGGCTGTCGTCCCACCGTTGCTGGCAGTGACTTCAAAGGAGGGGCTTTGGGCATTAAGGTAACTATTTACCATGTTGTTTATCCATTCTTCACCCATGAATGACCACTAAGGATTGAAGGGCAATTTATAGAAATGAAGGTTGCAGAAGAGTGCCAACTAGAAATGCAACCTAATTGGCAAACAAAATTATAATTCGGGTTGTAATTAAGAATTGCACATGCAAAATTGTGACACCTAATTGCTTGCAGTTGAAGCAAGCCACTTAAAACTTTACTGAACTCGAACCTCAACCATTCATGGCCAACCTAAACCTGTTCAATGGTCGCGGGTTAAGGTTCGGGACTCGGATTTCGTCCTTCTCGTAGAAGACTAAAAATTTTAGTGCATAGCATCAAATCACACTGTTCCACGTAATCGACACCTGTCCTTCATTCACAATCCAAAACCCATTTGCTATTTATAAACCCAGAGAAGTGCCCCCACAACCCAAACACCTTAGCCCTATAGCTCCTTTTCAGAATGACCACTTTCGCCGTCTTTTACACTGCTTGGAGAGACCGACTCAAGCAACTTATCACGGACCGCGCATTTGGATTTGAGGCATTGGTACAAACATCAACTAAAGAGATTTGGAGTGATAAATTGGGGTTATCAAGACCGTCAAATTAGCCCAGCAATCGAAAAATGTTAGAAAGCCTGCAAACCCATCAGACTAGTTTATTTCATAGAAGATTTCAAAGGGTAATTTGATCAAAACATTATCCATTTGAATTTATTTAGGATAAATTATTTAGATAGCGTTTAAGATACTTAGAGATTTAAAAGAGATAGAGTTGATCTTGATCGTCGATGAATTTTAAACTGAATTGTTGGATGTAGAAGGCTTCAACTATAAATAGAGGTACCCCCACCTCATTTAATCATCTTGAACTTGTAAAAACACTTGTATCTGTAGCCCAAAACAAACAAAACAAGTTAATAAGATGTTAATCACACAATTCTGTAACAAAAATAAACCATATAAAATGAAAATAAAAAGATTACAGAAACAAAGAAAAAACCAATAAAACGTTTCTGAAAAACGTAAACCGAGGCCTGTGCTATCACAGTGTCCTTAAAACAGATTCGTTCCCTCCCGGAGCTGGAGTTTCTAGGGAACGTCTGTCTCCTAGGATACAACGGTAGACTGCAGCAAAGAGAGCAACACAACTTTAACTACAACGGCGAACTTCAAGGTGGACATGTTTAATTACAGAATTAATCTGTAATTACAAATCCTTTGAGAGTTACAACTCCCTGAATTCAAAATGGCATTTAACACAGAATTAATCTAAATAAATTGGAGGTTACAATCAGCTGAAGGGTCTGCAACTCCATAAAAGGTGGTTTAATTCTATAATATATGTTGAAAAAATAAAGTCAGAAAAGTAGAAAAAAAATCTGTCATTTTAGAACCCCAACGGCCCCAAGGCCCAAGGCCCATCTTTTGACTTTCATAATAAGCAATCAATACTAGCCCGAAGTACCTAACCTATGGCTAGGCATACCCAGGCTTATTTCCAATAATAGCGTGAAGAACTTTTATATATAAAGCTTTCCAAATCAATATTCCCAACAAATGTGAGACATTCTACTTTTCATATTTTTCATTTTATTTTTCCAACATCATGAGTGTCACATTGAGCAACAATTTCTCATTCACCCATTGAAAATTTTTGATCTTGTAAATATATAATTTCATCTACTCTTATAGTAGATTAATCATCCACTTAGTTCCAATTAATTTGACTAATGGAACCCACATAAATTTAATCTCCAAAATATTCATTACCATACCATTCTTCCAACAGTATCTCATTCTTCCATCACTTTGAGTAATGCAAGAAGCATTTACTTTAAACTATTTGAGTGTTCTTCTTTACTCTTGGTGTCAATCGCTTTTAGTTATTCTTTTAATCAGTTTTCGCTTAGAATGATCTTGCGTTCGTGGGCTTTGGGAGAGTTTGATCTTCTAAAGCGAGAATGCAAACTGACTAGGCGTTTGTCAAAGGAGGACTTTGCCTAAGGTTGTACGGTTCAACTAGAAAGGAATCTAGTCTCGTGACGAAGGATTCAAGGTAACTTAGTCGAGTTTCGACCAAGAAAGCGACTAAGGTCGCACGAGCCAGCTAGCAACACTCTAGTTCTGTGACAAGTGATATCAAAGCGAGATGAAGGGACTTACGTTTGATCCAACTTTCAGTTATAATCAAGTACGGTGAGGACTTGTGCTCGAGTTAGTCAAA
The DNA here is from genome assembly GCA_035048815.1 of Abelmoschus esculentus. Taxonomy (NCBI): domain Eukaryota; kingdom Viridiplantae; phylum Streptophyta; class Magnoliopsida; order Malvales; family Malvaceae; genus Abelmoschus; species Abelmoschus esculentus. The sequence continues at coordinate 20,214,507 of JAUCBN010000022.1, forward strand.
GTGACTAGACTAGTTTGTGGCAAAAGTGATTGGGATGGAACAAAAAGGAGATGATGCTTCCACATAGGAAGGCAAGGAGCGTCGTGGTTGGAAATATTGAAAAAACTTTCGTTGAACCAGATAAGAGATTATTGTGAGGATTTTGAACATTGAGTTGGTAAACTTAAAACTAACATGGGTAAAATGTTTGAAGATGTGTCATTGCTAGACAAGGATTGATCGACTCAAGGGTTTCAAGAAGGAGTCCATGGAAATCCAAGGTGTTGTAGAGTCACGTCTTTAAAAGTTAGAGTTCATGGAGGATGAGTTCAAGGACGAGAAACAACGCAACCTTAGTAAGTTAAAGACAATTCGATAAAGTTATGCTCGTGAAGCCAGGATGAGGGTTTTACAGAAAGCGGTGGATAAGCTCAAAAGTGAGCTACTTAGTTGCCAGATTGTAATGAGAGAATGAGATATGCTCAAAACTTTTGTAGAGGGACTTAGATCGGGGGCGAAGCTCGTAGTGGAGCAAGGAGTTGCCCAAAGACTTTTAGAGGGTGTCATTGTTGTCGAACCTCTAACTAATCTTGCAGAATACAAGCAAGTCAGTGTTGAGTTAACCAAACCCAAGCCAAAAGATGTTGGGAATGGCGAGGCTAAGTCCGTACCGAAGAAGAAAATGAAGTGCTACTTTTGTGATGGTCCTCATTTGATAAGAGGATGTCCCGAGCAGAATCGCCTTGATGCGATAGTGAAGACAACAGGCGAGTCAAAGGAAGAAGTAACAAGATTTAGGGCGATTGTGTCTACCAGTGCGGCCAAGCCAAGTGACGGTTCGATTACACGTGTTAAAGTAGTCAAGCCACTGAAGAGACCTGGTGCAATAACAAGTGAGGAAGCTATCCATCCCAAGGTGATAAGAAAGCTGTTGAGTTGATCAAACGATGGAATTGGCCAAGAGGGATGAATTGGCTATTTAAAAAATGTGTGGAAGTTTTTCGATAAAAAATTGAAAAATGAAGAACAAGAGAATTATAGTGGTTCAAGCTTCGGAACAAGCTCTACATCCACTATCTTAACTCCCACTAAGGATTTTGAAACCAATTCACTAAATGAATTCAACCTTTTTCTAGGTTCAAGGGATAACCTTTATAAGAAAGTCAATTTTCTACCCAAAATTGACTTGATCCTTACAAAGAAATACAAAAGATAAGGATGGACTAAAATGAACTCTTTCACAAGATATATGTTCCCCAATTACAGAATAACTCTCCCCAAACTCAAACAATGAATCAAAATGAATAATCTGAGTTGAGAGTCAAGATATACAATAAGGTGCTTTGGAGTTGGATTTGTGTGCTTAGATGTTGCTTGAGGATCAATAGTTGTTAATGTTGCTTCAGAAGCTTCACTTTATACATTCTTATCGATTTCTAACCGTTGTGGTTGTTGGAACTTGAAATAAATACGTTAGACCTTCATTTTACCACAATAAATACACTTCTACAGACACTAGTATCGATGCTCTGGGTATCTGTTTCGAAACAGGCCACAAAGAGAAAGAGCCATTATGCATTTAATAGGGGTGTATCGAACCATGGTTCGATACCAATTACAATCTGTGAAGGTTGATATCGATACCTGTTCTGAAACATGTTAACCACCATTTAAAGCTTCAACTACCTCCAACGATCGACTTATTTAAAGCTGAAATAGCCGTTAGGATATTGAGGGGTATCGATGCTGGTATCGAAATAGACCTTTATAATTTTAAAATATTTAAAAATTAAGTCCTGGTTCGATACCTGGTTCGAAATAGATGTTGGCAGTAACGTTTTGGTGTAAAAAAGTATCGATGTTGGTATCGATATTCGTTCTTTGACTCAAGAACATTTGCTGAAAAACAAGAGGCAGTATCGATACCTGTTCTAGTGGTATCGATACTCTCGTGTAAAAACACTTAGAAATTTATTTTTAAAGTTTTTGGTTTGACTTCGAAACAAGAGTTTGACTTAAGGACTTAAAAATTTATTATAAAATAGTAATTTATCATAATTGTTATGTAACCCCTAAAATTAACCTAATTTCTTAGATTACAAGTTAGGGTTTATAGATTGAAAACTTGTTTCGTAAGCTAGGGTTTTTACAAAAATAAATATATTATTCGGATAAATTATTAAATAATTAATAATTAAAAATATTGATAAATAAGCATTTAAATAATTGAGTTCAACCCAAAAATAATAAACAATCCAAATAATTATTCAAAGTCCGGAACATTAACTAAAAATAATTAATTACAAGTCTGAAATAATAAAACATACGGTAACAGAAATTCAAAAACGAAAGTCCTCTAAGTGTCGAGATCTATGACTGGGTATCTATAACAGAAACTGGAAGGATGTAAGCTAGGGAGCTTAGTGTGTCTCTAGAGCAGATAAACGGAATTACAGAATTGTAAAATGTAGATGATGTAAAGTATGCATGATATGCACCCAAGTCCGAACACCACAGAAGAGTAGGTCCCCAAAACCATTCTAACACCATTACACCAACAGAAGTGGTATTTCGACCCGTAGGTGGAGCCACTGAACAGAAGTGATAAATCACTAACTTCTCCGTACACATATAATCTACCAGATATCATGTTATATGCATATACAGAATCAGAATGCATACCTTATAGTCTAACAGGAGGCAAGCATGACAGATATCAGGACCAGAAATGAAATCACAGAATGATGCATGATCATACGGATTTAACAGGAATCGAGTATACTAAATAACAGAGTTAACATGATTAACGGAAGAGAACAGACCTGTAGCAGAAAGTCAATGCCTATAACGATGTTTACTGGTCTTGGCTCTACCACTAGAATGAGCAGGTGTAGAGTCTACAAATAACGGAATAAGTCAAACACCCTATTAAGCCACTATACCTAAAAGTACACTAAACAGAATTAAATTGTTACTCACGTGAAGGTCCCGAATATGGATGAATGAGACAGCTTACAGGAGGAGGAGGAGGAGACAACTGCTCAAGGTCGGAATCCACATCACTTGAAGCAAACAAAAACTGATTCAGAATCCGGTACTGATAACTTCTAGATAACAAATCGAACATAAAAGCCCCAAAAACGATATTTTGGGTTCGAATTTCGAAAAACAGACAACGCTATTGGACTCAAGACGTCGAAAAACATAAAATGGGCTCGGGTCGAAAAAGTCAACTGCTGACATTAGTATTGGTCAACGCTGACGTCAGCAGTGATGTCATCAGGTCAACGCTGACGTCAACGATGACGTCAACCAGGTCATGGGCCGAGTTGGTCGGGTCGGGTTTGGGTCGATTCAGGTCGAGTTTTCGGGTCGGGTCAGATCACTACCGGGTTCCTAGGATTTTCCCGGGAAAATTTGGGTTTTTTCCAGAATTTTCGGGAAAATCTGGGAAAATTCCCAGATTTTCTCGGTTGCCAAACAACGTATTTCCAGTAAAAATCCCCCTTTTTGGCTCGATTCAAGCATATATTCGATCTAAAAATAATCCTATTCGATTTAAACTTACCCACATCGAGAATCGAATCAAAAACAACTATTACATATATAAACTTGAATCAAAACAATAAGGAAAAAGAAATAGGAAATTTACCGTACCAACACGTTGAAACAAACCACAAGGAGAGAGAGCACAAACGATTTGGATGTGAAATAGGTTTCACAAGCAAGGAAACAAAATTAAAAAGGATTTAAACAAATAAATCTAACATTAAAGGAGAATTTATTCTCCCATTGTAACCGAAGAAGAAAACGGGGAGAAGAAGGGTTTACCATTTGAAAATGGTGAAATTACCCTTCAAGGGTTTACACATTTCAAAATTCAAAAAGAACTCTCAGGTTTTTAGAAAATCATAGATTAGTCACTAAATTTAGAATTTAAATCCCCAATTCCTAGGGCATAAATTAGGGATTTTGACTTTAAGATTGGAGATTTTGACTTTAAAATTGGATTGTGACAACTCTCCCCCCTTACAGAAATTTCTTCCTCGAAATTTACCTGGATCAAAGAGATGCGGATACTGGGCCTTGATTATAGATTTGGGCTCCCACGTAGCCTCACCATGACCTCGATTATGCTAGAGAACCTTAACCATCTTAATGGTTTTCCTCCGAAGAACTCTCTAGTCCTGAGCAACTATCTCAACTGGTTCCTCCTCATAACACAGATCTAGGCGAATCTCGAAATCCTTAACAGACAGAACATGAGACGGATCTGCTCGATAACGTCTCAGTACAGAAACATGGAACACATCATGGATACGCTTGAGCTCAGGTGGTAACTCAAGCTGATACGCTACAGGTCCAATACGTCTGATAATCCGGTAGGGTCCAATATATCTGGGACTGAGCTTGCCCTTACGGCTAAAACGTAGTACCTTCCTCCATGGAGATACTTGCAGAAAAACCTCATCACCAACCTCAAACTCAAGATCCTTACGCCTCAAATCCGCGTAAGATTTCTGTCTGTCAAAAGTGGCTTTGAGCCAATCCCGAATCAATCTGACAGTCTCCTCAGCCTCATGCACAAGATCTGGACCCAATAAACGGTGCTTGTTAAGCTCAGTCCAGCCAATAGGGGTGCGACACTTACGTCCATACAGAGCCTCATAAGGTGCCATCTTAATACTGGCCTGATAACTGTTATTGTACGCGAACTCTGCCAAAGGTAAAAAATCCTCCTAACTACCTCTAGAATCCAGAATACATCCTCTCAACATATCCTCGAGGATCTGAATCACACGCTCAGACTGACCATCTGTCTGTGGGTGATAAGCAGTACTGAAGTTTAACCGAGTACCCAGAGCAGAATGCAGAGATCCCTAGAACTTTGACGTAAATCTCGGATCCCGATCAGATATAATGGACAGAGGCACTCCATGTAACCGAACAATCTCAGAGATGTATAACTTGGCTAGCTTACTCAAAGGGTAAGTGGTCTTGACATGAATGAAGTGAGCAGATTTGGTCAATCGATCAACGATGATCCAGATAGAATCTTTCTTTGACGGCGTCAAAGGTAAACCATTGACAAAATCTATGGTCACACGCTCTCATTTCCACTAAGGAATCTCAATATGCTGAAGAAGCCAGATGGACGCTGATGTTCTGCTTTAACTTTCTGGCAAGTCAAGCACTTGGATACAAAACTGACAATATCGCGTTTGAGACCTTTCCACCAGTACTTTTCTCGGAGATTCCTATACATCTTATCACCACCAGGATGCATAGAATACGGACTATCATGAGCTTCTCGTAGAATAACCTGTTTCAGTTTAGAGTTTCTCGGAACACAGAGTCGACCCCGGAAACATAAAACACCATCCTGATTCAGAAAAAAATCCTGAGAAGTTCCCTCTTGAACATCCGCAATACGGTGAGCCAAGTATGAATCGTTAGGCTGTTCATCTTGAATCTCAGATATCAGAGTAGGAATCACACAAAGCTCTGCCAATAGACGGCCATCCTCAAACAGACTCATCCGAGCAAACAGAGCTCTCAGATCAGAAATAGCGTTGCGACTCAAAGCATCCGCAACGACATTAGCTTTACTAGGATGATGATCAATCTCACAGTCATAGTCTTTTAGAAGCTCTATCCAGCGATGCTGTCTCGGATTAAGTTCCTTCTGAGTGAGAAGGTACTTAAGACTCTTATGATCTGTGAAGATGTAACACTTCTCTCCATAGAGATAGTGTCTCCAGATTTTCAGAGCAAAGATCACTGCTGCCAACTCCAGATCGTGGGTAGGATAATTACACTCATGCGATTTCAACTGTCGAGATGCATAAGCCACAACCTTCCCATCCTGCATCAGAACATAACCCAAACCAGTGTATGAGGCATCACTGTAAATGGTATAGGGTTTCCCCGACTCTGGCTGTATCAGAACTGGTGCTTGTGTCAGAACGGATTTGAGTTTTTCAAAACTCTTCTGCTGAGCCTCAGACCAGGTAAACGGAACATCTTTCCTTAGAAGCTTAGTTAACGGAGCGACTATATAAGAAAAGTCCTCCACAAACCTCCGATAATAACCAACTAAACTAAAAAAACTACGAACCTCTTCCACATTCTTGGATTGCTTCCAATACATAATAGCCTCAATTTTCTTCGGATCAACCTGAACACCCTTAGCTGAAACCACGTGTCCCAGAAAAACAACCTTAGAAAGCCAGAACTCACATGTGCTGAACTTTGCATAAAGCTGTTTCTCCCTCAAAGTCTGTAAAACAATGCGGAGATATCGCTCATGCTCCTCTTCAGACATAGAATAGACCAGAATATCATCTATGAAAATCACAACAAACTGATCCAGATAGGGTTGAAAAACCATATTCATCATGTCCATGAATGCTACAGGGGAATTCGTAAGACCAAAGGGCATTACCAGAAACTCGTAGTGACCATAACGAGTACGGAAAGCTGTTTTGAAAACATCAGAATCCTTAACCTTGAGTTGGTAATAACCAGATCTTAGTTCTATCTTAGAGAAAACAGAAGCTCCTCGAAACTAATCAAATAGATCGTCGATGCGGGGAAGGGGGTACTTATTCTTGATGGTCAACTTGTTCAACTTCCGGTAGTCAATACACAAGCGCAGAGAGCCATCTTTCTTTTTAACAAATAGAACAGAGGCTCCCCATGGAGAAATACTGTGTCGTATGAAACCTCTATCCAGAAGTTCTTGTAGCTGAACCTTAAGCTCCTTAAGCTCCTTTGGAGCCATTCGATAAGGTGTCATAGACACTGGAGTAGTCCCCGGATATAACTCAATACCGAACTCCACCTTCTCACGTTTAGGGGTACTCCCGGTAGCTCTTTTGGAAAAATATCTGGAAATTCACACACCACTCGGATCTTATCCATCCCAGAATCAGATTGCCTCGGGTCAAGAATGTAGGCAAGATAGGCTATAGACCTCTTCCTGATCATCTTTTCAGCTTTCAGGACAGATATAAGATTAGATAGATAACCTCTACGCTCACCGATGAGAGTTATCTCTCGGTCATCAGAAGTTCTTAGAGTTGCCCTTTTGCGCTCGCAGTCTAGACTAACTCGGTAAGCAGATAACCAATCCATCCCCAAAATCAAGTCAAAGTCCACAAATGACAACTCCATCAGATTAGCAGGAAAGATTTCCCCTTGAACCTCAAGAGGACAATCCCTGTAAACTTTGGTAACCTCCACATGGTGACCTACCGGACTATAAACTAAGAAACAACTACCAGTATCTTATACTAGAATTTCCAGATACCCCGATACAAAACGAGAGACATACGAATATGTCGACCCATTATCTAACAGTGCGAAAAAAGGAATAACATGTACAGAAAAAGTACCAGCAACGACGTTTGGCTCATCCCAGTCCTTCTGTCTCCTCGTAGCATAAACCATGCCAGGCTGAGATCCTCCTGATCTGGCAGCTCCTCTGAACTAACTGGGTCTGCCCCTACTACCAGTACCTGATGCTGCGGGTCTACCCTGTCCTCTTCCCCCAGCTGGGGTCTAAACTGATGCCTGTGATTGCCCCAGAGTATAACCAGACTGTGGTACCACTGGACAATCTTTGAGATGGTGATCAAGAGAACCATATCCAAAGCAGGCTCCACTCCGCATGTGACACTCTCCGGAGTGCCACTTCTTATAGAAAGTACACTAGGGTAAAGCTCGGGTACTAGTGGATCCAGCTCCACTAGCAGCAGGGACAACTGACACTGTTGGTCTAGATCATGTCGAACTCTGAGGCTCAAACTCATCACGACCTATCTTCCTGGACTGAAATCCCTGACTGTGCTGAGCAGGTGTTGCAGGCTGTCGTCTACCTCTATCCTGACCTTAGGATTCCAGCTGAACCCTCAAAATCTCATTACGCTCGGCTGTCCTGGCACGCCGAGTGATCATCTTGTACTTCGTATCATGATATGTGGCAACTGCAATCTTCAGTGGTACCCGGAGTCCTTTCAAAAAGTGGTCGCACTTTTTTTCTCAATGGACACAATACCAGGAGCATACTGGAGTAGTCTCAGGAATTCTATCTCATAATCCTTAACAGACATGTCGTTCTGCTGCAGGTTCAGAAAATCCTCTCAACATTTAGCCAAGTACTCAGGACCCACATACCGATCCTCAAAACTCTATCTGAAGAATTCCCAGTTGACCTTCTCTGAAGCAGTAACCTTTTCTTCTGCCTCCCACCAGTTTAGGGCCTCTCCCTAAACCAAAGATACAACAGCCCTCGATTTCCTGTCAGAGGGGTATTCCATCTCAATGAACAGTCGCTGAAGCTTCTTCAACCAGTATTCTGCATCGGCTGGGTCAGTACCGGTCTTGCCATCAAACATGGTCATCCCAGCAGCTAAAAACTCGGTAGATATGGATTTCCTAGAACCCTCATTCTGCCTCAAATATCCGAGTAACTCCTTCTTCACAGTCACGGAGTCCAAACCGATAGTCTCACTGTCACCAAGCATATAAGGTCCTTCATTCTAGACCGGCTGATCAACCTCGGCTTGTTGAGCCTCGATTTGTATCTCGGGCTGATCATCCTCTCCTAAATTCTGAGTCAAACTCTGATCCTGTAGCGGGTCCACAGGAGGCGGAACATCACTAGAAGAAGCAACAGGTCGACCTCGGCCACGGCCTCGGCCATGACCTCTACCGGTCGCTAAATGTGTACTTCGATGCGGTGGCATAGTAGAGTATCTACAGAAAGACAGACAGAATCCTACATTAGAATCGGTACTTGGAGTAATATTCAAAATATTTAAGAAATTTTTTAAATTACGAGTCAAAATAGAAATCCAGATTTTCAAATAATTTTGACAAAACATTTTCTAGATCAAAAATCATTTTGGACTTAACAGTCCGAGGGTTGAATCAGGATCTGATACCATTAAATTGTAACCCCTAAAATTAACCTAATTTCTTAGATTACAAGTTAAGGTTTACAGATTGAAAACTTGTTTCGCAAGCTAGGGTTTTTACAAAAATAAATATATTATTTGGATAAATTATTAAATAATTAATAATTAAAAATGTTGATAAATAAGCATTTAAATAATTGAGTTCAACCCACAAATAATAAACAATCCAAATCCAAATAATTATTCAAAGTCCGAAACATTAACTAAAAATAATTAATTACAAGTCTGAAATAATAAAACGTACGGTAACAGAAATTCAAATGCGAAAGTCCTCCAAGTACCGAGATCTATGACCGGGTATCTGTAACAGAAACTGGAAGGATGTAAGCTAGGGAGCCTAGTGTGTCTCTAGAGCACATAAATGGAATTATAGAACAGTAAAATGCAGATGATGTAAAGTAAAGTATGCATGATATGAACCTAAGTCTGAACACCACAGAAGAGTAGGTCCCCAAAACCACTCTAACACCATCACACCAACAGAAGTGGTATCTCGACCCGTAGGTGGAGCCACTGAACAGAAGTGATAAATCACTAACTTCCCCGTACACATATAATCTACCAGATATCATGTTATATGCATATACAAAATCAGAATGCATACCTTATAGTCTAACAGGAGGCAAGCATGACAGATATCAGGACCAGAAATGAAATCATAGAATGATGCATGATCATACGGATTTAACAGGAATCGAGTATACTAAATAACAGAGTTAATAGGATTAACGAAAGAGAACAGACCTGTAGCAAAAAGTCAACGCCTATAACGATGTTTACTGGTCTCGGCTCTACCACTAGAATGAGCAAGTGTAGAGTCTACAAATAACGGAATAAGTCAAACACCTTATTAAGCCACTATACCTAAAAGTACACTAAACAGAATTAAATCGTTACTCACGTGAAGGTCCCGAATATGGATGAATGGGACAGCGTACTGGAGGAGGAGGAGGAGGCAACTGCTCAAGGTCGGAATCCATATCACCTGAAGCAAACAGAAATTGATTCAGAATCCGATACTGATAACTTCTATATAACAAATCGAACATAAAAGCCCCCAAAACAACACCTTGGGTTCGAATTTCGAAAAACGAATAGCGCCATTGGACTCAAGACGTCGAAAAACATAAAATGGGCTTGGGTCAAAAAAGTCAACTGCTGACATCAACATTGGTCAATGTTGACGTCAGCAGTGATGTCATCAGGTCAACGCTGACATCAACGATGACGTCAACCAGGCCATGGACCGAGTCGGTTGGGTCGGGTTTGGGTCGATTCGGGTTGGGTTTTTGGGTCAGGTCAAATCACTACCGGGTTCCCAGGATTTTTCCGGAAAAATCTGGGTTTTTTCCAGAATTTTTGGGAAAATCTGGGAAAATTCCCTGATTTTCTCGGTTGCCAAACAACGCATTTCCAGCAAAAATCCCCCTTTTCGGCTCGATTCAAGCATATATTCGATCTAAAAACAACCCTATTCGATTTAAACTTACCCACGTCGAGAATCGAATCAAAAACAACTCTTACATATATAAACTTGAATCAAAACAGTAAGGAAAAAGAAATAGGAAATTTACCGTGCCAACACGTTGAAACAAACCACATGGAGAGAGAGCACAAACGATTCGGATGTGAAATAAGTTTCACAAGCAAAGAAACGAAATTAAAAAAGATTTAAACAAATAAATCTGACATAGTTAAGACCATACGGTTCAACTAGAAGGGAATCTAGCCCCGTGACGAGAAATTCAAGGTGACATAGTTAAGTTTCGACCAAGAAAGCGACTAAGACCGCACGAGCCAGTTAGTACTAGTCTAGTCCCATGATAAACTTCTATAACAACTGTGCTCTACGCCAAAGACTCCAACCACCCAGGACCACCTTCACCACTTTGATTAACTTGTCAACAAGATCCTCTTCCACTACTCTGTGTACTACAGAATCAAAGCTACTATCGTTGAACGTGATATCCTCGACATTTTTGCTCTCCTAGGGCTTCCTCTTTCGAGAGAAACCTCTATTGGATCATCGGATGAACGCCGACAACAATTTTTCATTTGGTTTACACTGAGCCTAGTATTTTGTTCAAATCCCACATCGTGGATATCCTTCACGGGGCTCGAATGAAAGATCTCGATGATCTCTCACCTACACAATTCAAGTTATAAACCACCTCTTACATGCATACAAAGGAATGATTATTATATGTTAAATGTCACCATTTATGTTCGAAATTCAGAACTCGTGTTTGTACCTGTATGTTCTCATAAATATATATATGCCATATGTAACAAACGAGGAAGTTGTAGTGCGAGACGGTGAAACCATGAAGGAAGAGAATGCTATAACAGATGAATTGTCTGAGTGGCAACACAATATAAGCAATCATATGGTAGTATCCTTGGATGTTGATCAGCTTATCAGACGATTGGTATCGATAATTCTAAAGTCGGGTGATCTTCGTTTGATGACGCTGAAAAGAGTAGTGGAGTTGTTGATCCCACAGTAGGCCATATAGTTCTTGATTGCTGTGGCGAAATTACGATTCGGGATCAAAGAGTAGGGGTGTATCAGGACCGTCAGTGAAAGTTTCTTTTCAATTCCTCTATTATTATTATTAGTGATTTTGTGGGGAATATGTTTGTTTTGTTTGACCAATTTTATAATTTATTTAATAAATAGTTATAAATAAATTTTGGAGAACCACTATATATTCATATACTTGTGTTGATAGAGAGGAAAAGATTTTGTCTGCCTGCATAACAACACTCTAGTCAAACATGTGATGGTATGGATGAAATCCTAGTAAAAGAAATATATTCAAACACTTATTCATATTGTAGTTCTCCTGTTTCTGTTCACTTTATATTTACTCTTAATCCTCATATCTGTTAGATCAATTTGAATCTCGTCCTATAAACAAGTACACTGCATCCATACATTTTAATTTTTAACTCATATTCATATAGTTTAGGTTTGATCGAATGGACAAATACCCCCTCAAGATGGTGTTTTCTTTTTGTTTTTGTCACATGAGATGGTATCATTATGGGTAGATCACTTGTTTTATATTCTGTTCTCATGAATGTTAGGAAAAATATTTTATTCAGTGATAATTTTTTAATAGATGTTTATTTTTAGTATTTAGATATTATGGTTAAGGTGTGAAAGTTGAAACTGTTGCACTATTGCATGGTTGTTATCATGGATTGTCATTGGATCAAGATTCTTTGCATCTTTTTTGTTCACATTAGCTGATGGTTCTCCCTCCATCCTGAAAAATCTCTAAAAAACTAAAAATTATGGAAAAATATGATTCTAAAGAAAATATGAAATTCACGTGCTCAAATCAAGCTTACTAAACCAATTATTAACTAATAAAGTAAGCAAGAATTAAGAACGACGATTTGTCAAGGACCAATTTATAAATATAAGTTTTGTTTGGGTCTTAGGGTATGATAGAAATATTGGACAATAGGTGGTTAATCTAAGAAAATAATAATAAAATAAAATAATCTAAATTATTTTTTTTAAACGAATAAAATAAAACCTAAAAGATATGAAATAAAATAAGTAAAATTTTAGATCAAACCCATTTTAGAAACGATAAACCGAAATCGTGTTAAGGCCTGCAAAATCGCAGTTTCCTTAAGACAGATTTTCTGCCACTCCAATGGTGATGAGTTTATTGGTATTATATCTCCCAAGATACAACAACAAGAGGAACTCCAACAATAGCACATTTGCTGAGTTCCCGAACCGTTCTTGCCTTTGCCAGTCACCAGAAAAAAATCAAGAGAGAAAATATTTTGAGAGATGTTGAGTGTTTTTGATGTGTTTAAAAATGAGAAATCAACCTCATATTTATAGTGGAAATTAGGGCAACAATGAGCAATTTGAAATGAATTAAAATTCAAATCTTAAGAGATAATGCTTTATCTAGAGTTTAAACTTGAATTAAATTCAAATTTAAACTAAAAATAGCCATTATATCTCCACATTATCTAAAAATATCCTGAGCAGTTATAACTAAAAATAAACTCTTTTTGGATATTTTTAAAAAATAAAATAAATTAAGGAAAATTATTCACAACGGGTAAAATATCCGTAAACCCAGAAAAGGCCCGACCGGTCCGGACATTTACATCGCCCTCGTCGTGCACCCCAACCCAAGAGTTAAGTCATTCAATGACAACTATGTGGATAAGTGTATATAAATACTTTTCACTTTATTTATCCCATCAATATGGGATAATGGGTTTCTTATTCCTTACTTTATTCCAACCTTCTTTCTTTGAGCATTAATTTCTCATTCACCACTCAACAATTTTGAGCATATGAGCTACCGTTGTAAAGATCTCACTGAGTAGAATAGGAATCAATAATTCTTTATTCGAATTCTCATCTTTACACTTTCAAAAAATGCTTCAAAGATGGTCATTTGCTTATTATTTTCCAAAAATCCCCCACATGAATGAAATTGATGTTTTATCAAAACCTTTTGGCACAATGTGGTGATAGACTCTACGATTGATAGATGCATAGGATAGGTAGGTGTCCACCTTTGAACCTTCCCTTGTGAAAGTATATTTACTTTACTAGCTAATTAGTAGACGCGATATCCTTGAATTGTCAGCCGTTGGTGTAAACGATGACATACTTCACACACTTATCTCTCTGAAAAGAGTTTCAGTTCTCATGGTTATGCCCTTATGGCCGTGGACATCCTTTGGTTCTGCGAGATTATGAAAGAACTATGCTCAATAGTCTCCTTGAAGCGGCCCCACTTTACTCTAACATAGGTGACTTATGTTGCTCGGCTCACCGAAGCACACAATGGTCATTAAAAGTTTTTGCTTAACCTTTACCAAATTCTTGTCACTGTTCACATATAGGAATGAACTTGGGAGAGAGAACCTCCACAATGACCGCACAAGTCTATGCAATTAGGTTATCCCTTTGAACCTAGATCTTGAGATCTCCAGTAAACTAGGTAGGGTTTTCCTTCACATAGCGCCTTTATTTTTCATGGGCTTAGTCACATTCCTTTAGATGTTTTCTCAATTTGATCTCAATTTAACCTTTTAGGTTATTGGATCCATAATGTTATCCTTTGATTTTATCAAATCAATAGCGATAACTCTATTTGAGATCAGTTGTTTAACGGTATTAAATTGATGACCCATATGTCTTAAATTACCGTTGCTCATAAAACTATGTGCTCTACCAATAACATTATTGGCACATGCTCAGGCCATTCATGAATCTCCTCTAAGACATTTTAGAGTCATTTAACTTTCCAGAATTGTCTGGATCTCAAACTCAGATTCTATTTTGAATCTGGTTATAAATGTTTGTCTTGAGAAAACACATGACATAGCTTATTCATTCGATATGAAAATATTCACTTATATCGAAAAATCTTTATAGAATAATATTTTATAATCTTGGGTATCTCTGAGATATCTCAAAATTCTCACAATTATTATCAAGGGTTTGACCTTGGATTATTTTGTGAATCTGCTTAAACTGCTCACAGTGAAAACACTACTTTGTCTAAATACAATAAACTTATATTGTGTGATATTTGCATATTCTATTTCAACAAATATTGGCTTGTATTTGGAGTTTTGGCTATGCCGGAAACATCCTGGCCAAACTTCTTTTTCCATGTAGTGTGACTTTGTCAATATGAGACATTCAAGTGATTGTTTGATTTGGATACCCAAAATCAAATCTATCAATATCATATTTTCTATATCAATATTGAATTGATAGGTCTTTGGTATATTTATCATTTTATTGTACGTCATCAACATAGGATGTAAAACTAAATTTGATTTTGATATAACAAATAAGTTTAAGGATCTTTTTGGAATAAATTTTTAAGTCCCTAAGTCAAACTTTTGATTCTAAGTCAAACCAAGAACTTTGAAATACCCTTATAAGTACTTTTCATACGAGGGTATCGATACCCTAAGGACAGGTATCGATACACCTGAGTTTTTTTAAAGCCTTGTTCTTGAGATCAAGAACAAGTATCGAAACAGGGTTCGATACAAATTTTCACTGCCAACACATGTTTCGAACCTAGTATCGAAACAACTTCGTATTTTTTTAATTTTAAAATATTTTAAAAATTATAACTCCAAGTATCGATACTGGTAT
This sequence comes from Abelmoschus esculentus, assembly GCA_035048815.1. Lineage (NCBI taxonomy): Eukaryota > Viridiplantae > Streptophyta > Magnoliopsida > Malvales > Malvaceae > Abelmoschus > Abelmoschus esculentus. The sequence goes on from JAUCBN010000022.1 coordinate 20,229,633, forward strand.
CGATACACCCCTTAATCCTCAACGGCTATTTTATAATTAAAATGAGTCGACTGTTGGTGGCAGTTAAAATTTGATTGATGGTTAGACTGTATCGAAACAAGGTTTGATACCCCACTTCACAGTTACTTTTCGTATCGAAGCAGGTATCGATACCCCCTTTATTAAATGCACAATGGCTCTTTCTATTCTTGGTTTGTTTCGAAACAGGTAACCCGTGTTTCGATACCACATGTTGCAGAGTGCATTTATGATGGAAAGATAAAGCTCCAACGTCCTTATTTACATTCCCAACAACTACAATGGTTAGAAATCAATGAGAAGATATAAAATGGAGCATTTTCAACAGCATTAAGGACTATTGAACCTCAAGCAACATCCAAGCAATCAAATCCAACTCCAAAGCATTTATTGCATATCCTAGCCTCCCAACTTGTGTTCTTAAATTTGATTCTTGTATTTTAAGTTTGGGGAGAGTCAAATTGTATTTGGGGCATTTATTTCTTGTGAGAGAATTCCTTTTATTCCACTCTAATCATTTGTAACATCTTGTGAGATTTAAATCAATTTTGGGTAGAAAATTGATTTGCTTGTAAAGGTTATCCCTTGAAACTAGAAAAAGATTGAATTCAATAGTGAATTGTTTTCAAAATCCTTAGAGGGAGCTAAGGTAGTGGATGTAGAGCTTGTTTGAAGCTTGAATCACTATAAATTTCTTGTTTTTCATTATTAGCATTTTTACCAAAAATTTATTCCACTAAATCTTAAAATTACCAATTCACCCCCTCTTGGTCATCTTTCAAAGATTGATCAACTCAACAATTGGTATCAGAGCCACATCTTTGAAGAGATTAACATCTACCAAAGAAGATCCAAGGCGTGTTGATCAACTCTACAACAAAAATCAAATAGCCTCTTCTTCTGGTTCATGGAATGTGTCACACTCCATCACAAAGCCACCATTCTTCAATGGGCATAACTACCCCTATTGGAAGAATAGGATGAGGTTATTCATCAACTCAAACGACTATATCCTTTGGTATATAATTGAAGACGGTCATTCAATTCCGATGAAGATGGAGAGAGATCGACAAGTGCCCAAGAAGAGAAATGAAATGACCGATGAAGAACGAAGGAGGATGTCCACCAATGATAAGGCATTGTACATTCTCTTTTGTGCTCTTGGTCCCGACATCTGTTCCAAGATGTCATCATGTACTAGTGCCAAAGAAGTTTGGGATTCTTTGGAGACTACATATGAGGGCACCAACGATGTGAAGGAGACGAAGATTGGGCTTCTCAATCTTAATTATGAAAATTTCAAGATGGAGCCGGATGAAGACATCACCAAAATGTTCGATAGATTTTTAGTGATTGTAAATTGTAACATCCCGATTTTTGGGTTATTAGTTTGGGCTTTAGTTAGGAGAGTTCTATTTGGATCGAATCGGATTCTCTAGTTCATTATTCCGGGGAAATATAAAATAAAAATATTTTTAATTAGAAAAGTAATAATTTTGAAATACGGTTTAAAAATATTAAAAAGATGTTTCGAAAATTAAAAGAATGTAATTTGAATTTTAAATTGATTTTTAATTGTGTTTAATTATGCCTTAGAGACCAAATTATAATTTTTGGAAAACAATGGAGGATTTAATTGTAATTTTTGGAAATTGTTAATTTTAGTGACTAAATTGGAAAGCAAGCTATACTTAGAATCCTTAGAGGGCCATAAACCCAATTTAATTTTTAAATAATGATTTATTCACCAAAATGCTTTCTAATTAGTTTAATTAGAGATGATAATTATTTTCTCACTTAACTACCTTTTTTTTCTCATCTTTTTCTCTCCATTTTCCTTCATATATTTTCTTCAATTCCTTGTTGATTTTTCTATATTTTTCGACAAGAATTACTTCATTTTAATCATCTCTCCATTTTTTACAAAACCTAACCATCAATTTTATCAAATCAACACCAATTTGCAAGGAATCAAGAAGAAGAAATTTCATCTTTTTGGTGAATAGATCTCAAAGGTAATTTGCTGGATTTTAACTCTTTTCTAAGGTTCTTTATTGAAATTTCCAAGTATTAGCTTGCTAATCTTTGAATAAAACTTAATTTTATGTTTTCAATGCTAGATCTAATGATTTTGTAAATGTTTTTGTGAAATCTTTTTAGATCTTATTCAATGTTGTAATTAGATAGTTTTAATTATGTTATTATGTTAATTAAATGATTAATTGAGTCTTCAATTGATGGTACATTAATTTAATCCCGGAATAATACAATCGGTATTGTTTTAAGGTGTTTTTTTGTTGTTTTAGGGGCTGTTTTAGGTGTTTTAAAGTTGCTGAAGATATAAGGATGTTTTGTATGTGTTTTTAGTTAATAATTGAAGTGGATTAGATGTTAGATTTATTAGGTTTTGGGTTGATATTGTTCGGATGCGTTTCGACTTAGTTTACGGTCTTTTCGGCTAAGTTTTCGGTAGTTTTGTGGTGATCGAATATAGCTGCTGGTTTGAGCATGTAATGATGTGAAAATGCTCTGTTTTTAATGTTGTAGAATAGGTACAAGAAGGTGCTTGAGTGCTGGTGCGTTGGCGTGGTCATCGGGATATCGGCGGAAGCTCGTTTCGCTTGTCGGTGAGTGATTTCGGATTAAAAGTGAATCGCATTGGTTCGGTTCTGTTTTGGGGACTATAGAATAGTGTGAATGCATGATGAACAATATATGAATGCATTATGAGCAGCAAGTTAACATGCATGATTGGTCTTGATATTGGCTTAGTGAAACTAACTTTAGATTCGAATATGAATGACATGTCATTAGGATTGAGTGCACTATAAAAATAAAGAGAATAATGATGATGCCTACACGTAAACAAGAGTGACTTTGTGTCCGACCGTGCATATAGTTGACCCATACGTAAACAAGGGTGACTTTGTGTCCGACCGTGCGTAGTGGGGGAAACATGTATACAAGGGTGACCAAGTGTCCGATCGATGCATGTTGAGACCAAGAGTCTCCAATTATGAGAAAAAGGATCCGTGTATTCGATGAACTAAGAGTTCACATTAAGTGATCACTAGCAAGCCAATATGCATACATGAAATGAAATGGTATTCTTGTGCATGACACATGAAATGTTTTGACAATGTTGATGAGCATGATTTGGTTTTACTTATTCAAACATGACATTAAAAATGATTTTGTTTTATGCATTGATGACCTTATGTAGAGCTTCCTCACTAAGCATGTTTTCTTAAGCTCTCTTTTCATCCTGGCAGAGACATAAAGGCACTCGAGACTTCATTCGGAGCAAGAAAACCAAGGGGAAAGGTTACCTTAAATTTGGTATGTTTTGGCAAATAAGTTGGGGCTTGGCAATGTGTAAACCCAACCTATGTGAGGAGTGTGAGCTTAGACTTAGGTTTATGTTGAAATAAGACATATGTTGCTTGAATGTTAATTGATGGACTATGTAATTGTTTGGATTGATGAACCATGTACTTGCATAGTCGTTATGGTATTAATCATGTTCTAGGAAACATGCCTATAGTTTGATTGATGCCCGTGTCGTTGTTAATCATGTGTTATAAGATTTTAATTATGCCTAGGACTTATTCATATAATGATAGTGATTAATGGTTGTGTATTGAGTTGTTAGTGTTTACTTAGTGTGACAGAACTTTTGGGTTCCAGACCCAAAGTTTCAAAACCTTAGTGAAGGTTCCGAAACCTTTGACAAATAGTTTCGAAACCTTCAGGAAGGTTTCAAAACCTTGCGGGCAATTTCAATTCTGGAAAGTTACTGGACGTGAAAAGTTTCGAAACCTTCAGGGAAGTTTCGAAACCTTTTATAGAAAGTTTCGAAACCTTATGGAAGGTTTCGAAACCTTTGATTACCAGAAATTGATAGTTGCTGGAAATTATATTTTAGTCTCGGATATCTTCCTTTGATCAATTAGGGTACCTAAAGATGTTATTTTGAGCTGAAATTTCACATGGATGCATAAAGTTGATTTAATTTCAAGATGGATAATTTAATTTGAAGAAAGTCCTTGTAATTTGAAAGATTTACATTTTGGTCCCTAAATTAGAAAAAAATGCAAATGATGATGTTAGAATGATCCAATTGACTTGAAATTTACCATGGAGAATGCTTGAGTGTTTAATTGAACTTTGTTGAAAATAATTCCTACTTTATCATCAGTATATAAAAGTTTTACGTTTTAGTCCTTAATTCACTTAAATGTTTAATCGAGTACTCGTTGTGATCAGATTGCTTTCGTTAATGCTTTATATGAGACCAAGACATGTAGGAACATAATTATGCATCTAGAAAAGAGAAAGAAAGAAAGAAAAAATATATATCGGTTTTCAGGGTTGTTTATCGAATTGGACCTTCGCGGGTTTGGTTCGATATTCCCCGTGTAACTCGTTAGTACCGGTTCCGTCTAGGCCGGGCTAAAGGGGTTACATAAATGGTCTCAAAGTTTTCGGTGAGATCATTCCAGAAGAGAAGCTCATTCGAAAACTCATCTACTCTCTTCCCGAGTCTTGGGATAGCAAAAGGATGACAGTCATTGAAGCCAAAGACCTCAAGACTCTTAAACTTGATACTCTTATGGGATCTTTTCTCACCTGTGAGATCATGAAGAAAGGTGGAGAAGGGGAGAAAAAGAAGGAAGAGATAAAGATTGAAAAGAGGGAAGTTGAGAAAAAGAAACAAGGGATTGCTCTTAAAGCTTCATTTTCATAAGAAGAAGTGGATACAAGTGAAGAAGAAGAGCTAGAGGAATTGGCCATGGTAGCCAAAAGATTCACTAGGCTCATTAGGTTAAATAGGAATAGAAGATTCCAACGAAAGAGGGACTTCAAAGTAAAGAGCAAAGAAGAGGAGAAAGATCAAATCATTTGCTATGAATGCAAGAAGTCCGGTCACAAGAGGATCGATTGTCCTCTATACAAAAGGAAGGGTTTTGAGAAGAAGAAGAAACAAAAGGCTCACGTTGCAACTTCGAGTGATGAGGAGTCATTATCCGATGAGGACAACGAGGTGGCCAACTTGTGTCTCATGGCTCTTGATGAGCCTAAGGTAACCCTCCAACCATCTTGTAATGATTTATCTTATGATGAACTTTATGATGCTTATGACGAATTACAAGATGTGTATGATGAGTTGGTTTTAAAATTCAAAGAATCGATTTTGAAAAGAAAGAAAATCATTTCCGATTTAGAAATGAAAAATGATTCTTTGACAAAAACGATTTTGGATTTAGAAGAAAAGGTTATTGATTTAAATAATGATTTAAAATTTTTTCAGAAAAAAATATTGATTTAAACAACCTTATCTCTAGCTTGAGTGAGAATCACCACAAAGGTGGTGAATGAGCATAAGGAACAAATCAAAGTGGTTGGGAGTTCAACTTTTGAAAAAGGAAGCTCTTTAAAACCCAACCATATGAAAAAGAATTTTTATAACCACAAACAAAGAAATTCTCAAAGGCATTTTAGACATAGAAAGATTAGGAGTGTTTGGGTTCCCAATAAACTCATTGTTTCTAATAATTTAAATGTCATTGTTTCTTGGATTCCCAAGAGAACCAAGGTTTTAGGGACTAACTCTCATAGACTCAAAATGGTTTGGGTACCAAAAATCAAAAACTAAATCTTTGTTTGTAGGTTGAGCATTGCTTCAAGGCTAAAGCTTCAAGTCAAAACATGTGGTACCTTGATAGTGGATGCTCAAGGCATATGACCAGAGACAAGGGGCGATTTAAGGAGTTAGAGCTCAAAAAGGGTAGAGTAGTGACTTTTGGTGACAACTCCAAAGGCCAAATTGAGGGTATTGCCTCTATTGGTAATCACTCCTCTATTCTTATTGAAAATGTCTTGTTTGTTGATGGTCTTAAGCATAATTTGTTGAGCATTAGTCAATTGTGTGATAAGGGTTTCTATGTTTCTTTTGATAAAAGTGATTGTAAAATAATTGACATAGAATCCAATAGAATAATGCTCATAGGTCATCGCATAGGAAATATTTACATGGTGCATCTAGATGACATTAATTTTTCTCATGCATGTTTATTTGCTAGTGATGAAAATGATGCATGGTTATGGCATAGAAAATTAGGGCATGCTAGCATAAGTGTTCTAGAGAAACTAGCCTCCAAAAATCTAGTTAGAGGTTTACTTAAGCTCAAGTTTTCCCTAGATAAAATTTGTGATGCATGTGCTAAGGGTAAACAAAAGAGAGTTTCTTTTAAGTCCATTAATGATGTTTCAACTAGTAGAGTATTACAATTGATCCATATGGATCTCTTTGGACCTATTAGGACTACTAGCTTGGGTGGAAAATCATATGCCTTTGTTATTGTTGATGATTACTCTAGATACACTTGAGTTCTATTTTTGAGTACTAAAGATGAAGCCTTAGAAAAATTCATCACATTTTCAAACATTTCTCAAAATGATCTTGATCAAAGAATTTCTCATATTAGAAGTGATCATGGAACCGAATTTCAAAATTTAGGTTTTGAAAATTTTTGTAATGAAAATGGTATTAGCCACAATTTTTTGGCTCCTCGCACTCCTCAACAAAATGGGGTAGTTGAGAGGAAAAATAGAATTTTAGAGGAAATGGCTAGAACCATGCTTTGTGAAAACAATTTACTTAAGTACTTTTGGACGGAAGCCACAAACACTTCTTGTTACATCATAAATCGAATAATGATTAGGCCTATTTTAAAGAAAACTCCTTACGAGATTTTAAAATCTAAAAATCCTAACATTAGCTATTTTCACCCTTTTGGGTGCAAGTGTTTTATTTTGAACAATGGAAAAGGCAATTTAGGTAAATTTGATGCAAAAAGTGATAAAGCTATTTTCCTTGGTTACTCTTTAAATTCTAAGGCTTATAGAGTTTTCAACAAAAGAACCTTAGTTGTAGAGGAATCTATAAATGTGGTTTTCGATGATAACCTCCTTCCTAGGAAGGATTCTTGTGATGATGATGATGTAGGAATCATTGGAACCATTGATGATGGACAAGCATCAAAGGTGGATGGGGTTCCAAGCAATGAGGAAGCACAAGATCCTCCAATAGAAGCTTTAGGAAATGTAAAGCTTGAAGAAAAGGAAGTGAGCTACCCAAGGGAGTTCAACTATGTCAAAAGTGGTGAAATCTTGGGTGATCCATCCAAGGGGGTAACTACTCGTTCTTCTCTTAGATTAATAAATCATATTGCATTTATCTCATGCATAGAGCCTAGAAATATCAATGAAGCCTTAGATGATGATTATTGGATATTGGCTATGCAAGAAGAGTTAAATCAATTTGAGAGAAATAATGTGTGGACATTAGTTGATAGGCCTAGTAATAAATCTGCTATAGAAACTAAATGGGTCTTTAGAAATAAACTAGATGAGAGTAGTAACATTGTGAGAAACAAAGCTAGATTAGTTGCTCAAGGTTACACTCAAGAGGAAGAAATAGATTTCAATGAAATTTATGCACCCGTAGCTAGGATGGAAGCCATTAGGATGCTACTTGCATTTGCATGTTATCATAATTTCAAGCTTTTTCAAATGGATGTCAAAAGTGTTTTCTTAAATGATTTTATAAATGAAGAAGTATATGTTGAACAACCACCGGGTTTTGAAGATCCAAATTTTCCAAACCATGGTTTTAAATTAACAAAAGCTTTATATGGTTTGAAACAAGCTCCTAGAGCTTGGTATGAAAGACTTTTAAATTGTTTGATAGAAAAGGGTTTTGAAAAAGGAAAGGTGGACACTACACTTTTTATAAAAAGGTTTAAAAATGACATCTTAGTGGTTCAAATTTATGTTGATGATATAATTTTTGGATCTACTAATGAATGTTATTGTCAAGAATTTTTTAAGCTTATGCAAGGTGAATTCGAGATGAGCATGATGGGGGAGCTCTCATTCTTTTTGGGACTTCAAATTAAGCAAAGGAAGGATGACACCTTCATCAATCAAGCAAAATACATCAAGGAGATGCTCAAGAAGTTTGGCTTGGAGAATGTGAAACCTCAAGCCACTCCTATGAGCTCATCTACTAAGCTTGACAAGGATGAAGGAGGTAAGTGTGTTGATTCTAAATTATATAGATCCATGATAGGCTCTTTACTTTACCTTACCGCAAGTAGACCGAATATCATATTTAGTGTTTGCTTGTATGCTAGGTTTTAAGATAGTCCTAGAGAATCACACCCTGTAGCCATTAAGAGAATTTTTAGGTACCTTAGAGATACACCTTGTTTAGGTCTTTGGTATCCTAAAGCTTCTTTCTTTGATCTTCATGCTTTTTCGGATGCAGATTATGGAGGTTGTAAGATAGATAGGAAAAGTACTTCCGGAACATGTCAATTCCTAGGTAGTATGCTCATATCTTGATTCTCTAAGAAACAAAATAGTGTAGCTCTATCTACCACCGAAGTGGAGTATATATCCTTAGGGAGTTGTTATGCTCAAGTTTTATGGATGAAGCAACAACTCTTAGATTATGGCATTAAGGTAGAAACCATACCCCTTAAGTGTGATAATACTAGGGTCATATATCTTACTAAAAACCCCATTCAACACTTTAGAACCAAATATATAAAAATTAGACACCACTTTATTAGAGATTATGCGTCTAAAAATGATGTTGTTGTAGAGTTTGTTGACACCTTAAACCAATTAGCGGATATTTTTACCAACCTTTAGATAAAGAGCATTTTTGGACCCTTATGAGAGAGTTAGGTCTAACTAGTCTATCTTGACCTCTTAAGTGTTGTTTTTTTAAAAAAAATTGCTTGAATCTTGAATGAATCATGCCTATGTTGTTTTTGTATCTTGATGCTTCTATGCATATTGCTAGGGAGAGTATGAACTTGTTCATGCATAATAAACATGTTATAACATCATGTGCATGCTTCTAGGGGCTTTAGAGACTCATTTCTAGTACTTTTAGTAGCCTAAATACAAAGCAAAGGTCGAGGGTACCAATACAGCTAACCCCTGTTTCGATACCTGTTCATCAGTCCATCTGGGAATTTTTCTGGGAAGAACAGTGTAGAACTAATGTTTTGATATAATAATTGAAAAATAGTTTTGGACTAATTTGAAAAGATTTCAAAAATGGTTCTTATGTTCAAACTACTTGAAAATATATTTAAGATGTTTTTGAGTGATTTTAAATATGTTTTAAATGATTTAAAGAAACCAAATAAGTGTTTTTAACCCAGGTATTTTGATACACCCTTAAGGTGTTTCGATACCTGTTCATCAATACAAGGTTTTCAAAGGCAAAATCACAGTGGTATCGATACTGGTATCGATACCCTTTCCCACTGTGATGTTTGGTTTCTATACCAGTATCTATATCAGTTTCTATACCGGTATCCATACCACCTATTTCTATATTGGTATCTATATTGCCTGTTTCTATACCGATATCTATACCGCCTGTTTCTATACCGGTATCTATACCACCTGTTTCTATACTGGTATCTATACCTGTTTCGATACTGGTTTCTATACACCCCCAATGGTCAAAATGATTTTATGAAAACCCCCAACGGCTAGAAGCGGTATCGATACCGGTATCGATACCAGTTCTTAAATGCAAGTCAACGGCTATTTCCCAAAGAGGGTGTTTCGATACCAGTTCAAGCGGTATCGATACCACCTGCACCAGAAACAGAAATATGCCTTGTAATCAGCTCCAAACGGCTCCAAAACATCCCCAACGGTCATAAACGGCTAGAAGCTCATTTGGGATGATAAAAGGAAGCCTCAAGCATCAAGAGAAGATTAATGCTTCATTGTAAACAATAATATGATCCTAGATTTGTCTTAGTGCTTAATTCTCACAGTTTTGGGGTAGACAACACTTGTGAGATTAATTATCATATATGCTCAAGTGTAATTAGGAATTGGGTGAGTGCTTAGATTGCAAACAATAGCCTTATTAGAAGGATTAAACAAGTTTGCTAAGTTTTCTTTATGTTGAGTGAATTCCTAAAGTTCTGGTTGTGAACTTTGGATGCTAGATTTGGGTTTGAGTCTAGGATTGTAAGGTTATCCCTTTGGCCTCAAAAGGTTAAAATTCTTAGTGAATTTGGAAATCCATAGTGGGAAGCTAAGGTAGTGGATGTAGGTGCTTGTTCGAAGGCCGAACCACTCTAAAATCATTGTGTTATTTTTGCTTCCACAACTAACACCCAAAGTGCCACTTCTCCACCACTTGGCAAGCTTTTAATCGGTTATTCATCGAGCCACTCCAAGCCTAACAAACAGGTATCGATCCCAGTTTCGATACTTGTGGTTCGATACTAGCATCGAAACAGGGTGTTTCGGTACCGATATCGATACTCGAGGATGCAGATTACTTTAAAACTCATTAAACCTAATTTTAATATCCTTAAAACTCTTCCTAAATATTTTTTTTACAAACCCTAGTCGGCCACTTCCTTAAAATCCTCTCAAATTTGTTGTTTTTAACTCAAAATCTCAACGAGGGTTTCGTATCCAAACATCAAAGATTACATAATATCATCAATCGGTGCTTCACAATCAATCGATTCATCCTAATCTACACTCAAGGTATATTTTCGAAAAACCTTGTTTTCGTTTGGATTTAGATTGTTAAAATTTAGATTTTGAACATATTTTAAATGTCTATTGTATGGGTTTTGATAATCCTACAAAATTGTTTCAAAATCCTAATTTTCTTAATCGAATATAAATTCTTTTTCGTATAACTTTTTAATGGTTTTTCAAAGTTTTTTTTAAAATTCTCAAATATCTTGAATTGTTAGATTACTACATAGGATTGGATTTGATTATATAAGCATACATGTTTTATTAAACTAATCCAAAACTTTTGTTTCTATCCTAGATCATGGCACCAAAGAAACGATCTCGTACCGAAGTCGGATCTTCATCATCATCTCGTGTTTCACTAGTTGATATTGAAGAAGTCTTCGCAAAAAGTTTGGACACAAATGTTAAGATCGATAACTTCAATCTCTACCGTAACCACCCTCTCAAAAAGGAACATTGTGTGGATGTTCAATTCATAACCTCACACAAATTCTCTTTCAGATATTATGACAGAATCATCAATTGGAAGTTCTTGAGGTTTCTCATCCATACCAGCAAGTTCTTTCCAACTCTTGTCCTTATATTTTACGCCAATGTCAAATGTATTCTATCTTCGGACAAGAGCAAAGTAGTGGCAATTGAGTCCTTCCTCATGGGCAAATCCTTTACTATTAATGCCTCTACCTTTGTTAATGTTTTTGGTCTTGAGGACAAGGGTGTCGAGGATGAACATTCTCTTGGTTCTTTCACCGGTTCGGTCACATCACTTGACGTGTACGATCGCTTTCTCCATCTTATCATCTCTTGGTGGATTTATCCATCAAATGGTAGGTATTCTCGGATCCGTCAAGTTAATAGCTTTTGGATCAAGTGCTTTCGTGAGGGTATTTAACCCAATCTTGCTCAGATCGTCTTCTCGGTCATCGTTTGGCATGTCCAAAACTGTGCTACCCCACTTGTCCAATCCTTTCCATATGCTTGCATTCTCAGCACTATATTTTTGCATTTGGAAATAGATTGTTCTTTTGACAAGGTGGGATCCTTAAAAGAACTCATAGGTGAGACATATCTTAATCGTGCCCATTTTGTATATGTCTCAAATGGTGAGTGGGTTCGAGGTGCTCCTCCTCGTGCTCCCATTGATTCAGAACCTCTTCACCAAGATGATATGATGATTTTTCTAACTACGAGGTTCGACTCTTTGTATGCTCGTTTAGATTCCATGGATGAAAGACTTGACACTATATTCACTCAATTCCAATCGGTTTTCGATGCTATCAACACGAGGTTGACGGGCCTAGAGACTCAAGGACACTCCTTGTGAGTATCTCTTGAAGCTCTTCGTTGCCGATGGTGATAATAATGAAGAAAAAGAAGAGGAAGAAGACGAGGATGATGATGATGGACTTGATGGTGATGACATGGCCAATGATTGATCTTCGATCTCTCTTATGCTTTGCTGCTTTTAGGACTAGTTATGTTTTTTCCTTAAGCATTATGTTTGCATTCATATTAGAACTTATGCACTTGGTTATGTTCCTATGCTTTGGATTTATTTTGTTGGATTTGGTCTTAAGTATTTTTATGTTATGGATTATGTTATGAATGTATTCTCTTTAATGTTATGATTGCTTTGATTATTGCCTTAGTTTTCATTGATTTTGATCTAACAAAAAGAGAGAAAAATTTTGTGTTTTTTAAGTTTAGGAAACCATCACTTTTGTCAATTTTTAAAATTTTAAAGTCAGGCACATATTAAGGGGGAGTCTTCAAAAGTTTCAAAGTTTTAATTTCAAAGTTTTGAAATCCAAAAATCTTGATTTTAACTTAAATTTTTTTTTTCAATGGTTTTGTTATATCAAAAAAGGGGAGATTGTAAAACTAAATTTGATTTTGATATAACAAATAAGTTTAAGGATCATTTTGGAAGAAATTTTTAAGTCTCTAAGTCAAACTTTTGATTCTAAGTCAAACCAAGAACTTTGAAATACCCTTATAAGTACTTTTCATACGAGCGTATCTATACCCTAAGGATAGGTATCGATACACCTGGGTTTTTTTCAAGCCTTGTTCTTGAGATCAAGAACAAGTATCGAAAAAGGGTTCGATACAAATTTTTACTACCAACACATGTTTCGAACCTGGTATCGAAACAACTTCATATATTTTTTTAATTTTAAAATATTTAAAAAATTATGACTCCAGGTATCGATATTGGTTTCGATACACCCCTTAATCCTCAACGACTATTTTAGAATTAAAATGAGTCGACCGTTGGTGGCAGTTAAACTTTGATTGATGGTTAGCATGTATCGAAACAAGGTTCAATACCCCATTTCACAGTTACTTTTAGTATCGAAGCAGTTATCGATACCCCCTTTATTAAATGCACAACGACTCTTTCTATTCTTGGTCTGTTTCAAAACAGGTAGCCCGTGTTTCGATACCACCAGCTGTAGAGTGTATTTATGATGGAAAGATGAAGCTTCAACGTCCTTATTTACATTTCCAACAACTACAACGGTTAGAAATCAATGAAAAGGTATAAAATAGAGGATTTTCAACAGCATTAAGGACTATTGAACCTCAAGCAACATCCAAGCAATCAAATCCAACTCCTAAGCACTTATTGCATATCCTAGCCTCCCAACTTGTATTCTTAAATTTGATTCTTGTATTTTAAATTTGGGGAGAGTCAAATTGTATTTGGGGCATTTATTTCTTGTGAGAGAATTCCTTTTAGCCCACTCTAATCATTTGTAATATCTTGTGAGATTCAAATCAATTTTGGGTAGAAAATTGATTTGCTTGTAAAGGTTATCCCTTGAACCTAGAAAAAGATTGAATTCAATAGTGAATTGGTTTCAAAATCCTTAGTGGGGGCTAAGGCAGTGGATGTAGAGCTTATTCGAAGCTTGAACCACTATAAATTTCTTGTTCTTCATTATTAGCATTTTTACCGAAAATTTATTCCACCAAATTTTAAAATTGCCAATTCACCCCCCTCTTGGCCATCTTACAAAGATTGATCGACTCAACATAGGATCATATATCCTAGTAAGTTTGACATACCATCATTTGTCACACTTACTTGTCATCATGATAATATTTTTGTTTCAACCGTTTGTAAACGAAGATATTAAAGAAACTTAATTCTTCAAAAAGAATTAGTTCTTTATTTTAAATTTCTTTGATTTTTATTTGGAAGATCAAGTAAATCCATTAAAACGGTAAGAGATAATTCCCAAAACAAATTATTTACAAGATCTTTGTTTCCAAAACAATTAAGAAATTTTGTGTTTACACTTTTTCAAGGAAAATTATTATTTAAAATGATAATTCAAAGTGTTTCCAAACACAAATACTAATTATCTAAATAATTATTATTTCAAATAAAAGCATATTCCTTTTTATGTCATATAACATTAAGGTCAATATTATTTTGAAATAAATAAATTGCCTTAAACATAATAATATCAAAATATTATTATCAAATTAATATCATACTTTATGATATTAAAATTACCCTATTAAATACACATATGTATTTATTAAATCATTAAGGAATATTCCCATAATGAAATATACATTTATATGGTATTACCACAAAATATCATAAAATAATTTAAAGAATCCATGATTAGCTTAAATTTAAATACATGGTTTTAATATTACCATATTTCATATCAAATTAAGCAATTTTAATCATATATTGAATAAATGCTTTATTTAATCAATAGACAATATTGTCTAAAGCCAAACCTTTATTCCCATGAATAAGGTTTTATAAATACATGCAATTATGTATTCACATAAGGTAAAAATTAAATTTACCATACCCATTGTTTCTCTTTTAATAAAGGAAATAAACCCGGAATTAATTATAATTCCAATAAATTGAAAATTAAATTTTCGTCTATTTGATTTTGGTATTTCACAAAATTCATAACCACGGTTACTTTCTATGAAAATTTCTATTGAACAGATTTGTCCCAATTTGAGATTTTTAGCAAACCCGTTTAAAAACGGCAGGATTATTCCTTAAACAAATTGTTTGCTTTCTCATTTTTATTCCGAAGAATAAATTCATCGAACTCGATTTAATCATTTGAATATCTTGTTCGGCTCTATAAAATTTCTCAAATAATATTTATTAGAATTAATAAATATTATTAATGAAATAAACCACAACCATTGCCTTAAAATAAGGCATTTACCATATTTTTCAGTTTACATGGTATCCAATTTATGATTTGGCCGAAATTCATGCTAGTGCAGCAATACACCACTGTTGAAATTTCCAAACTTGGAATTTCTTTGTACGTGGCAGTTAAACACTTTCACCATATCCCACGAAATCCATTTTTCAATTTGAAAATTGATTTTGGATTTTGAAATCAAATGGGTGTGGGCGAAAATCTTTCCATATTTTCTGGAAGCATGCAACACCCTTGTTGCTTCCAAATTGGAAGTTACCACTCACAGTAACAATTGTGCCATTGATTTTGATGGCAATTGACAAAATGGGTAAATTATTTCCCAGGCTGCGATAGGAAACATTCGGTAAGAATTGCATGATGCCATGTCCTGTGGTTGTTTTACCACTGCACACACGATATCCAAGTTTAAAACTTGAACCGTTATTTTTTTTTTTTCGTCTTGGATTTAACCAGTAAAATCTGTCTTAAGAATGTTGAACAATATGTAGTTAATCCAAGAAAATAATAATAATAAAATAATCTAAATTA